>JACAVU010000003.1:3604658-4124283 GCA_014183005.1 Castanea mollissima | reverse complement strand
AAAGGAACTATCAAATTTAAAGCTCATGAGGCGTGTAAATTATATGAATTAAGATAATTACTCTCCGTAATTTCGTACCCGAATGGTACAGTATAATAATTTATTTTTTAGTTTTTTAAACATGTGGTTGTTTGAGCACACACTTTTGCCAAATTCTAATATATTCCTAGCCTCCAGGTGCTTTTCTTTTTTTCTTTTTTCTTTTTCTATGAATACAAAAGAGAGTTGTTCCTATTGCTTTCAATTGTGAAATTCAATGTGTTGCTTGCATCGGTGTGGTTTTCTCTTTCATTTTTAATTTTCAAATTTCATTTATTTATTTCTCTCATCATCATCATTTTTTCACAAAAATTTATGTTTTTTCTCATATCACCAATTTGATTTCCTTATATTTCAATTTTTTCCTCTCGTTATCTTTACCTTATATATCATCATAGTCATATTTCAATAATAAAATAAGTCATATTTGTTTTTATTTTTTTAACTGGTATAGCTTTTTTTAAAAAAATTAAAAGGCTGACTTGGAATTTTATACATATGCCAAATAAATATTTTTTTATTATTTTAAGGGTCACGTTAGTCTCTAATGTGCCAGCTACGCTCTCTGTGTACCATGTAAGTAATTTTCATTAGTTAGATGACGGTAAAGATTAAAATAAGAAAGATTTTTCATTTTTTGGGACTAGAATAAGGGGGAAAAGTAATCATCAAAATGAAAATCGAACAAAAATGGTATTTACACCATATATATATATATATATATATATATATATATATATATATGAATATATATGATTATATATGATCATCAGACAATACAACTGTACAAGTATCAGAATAGAACAACACATCAAAAGTGTACTCATGAAGATCTTTAGGCTCATGTTCTTAATGTTCCTTCTCGTTGCCTCTTATAAGTCTCGCTCAATCTCTATTAAGCATTTCATTTTGCTTCAGTGTGCATCATCGTCTCTACTTCAACTACGAGTATCAAGGACATTTAGCAGTTTATCTAATAAATAAGACTTTGTATCAATCACCGACTACAAGTGTAATAACCAAAAAAAAAAATCTTTGACTGAGGGAGATGTAGTGAGCATAATTTTTCTCTTAAAAATAAAAGGATTTGGCCCGCGGCCTATTGATAAACTTTTACAACTCACTACTTTTTTCTTAAGAAAATCAATTATTGATGGGTTTAATAAAACAATAAATTTAGTGGAACGAATTTTGTTTTTTTTCAAGATCCACTAAAAGTGACTTGTATTAATTGATGCATAATAAAAATGATATCAGTAATGATTTTATATAAAAGTAATATTGCTCCAATCATAATTTACCACGTTAATAATTTTTATAAAATTTAATAATTTATGTTTACCTAACCTTAATTATGATAATATATATTAATTCTGTTGCAGGTCTATAAGCTTATGGGTTACAATTGGATAAGCCAGGGCTAACCCTACCATTTGGCCAATTAGGTGGTCGCCTAAGGGCCCCAAGTGGAATAAGATCTTCAAATTTTAACTAAAAGGATATTCTATAGCTAAAAGTCTATTAATTAGGCTCCAAATATTATATAGTATAAAAAATATATGAAAATTCTTCTTTTACATTGTATGGTACAATGTAAATTTACATTTCACGTCCAATGTAAACATATAAAGGTCCAAAAAATTAAGGAAAATATACAAGCTTCTTTACAGATTTTTTAATAAACTCTTGACGTGATAAATACTTATTAGTAAATGAAAATGTGATGTTAGTGGTGGACTCAAATGAGAACCAATAAAAAGTTGGTCACAACAACTGTTTGTAAAAATATTGTAAATTAGTTTGTGACCATAGCAATACTCTAAAAATAAATTTGTAAAAATTTGTAATGCAATGGACACAACAAAACATTACAATAATTTTACAACATTCCTAAATTAACATGCCAACTCACATATGAGCTCACCAAACTTTCTAATTTAAATTTTTTTGCCATAGTCTCTAATTTAGGAATGTTGTAAAATTGTTGTGTCCCTAACAACAATCTAAAGAAAATTTTTCTTTTGAAAATGAAGGGAGAAATTTGGTCCGTTTGTGAACTTCTGGCAATTCTTTAGTTGTTTTTTAACTGGTAAAAGTAATTGTTGATAGGTTTTGTAAAACAATTAGTGACACAATTGTTTTTCAAAATCAATGAAGTGTGGGTTGTTTTAATTGATGTATAGTAGCAATATTAATAGAGAATTGTAAGTAATGTTACTCAAATCGTAGCTTAATATTTAACAATTTTTTTTTTTAAAGGGTAAGAAATTTTGTATACACATAAGTAAAAATGCATTCAGCTGCAAGGAAGGAAGCTTACAACTAACCAAATACAACAAGGCAGAAAGCTGAGAAAACCATAATATATATATATATTATATATATATATATATATATTACATTCTATTTGAGGTCCATAAGCTTTTGGGTTGCTATTAGATAAGTTACTTGAGACCTTTCCGCCTATGAAGATTTTAATTATTAGACCTAATAAACTAAAGTAATAATCAAAATCTCAGTATGTTGGGCAACCACATTTAGTATTGATGGAACATATATTCTCAAGATGGAATTTATAGTCTCTTAACGGAGATATAAAATATCATTGAGATAAGTTTAATGGATTTGGTTATTCAGAGTGTTAGACTTAACCACCTTAGTAAAAAGTTACTAAAGTATATATTTATGAAATTTGATTTCATGAATATATGATGAATAACATTAAAGGATTAATCTGGGTACTCAAAGAATTAAGATGTAGTAATATTCAAAATGGCAATCTACTTTCATGACTTTGTACTAATACGAATATTTTATGAAGGGATTGCATGTACAATAAATTTTTGGGATATAATTTATAAATAAGGCTTAAAGTGCAACTATATTTATATAGTGATATTAAATATAGTTAATGGTAACTTTGGACTTGTCAAGAGTTGACAGACCAAGGCCCATTGAAGCTAATGTTTTATTGGTCTATTTTGGTCTCATTCCAAGCCACATACTTAAGCCTAATTGGAAAGGCCCAAAAGGCCAGTCCAATTAGATAATCAGTTAGATACAAAAAGAGAAACATACAGAATTTTATAAGAGAGACATCATGAGTATGAGACACTCTTATTCTCCCTTGGAAACTAATTAAGAGACTACACTTCTTGGACGTTAGTGGAATTGGAGTGAAGATTAAAAGTGTTCCCAAGTACTTATATCTTTGTTTTGAAATTCACCACACAAGGTACGCACTCTTATTCTTTAATTCTGAAATTTACATAGTGCATGTCATCAATTGCAAATGAAGTAGATCCGTTAATTTTCCACTGCATATGTTTTCTATGAGATACAAACCATGTTCTCTGATGAAATAAACTAATTGTATGATGTGATATGATTACTAGTCACTAAAATCTAAAAAATTGATTTTACTAGGCAAGTTGAGTCACTACAAGAAAACTGGGCTATTGCGGCGGGCCTATTGCGGCGGGCACAAAAAAAGCCGCTATAAGTCGCCTATTGTGGCGGGTTTTTGGCCCGCCGCAATAGTTCTGCTATATTGCGGCGTACTACAGCGGCGGGCCAATGACCCGCCGTAATAGGAGACTTGTAGCGGCTTCATCTTACCTATAGCAGTGGGCCAATGACCCGCCGCAATAGGCCTTAAATGAAACCCACTTGGCCCTAAATTTTCCCTCGGGTATTTTTTCTCTTTTCATTTTTAGCGCCTTTCCATTTCGTTAGTCTCCCCCCCCCCCCCCCCCCCACACACACACACACACACACACACACTCTCTCTCTCTCTCTCTGAAGAAATCTCTTCAATCTCATCTCTACCACTCCTCACAGCCACAGCCGCCGCCGCCGCCACCGCCACCCAACCCCCAAACACCAAATCACAAACAAAAAAAAACCATTGTAAACCCATACTCACCACTAGCCAACCCAACCCAAAGCAAACCCACAATCACCACCAGTCACCATCACCCACCACCTTCCACCACCATAAATTCCAACCCAAAATCAACCCACCACTACAAAACAAGGACGAAATCACAAAACCTAGCCACCAAATCCCCAAATCGCAAAACCTAGCCAGTGACCGCCGAAGCACTGTGATCGCACCCATGGGAAATCGGTGAGAGAGAGAAAGGGACGAGCAACTAGGAAGCGGCGTGTATATTCCAAATAAGTAAACGACACCGTTTCAGGAAATCGGTTAGCAGATTGGAATTCTTACGCGGCTGCTCAATCGCTGGAGGAGAGCGCTAGTTTGGGTTTGGGTTTCAATCTCGAATCTGCGATCAGGTCCGCAAACGACACCGTTTCAGGAGCTTTCAGTGTGTAACCTATCCCTCTCAATTTCTCAATCATGGTTTTTTTTTTCCTTTTTGATTTAAGGGTTTTGGGTATTTTGTAAATGCGTTTAGTATTTTATATTAGGGTTTGGGGAATAGTGTGTAAGTATGAATGAACAATGTACATATATAAAATATGTGTAGGTGCAACAAAGATAATCAAATTCAACTCTAGAGAATCAAGTGGCATTGTGGCAACAACCAAATTCTGGAAAATGCTGTATAAAATGAGATTGTTTCATGTAATAGGATGTACGTACAATTAATTGATATAAGTATGTAAGGAAGTGATGGGTATTGGCTTGTAAATTTTACAATATAAGAATTATCTATGTGCTAAATTTAGTGAAATTAATGTATCAGCGTGTGCTTTTGTTTGTGTACATATAAGCAAATGTCCCTTTGTTTATATACAAAGATGCATATGGTTATCCACAATTATTTCTATACTTAAAGTGAAAATTAGTATAAAAATTCTTACACTGGTACAACAACTATTTCATAAGATATACCCTGCCTGGATTACATTGTTCAGAATCTCAAAAAGTGGCAATTCAATCCATAATTCATATTCAAGAGCACCTACACATATTTTGCTTGCTGCCGTTTTTGAGTGTGTGATGAATATCTGGTTTAGGAGTTTGAGTTTGAGTAGAGATGTAATTGTAATTGTGAACAACATATAAGAGACACAAAATGGAAAGAGATTTTGTATTATACTTCGTAAAATTAAGAACTAGTTCCCTCTATATTTTGTGTGTCTTTCCCCTTCAAAAGTGTATATTTAGTCCAGTTTTCTGGTTGAGGGCTAAATAGAAGAAATTACTGTATCTGCCTAGTGGAGTTTGCCAGGCTCTTGCAATAATTTCTCCCAATATAGGCTATACTAGTCAGGCAGTTTGGATGTTGTAGCAGCAAGTTATATTATCTTGTATATAGTTCAGGTTTTATATATTTGTGAGGATAGGGAGATACATTTCAATCATGGAGGCTTGAAAATGTGCAAGGTGGAACTTCAAGGGACAAGTCATAACATCATTAGGAAAGCTCTTCTTTCATATGGGAGCCACTAAAACTTCATCATGAATCATGACCAATGATGTTGATTGGTGACAGTAGTTGTAGATGAATATGATGTAACGATGACTAAAAGTCCACTGTGCAAGGACTCAAGAATCAGGAGGATATTCTTCAAACTTAGAATGTACACACATTTACACACACACACAAAAAAAAAAAAAATATATATATATATATATAAAATAAAATAAAATAAAATAAAATAAAATAAAAGGAAAAGAAATCTATTACCAAAATATAAAAACTAGTTTCTCTGATAGTTTGGATCATGATTCATTTCACTTACAAAATATGAACTAGGGGCATTGTATTGTGCCTAATCTTTTTAGTGATTCCAATTCATCCAACAAAGAAAGAAAAATTTTATCCCGCCAAAGAAAATTTCTCGGCCGTGACTGAATGTATATTCAAAATTTCCACCTCCTTCGTTTTTAATTAACGCCTTGTTTGGTTTCCTCACTAATATTTTCGATTTTTTTTTTCTTTGTCAGCGGATATTGTTTTTGATTATCGTCAGAAAGTGATGAGGTCGTTTGAGTACCTTCAAGGCGATTACTATATTGCTCCTATCTTCTTGGTAAATTATACTTCATTTTCTTTTTCATAGTCAATTGGAATTGATGTAGTTTTACTTATCAACTGGCACTAGTTATTCTCGCTCTCTCTAATTATTATTTGAGAAATGCTACGTACATAACAAGGTACTAGTAACACTGTTGGGATTTATCAACAAGGCAAGCTGTTACTAGTAACATTGTTAGGTAAAAAAGTAATTTTAGTGGTAGTTCAAATTAGAATCAGTATCAACTTACCGTCTAGGATTTATTGTAATAAAATATCATTTTTCATCAATAAACTTTAAAAAATTCATATTTTTGTCTTTAAGCAATTTAAAATGTTATACTTTTTTGCCCTTCAACTTAAAAAAAAAAAAAAAAAAAAAAAAGATCTTTTTCAATCCCTAAACTACTAGAAAATTTCCTTTTTGATTTTTTAGTCCCCTGTTTTTTTTTTGGAAGCTATTAATGAAAAAAAAAGCTCTGTAAAAAGTTTTGGCAAAAAACGAATCTTTTTAAAGTGGATGATGGGTCGTTTTCATATCTAATTGTAATTGTGATAAAATTTATTTTATTGTTTGTTTCAGGGGTCGTTTCGTTTGGGATGGAAGTGGATGATGGGTGGATCCATCTATGAAGCCATGGCTCTGGTGAGTCTCAATTCTATGCATGTAATCTGTGATTGGTTTTGAATCTGAAAGCACTAGACTTCTATAGAAAATCTGACTAATTATGAAATGGGTCACAAGTTTTGATTGCTTTGCATATTCTGCTGCATGTTTGATGTGAATTTCAAGTTTTGAAGTTCATAAAGTTGGAAAATTTCAGATATTCAAAAAGTTTATTTGAAAAAATATACAATCAAAACTATTTTCTTTTTGGTTCCTTATCAAAAGAATGAGGTTTGATTTGTATCTTTTTTATATTTGAAATTGTTTAGTTATCTGACCCATTTTAGGACTTAGAATACTGAGTTTGATGATGTTTTTGACATGCAATGAGATCTGGCTTAAGTGGCACTAAATCCTCTGGTTGTTTCCTTGTCCAAAAGAATGTGTGGATAGTGGGTGTGTTTTTAACTTACCAGTTTAAAAAAATGACTTGAGATAGAATAGAATGGAGGAAAAGAATACATGTTGCTGACCTAACTAATCCTTCAAGAATTCATAGTAGACCCCAAAAAAATTGGGCTTTTAGACTATAAGGAATAGTGTGTGTGTGTGTATGTATATGTGGGATCTGGGTGTGGGTGTTTGGTTTTAGGATTTTGGTTGTGTAAGTATGAATGAATCAATACTAGATTTACCTGATTTTTTTTGCATTGTGTTGAGGAAGTTTGAATGATTCAATATAAGAAAAAAGTTTACATGTATATTGCCTAAGCATGAATAGAGGTCGTACCTTGGCAAGTGTCCTTTATCCAACTGATGTGTCTACTATATTCAATAGTTTAAGGAGTCTTATTTGGTGCTTAGTGTAAAGTATTCAATCAACCAAGTGAGAGCATGTAGAATAGATGGTTTCATCTTTAAAAAAAAATTAATTAAAAAAGGAATAGATGGATTCAAACCAGAACCCTACTGTAATTGATCTGATGCATGAATATTCCGACACAAACCTCAGACCACATTTAGAACAATGGATTCAAACAATCTGATTAAATAGGTTTAACAAATCTCTTGGAAATCAACATGCATAAATAGAGGCTAGGTTGCTGTGATTGGCTTGATTGATAGCGAGTCTGTTTGAGGACTCAGTCTAATTTGAGTACTCTTGCAACTACCATAATCAACTCTTACAATGCATGGATGATGAGAAACATTAGATACATAGTTTGATGCATATGAGCAAAAATATAAACACATATATAATCAGATATAAAACGACATGCCTTTTATGTACATGCAACCACAATAATACCATAAAAAATTTGTATGAAATGCACAAGACTTCTGTTTTGTGGGGTCTGAAGAGATGGTTAGTGAATAATTTAACTTCCGAATTGGTCATTTAATATATAGGATTTCTATCCCCAAGATTAAAACTTTGTAAAAGTCTTTACAGTGAAAGGAAGTGCCAATGTTAACAAAGAGTGGAATTAGCATTTCCTCTTCTTAGGAACAAAACAAATTAGTTTACCTTTTTTGTTGTTCCAGAAAATTGTAGTAAAAACGAAGAAGCTGTCCTTGCTGATACCAAAACAAAAACTTTGTAAATTGAAGCTCTTCTCATTATTAGGAACTCCTTTGGCTTGAAGTCATGTTTACTGTGTACCTTACCAAAAATAGAAGTAATGCATTCATAATCGATTAGTGTTCACTATTTCTCATTGACTAAGGTTGATAACTTGTTGTAAAGTCATTATTGAGAATAAGGTTGATGAAAGACTTTAAAAAGGTAGTACTCAATTCACAAAGCTATTTCTGCAGAATTTGGGAGAGGTTAATGAAAAGACTTTATTCAGACAATTTAAAATAACTTGATTGCAACTTCTTAAACATTATGAACCAAATAGAAACTTTTTCAAAAACCAAGATAGCTGTCTGTCCTCAGAAATAAGAATTGTTTGTCCATGTGTATTTGCAAATACTCTAATACTAGAAAATAATTACATTAGTAAAAAATAACATAATGTAATTTTCCAAAAAAAAAAAAAAACCACTAGATAAGATCATTAGCTTGCAACGAAAACCTTGTAATTGCACTTTTAGCGGCACTTATAGCCCGCCGCTATAGGTTCAAACCTATAGCGGCGGTTAAAAAGCGGCGCAATAGGTCCACATTTTATCTATTAAACGTGGACCTATAGTGGCGCTTTTTGACCGCCGCTATAGGTTTGAACCTATAGCGGCGGACTATAAGCGCCGCTAAAAGTGCAATTACAAGGTTTTCGTTGCAAGCTTATAGCGGCGCTTTGCGCACGCCACTAAAGGTGAACACAATAGCGGCGGGTACGACCCATCGCTAAAAGTCGTTTGAAACGAATTTGAACGTCGTATAGCGGCAGTTTTATGCCCGCCGCAATAGACTAAAACCGCCGCTAAAAAGTGTATCTACAGTGGTGGGTTTTTGTACCGCCGCAATAGAGATATTGCGTCGCGACAAGCCTGGCGGGTAGAACCGCCGTAATAGCCCCCGCCGCAATAGGTGAAATGGACCTATAGTGGCGGTTTTTGGGGCTTTAGCGGCGGTTTTGGCCCGCCGCAATAGCCCAGTTTTCTTGTAGTGAGTGTCCAATACCTTCCCAATCTTGTAACCAGATGAAGCAAAGCTATGTATTTTTGTTTTTATTGTATCTAGGGCCAAAGATTTGTAGTTTTTTGCTATTATCAAGAGATGTAAAATTTAAATTCATCAATAAGAAAATACACTTTTCAATTTTTTAATTTCTTATTTTTCAAGTTAAATAAGTGGCAACTTTATTGTAAAACCTTTAACCTAGGAGGGTAGAAAATGTTAGTAGAACCCTCACTCTTGAGAGGCACCAATACAACTCCACTTATTCGTGTGAGTTATGCCAAAACCTACTCTAAAAGGTTTAGGCCAGGAGCATGGTCTCTCACAAATAGAGAGAAGGTAGTTATTTGGTGTAACCATAGCTTCTAAAACCCTACTTTTAGCATAGTCACTATACATAACCATGATTTCTATAACTTCATTTTTATTGCATAGTATATGATGTTTTACAAATTTTATAAAGCAACAAGTCTAGAGGCACAAAAAAAATCATAAATCATAACTATGGAACAAATCGATATTGATAGGTGAAAAGAAAAAACTGATGTTAATTGTGGATTTAAAAGAAAACTAGTAAAAATTTATCAACTCTACTATTATAGAAAATATTTTAGAAGTATTATGTCTATAGCATCACTCTTAAAAAAAAAAGTACAAGATAAACAAGCTTGCCTATCTAAAATGAATCAATACAGTGCACCTTTTTTGAAAACGCAAGGCAAACAAGCCTAAACCTAAGTGCTTATCTAAAGTGAAAAAGGATTTCACCCCCAAACAACATAAAATCTCACATAAACTCATAAAGGAAGGAATACTCTTGAAGTCATAGGATGGTAACTTGTCTTTTGAGCCTGCTTAATCAACAGTGATATATTATATCATCACTCTCGATTACCCTGAGGTACTTAACCTAACAAATGATGTCATTTATTTATCTATTACCAACAAAAAAAAAATGTCATTTATTTATCACAAAACCTTCATTTTATTTAATTACTTCTTTTTTAAGATTCCACCGCCAATAATGCTTAAGCTTAAGAAAACTATTTAATTACTTTGTCGTATTTACCAAAATATCCTGCAATTACAGTGGCAAACCTAACATTTGCATGTTTGTATATTATATAAGGATCATGTAATCAGCTTTCTCATTTCTCAAATCGCACACACAACTACCCCTCCCCTAATTTGGCAACAAATAAAAAGAAAATAGTATAATTAAGGCTATGCCAAGTGTCAAAAGTTAATTTATAGAGAAGGAAAAGCTAACTTATAAGTGGATAAAAAAAGTTAGCCAAAAGTTTTATAATTCAACTCGTTAGTATACCTCTTAGTATTTTTAACGAAAACATTTAGTGTTAAAATCTTGTTATCCCATTGTAACTATTGAATTATAAAAATTAAATTAAAAAGAAAAAAAGAATTGTAAGAGTTCAAAATTCTATTTGATTTCAAAAGAAATTATAAAAACAAAAAGAAAAAGAAAGAAGAAGAAGAGAGAAGTGTATCAACAGAGATAAGCACACTCACCTATAGCGCATATATATATTTTTTTTTCCTTTTTTATTTTTAGGATGATGGTTGTCTAAAAACAGCGACTTTCTATATTATAAATAGTTTAGTGACGTTCTAGAGAGACACTATGAGTGAGTGTGTGCCAAAACCTACTCTAAAAGGTTTGGGCTAGGAGCATGGTCTCTCACAAATAGAGAGAAGGTAGTTACTTGGTATAACTATAGCTTCAAGAACTCTACTTTTAACATAGTCACTTTACATAACCATTATTTCTATAACTTCATTTTTATTGCATAGTATATGATGATTTACAAATTTTATAAGGCAACAAGTCTAGAGGCACAAAAATAAAAATCATAAATCATAACAATGGAACAAATCAGTATTGATAAGTGAAAAGAAAAAAAACTGATGTTAATTGTGGACTTAAAAGAAAACTAGTAAAAATTTATCAACTCTACTGTTATAAAAAATATCTTTAAGTATTATGTCTATAGCATCACTCTTTAAAAAAAAAAAAAAAAAATGAGGACAAGATAAACCTTCATTTTATTTCATTACTTCTTCTCTAAGATTCCACCGCCAATAATGTTGAATCTTAAGAAAACTATTTAATTACTTTGTCATATTTACCGAAATATCCTACAGTGGCAAAACCTAACATTTGCATGTTTATATATATTATATAAGGATTATGGAATCAACTTTCTCATTTCTCAAATCGCACACACAACCACCCCTCTCCTAATTTGGCAACAAATAAAAGAAAATGATACTAATTAAGGCTACGCCAAGTGTCAAAGTTAATTGGCAAAAATGGAAAACTAACCTTAAACTTTCAGTTTTTTTCATTTCAGTCCTCCTACTTTCAGTTTTGTTATTTCAGTCTTCTAAATTTCAATTTTTGTCAATGTAGTCTTCCGTTAGAACTCAGTTATCTTCTTCTGTTAAGGATCAAAACTACACCGTTTTGATTTTTTTTTTTTTTTTTTTTATAATAATTTTCATAGTTAAAAGAAAACTAAAAAAAAAAAAAGCTGTGAAAATTAATCACTCCAAACTTGAATAAAAGGTCGTCTGCGTTGAAAGCGCTAGCCCAACCATCAACGGACCAGAACCAATAGGAAACAACTGGGTATACAAAGCCAGTGAGGAAGGAGGAGTATATGAGGTAAGTGACGAACTGGGTTCATTCGGCGATTGAGCCACTGGTGATTCCTGCGGCGGCTATGGCGAAAGCCCACTGGTAAAGGAAATTGTTGTAGTTGAATGAGGAGAAAGGGATATATTTGAGGCCGAAGAAGTGGCGGCCAATGAAGCCGTGGAAGGGGAGCCAAAAGCGAAGGCGAAGCTGAGGAGGTAGTAAAAGAGGCTGCTGGCAGCAGCGTCAAGGATGTTGGTGAGCATGATGTTCATGGTGTTTTTGGCGCGGACGGAGCCGGCACAGAGCATGGCGAAGTTGAGTTGCATGGAGAAGACGAGGTAGGTGGAGAAGAGGAGGTAGGTAGTGTCAATGGCATAGTTGGTGTCTATGAATTTGTTGAAGACGACGGTGAATGGTCGCAGAGGTAGGTGGCAGCGGTGGTGGAGTTGGTGGTGTTAGGGCCAAAATACTAGGCCAAATCAGTAGGTGAGCAGCTCAATGACGCCATGGCTAAGTGAAAATTATTATTAAAAAAAAAATCAAAACGGTGTAGTTTTCATTACTTAGCAGAAAAAGATACCTAATTTCTAACGGAAGACTACATTGACAAAAATTGAAAGTTAGAGGACTGAAATGACAAAAGCTGAATGTTAGAGTGTCAGTTTTGCATTTTTGCCAAGTTAATTTATAGAGAAGGAAAAGCTAACTTATAAGTTGAGAAAAAAAGTTAGCCAAAAGTTTTATAATTCAATTCGTTAGTATACTTCTTAGTATTTTTAACCAAAACATCTAGTGTTAAAATCTTCTTATCCCATTGTAACTATTGAATTATAAAAAATAAATTAAAAAAAAAAAAAAAAAGAATTGTAAGACTTCAAAATTCTGTTTGATTTCAAAGAATTTAAAAGAAGAAGAAGAAGAAGAAGAGAGAAGTGTATCAACAGAGATAAGCACGACTCACCTATAGCGCATTTTTTTTCCCCTTTTTTAAGAAGACTATAGTGCATATTGTTAGCATGATGGTTGTCTAAAAACAGTGACTTAATGTAGTATAAATAGTTTAGTGACGTTCTAGAGAGACACTATGAGTGAGTGTGTGCAATTCTAGTAGAGTGCGTATAATTTTGGTATTTGCTTACTTGAATGATGTTGCACTTTTATTAGAGAAGATGCTTCCAGGTTACTCATCTCTATCTTTCTCTTGGATTTGTTTGGATGCTTAGAATATTTCATTGGGATTCCTTGGAAATGAACACGAATTATATATTTTATATATATATGGGTCGTATCTCTCTGCGTCAGCCTCTCTCTCTCTCTCTGAAATTGAAGTTGATAATATTTGCTTTCCATATAAGGGTCGCAACTCGCAAGAGCAATATTTGCTCTCAATGAAACTTTGTATGGATGGGTCTTTCTCTTGCAAGAGCAAATACCAGAACATAAGCTATTCCTGATTTGTTAGAACTGTAAGATTTTTATCACTAACATACCTTCTTCTTCTTTTTTCCATCGATAGGTGCAGAACTCAAAACCCACTTCCAGAATCTTGACTCCATGGATCGGCTTCTTCGTTTTCTCATCTTTATCTCCCTCATCTTCACCCTTACCATTTCCACTTCTGTACAAGCAAGCAACGCCGCAACCAATTGCACTACTATTGACTGTGGCACTGTTCGAAAGACTAGAAGAGAGGAGATTCGAGCCCATTGATTCTCGCCATATTTCATGACCGCCGCTTTCAAGATCTTATCCTCGGTGTTCTTCCACACCCCTCCTTTTATCATTATCCTCATCTTCGCTCTTCTCTTGTGTTGCTTCTCCTACTACTTCTGCTTCTCTGCTTTCTGGGTTTCAATCCCTCAAAACCCACCACCACAAATCAATGTGCTAGCTGCAGCAAAACCCTCAGCGCTCTCTCTCTATCTCTCTCCCCTTCTGTGTGTGTCTGTGCAGGAAAGGAGTTTTATTTATTTTTGTTTTCCTGTTAAAACTAAAAGGGGAGTGTGTGTGCGTGTTCTCTAACCTTTTGTTTTAAAAATAAAAACACAAATTGCCTTAATTATATTGAGGGAAAATTTTTAAACAATAATAATAATATCATTTTAATATTAATTTTTTAAATTAATAATATTTTTTATGTTATTTAGTTTTTTTTTTTTTATTAAGGAAAAGATGTTATTTTAGTTATAATCTAGATTTTTACCCATTTTTTTACTCCGAGTTTTAAAACATGAGTTTCTTCGATTTAGATCAAATTTTAATTAGTATATAATGAAAGGGATGTTAATAATAATCTCATCTAAAGTAATGTTATACTAATCACAATCGAACTCTTTAACAAGTTGTGAAAAAAAAAAAAAAAGAGTAAAATGTGTTATGCGACTATTTTATGTATGAGAATCATGTGAAAGCACCCACGGAGTCTGTGCAACTAACAGCCATGGTGATTTCGTTTGCCTTTTATCATTATCCTCATCTTCGCTCTTCTCTTGTGTTGGTTCTCCTACTACTTCTGCTTCTCTGCTTTCTGAACTTAGTATTATAGGGTTCTTGCTAGTTGCTTCTGAACCCTGCATGTCACATGCATGGATATATTTAGAAGGTCCTGTCGTGTTTTAAAGTTTTTTTTTTTTTTTTTGGTTAATCGTGTTTTAAAGTATGGGTTCATGTATCTATGCACTCTCCTTAAAGTATGTACACAATGGGTACGGTGATTATTTAATCGAGACTGGTAGGGCTTCTATTGTGTTAAGCTGCTAGCTTTGTTTTTTTTTTTTTTTCCCCTCAAATGCTAAAACACAAATTTCATTAAGGGGTGAAGTTTCATCAAATTGAGGCATGTAAATTATACGAATTAAAATAATTATTTTCCGTAACTTTGCACCCATTTGGTACAGTTTAATAGTTTATTTTTTAGTTTTCTAAAAATATAGTTGTTTGACTTTGACTTTGATCCAAAAATAAAACTACTGTCGGTGTATCTATAAGGGGTGAAGTTAAATTTTATATAAAACTGTTTGAAACCTGTTTATCAATGAACCCATAAGGTTTTTAAAAAAACAAATTGGAAAACAAAACATTTGTCTTTTAGTTTACTTTACCCCCCATTCTTCAAATTGACCCCGATAGAACAAATTCTTGAAGTTTATAAAATAGTAATCTAATTGGCACACGTGAGAATGGATATAATGTAAAGGAGGTCTCCACTAAGCATCCATGGCTGAATGGTTAAAGAACTCAACTTATAATTGGCGAACTCATAAGTTCGATTCCTACTATACGCCCAATAGAAAAATAACTAAGCAGAATTACTGAGCTACATAGAATTATAGTGGCAAGTTGAGTAAAGATCAAATTAGATCTTTGTAAATAAATAAAGGATTCAATCACTAGTTTCAAAACTCTAGACACAAAATAGGTAACGGAGACAAACTTTAAGGAATATGTTTTGTGTTTGCCCTAATAAAAAAGGTCAATGTTGCATAAAAATTACATGCAAGCTATTGCCACATGCAATTGACGTGAAAAAGGAAAAAAAAAAAAAAATTCACTTTCTAGACTTGAATTTGTTAAACAGTTTTCAATTCTAGTTTTCCTGATTAGAAAATATTGGAAAAATACAGCAACATTAAAAATTTTAAAAAATAATAAAAAAGGAAGAAAAATGGACCAAACTCTAATCATTTTTCACACTTTGAAGATTTGATTACTACTTTCAAGTTTCTAGAAACCGAACTGAAAAATGGACCAAACTTTGAGGACAATACTTGTTTGCAAAACAAAATGAAACTTGTAACCTATTTTTAAGCCCAAAAATTACCAAATGTCTCAAGGCCCAATTCACACAAAGGTTGGGTGGGCCTATGGCACTTTATTTGGTTCTTTTTCCTTTTTTTTTTCTTTTTTTTCTTTTTTTTAATGTATCATACTTCAACATGGGATTAGTGAATCTCAATAAGGGTGAAATTAGCTCAAATTAAAACTCAATCATCCTGCTAAGCCATAGAATGAAATGTCAAGCTTAAGGAAAATATGTTGGTCTGTAGTAGTTTTTACTTGGTACGCCTTAAAAGCTGTCACATTTCATCTTAATTTCTATGTTAAGAGATATAATAAAGAAAGAATGTTGAAAAACTCGCTACGACTTAAATAATGCTCTCATGTGAAAGATTGTTGTGAAGTAATAACTTGGTAAGTTCAAGGTCAAATTCACAAGGAAAAGAAAATTGATTAGCAAACCACAAGAGAAAATAACTAAAACAATAAAATTATACTAAAGAGAAATTTTGATAGTTTGGTGATGGTAATTTTGAAAAAAAGGAAATAACAATATATTAAGACCCTAAGGTTTAAGGATCCACAAACAACACATCTATTGGTAATCTTAACAATATTTTATAATTTTAATACTTATGTTATTATGTTTTTATTGATTTACTCATCTAGAAAATGTTTAGTTCATATAATTTTTTGATTTATAACTCCGAGCACGTTAAATGCTTACTTCCCTGGTCACTCAAGCTTGAGTCAATCCCACTTATCTCACAACATGTGAAGCCCACAACTGAATGAATGACCGCCAAATGGAATTGATACATGCTAGGTGACTTAACCCATATGTTCCAGCTTGTTCTCATTTTGAATCCAGGGCTTGATAGCTAGGTTTACAATGTCAACTCTAAACCGTGTTTGCCAGTCCATTAGCTAGACCTATCAAGTTATCATGCACAATAAACCATGTTTGCCCGGTCCATAATATGGGATGCATTCATGAAGAGACATTTCAAGTTGCGAAGTCCACACTATCGTAGAGGGAATATTTCATCCAAACAAAAGAAAATTTCAACACCAGTGCTTAGTAGTTCTAGTAGGTTCTCAATTCTCATAACTTATTTTACAAGAAAATGCATATACCACATCAGCAGTCCCATTAACTACCAAGGTTGCAAATGAATCGTCAGTGGAAAACAAGGTTGAATTGGAACTCATGTCTTCTCATTCCTTTTTGGGGGATTTTACCTTTTAGTGATAGACCAATACTATCACACGACATCGCAATTTAACCACACTAGAGAAAGATGACAAATCACTACTTCAGCACCTCGTCATCATTTTTGGCTCAAATCATTCAACTAGACATTATGGATGATGCCATTTTCATCCAAGTATTCAACAAATTCATCAATAAGATAGGGCCATGCACCTTCAGCATCATAATTTGTTAATGCAGGGTCCACCGCCTGGATATACAAAGCATGAAAAATTAGTAGTGCCTTGATGAGCATCAAAACCAGCAAGACACGTCAATATACATAATGCTCATGACAGGACGATATCAATGTTTCTTTTTGTTTCCTTTCTTATTAAACAAGATTCAAGTCTTCAACGGCTATGAGTATTTTTTTTTCAATAAGTAAAAACAATTTTATTCGTAAGAGATAAATCAATCGCTCTCTAGAGGCAATGAATATCACGATACCTAGTAATTTATTCAGAAGATTAAAAATTGAAATGCTAGTGATTGTTTAATAAACTTCAACAAGATAAAAATTGATTAGGAAAGCAAAATTCATGACCTTGTTTTCAATTACACAAACAAAAATTTATCTTTCCGTATTTGTATAACCCATATCTATCTCACAAAAAGAAAGAAATGGAGTAATCAGAATTGCCATTAGTGCAGCATCTTTGTTGTGTGGGAGGTAAGAATACCGAAATAGAAATGAAGGTATGAATAAGATTGTTCAATGTGTGGAATTAGAAGAATGCAGATAACATGTAAGATTGAATTTATTCAATCATGTGTTGGCTTTATTCCATGTCAAATTTGCTTGTATTTTAGCAATTAAATACCTTGTATTTAGATGGGAATTTTGTAAGGTCGTGTGTGAGAGAGCGTGAAAAACCTCAAAAGTGTGCAATCAAGAAGAGCCTCGCGATTGGATCTTGCAATTGGCGAGTCGCCAAAGGTCGCACACGTGTGGAGCATGCAAGGGATTTGAACGGTCGTGACAGTTGGAGCACTATAGGACAAAACTTCCAGTCTAACCAGGCAGTTAGCTCGCAACTCAAACTCGCGACACTTTTCGGACGCGAGATCGAGTCGCCGCCCTGTTGGATAAACCTGACATTTCACATTCCTCATACACCCTACTATAAATACCCTTATACCCACGAAATGTAAAGGGCTTCCAGAGATAATTTTGAGAGAGAAACCTTAGAGAAAAATAAGATTGACTCATCCACAATCTTCATCCTTTGATTCTCCAAATTCCTCTACTCTCACCCTCTCCATTGATATATCCTTGAGAGGTACATTTAGCCAATCCTTATCTCACTATACCCATATCAGTGAAGAGGTGTTTTGGTGTTTAGGAAGTAGTTCAAAAGGGACCAATTCATTTGGTTGATGCAATGGGCTTATTGTGGGATCTAGTAAGCTAGAGAAGATAAGGTTCGACGTAACCCTATTGGAGCAAAAAGCTTGGAGAGCTTAGGTGCACTAGGTAGATTAGGCTTGGAGGGTCTTCTACTATTCATGTATCCTAACTTCATTCTCTAGTGGATTATTGACTGCTTGGAGGGCGGTAGATAGGTTTTTCGTCAAGTACTTCGGTTTCTTCTTCTATAACACATCGGCGTGCTATCTTTGTGTTTGCATCTTTCTTCCCTTTCTCTTTACCTTTTAATTACTGTTGTATATGTGATTAAATATGGTTTAGAATGTGTTACCAATTTGGTTATAGTTTATATTTCATTTTCCGCACATATATTATTTGATTATAAGGTTGTGTTGGTATTTTTGGAATTGAGGTCTAAACGTTCATTGGTATTTTATACACTAATTGAACTTTCAATTGGTATCAAAGCAGGTGCACTTGCTGTGCTTTAATTACCTAAGTGCAATCCTAGACCCCTTTTGAGATGGATCGATCTCAATCTCTTAATGCTCGTCCATATTTTGATGGAAGCAACTATGCATTTTGGAAAGTCCGTATGAGGGCATTCCTATGTTCTATTGATGAGAGTGTTTGGGATGCTATAGATATTGGATGGACTAGGCTAGAGGCTACCAAATCCACATGGGATAAGGCAGCTCTTGCAGCAGCTAATGCTAATTGCAAGGCTATAAATGCTATTTTCTGTGTGTTTCTCTGGTGAATTTCACAGGATCTCTCATGTTACAATTACCAAGGAGGCGTGGCAAATTTTGGAAACGACATATGACGGAACCAAAAAGGTGAAGGACACCAAGCTCCAATGCTTACCACACAGTTCAAAGAGCTGAAAATGAGTGAAGACGAGTCATTCAACTCATTTTATGGGAAGCTTAATGAGGTGGTAATTGGAAATTTTAACTTAGGGAAAAGACAGATGACTCCAAAATTGTAAGAAAAATACTACGATCACTACCAGAGAGTTTCCATGCAAAGGTCACTACCATTGAAGAGAGCATGGACCTCAATGAGATCAAATTTCAAAAACTTATTGGCTCACTTCAGACTTATGAGCTGTCCTACCATCACAATGGAAGAGCAAATCTCTTGCTCTAAAGACCATTAATAAGAGAGTGGAAACTCAAGACTCATCGGATGAGGATGAGGTCGAAAAAGATAACTCTCACCTCTCTTTCAATCTCTCACCACTATCCTCCTTATCAAACTCTCACCTCCGATTCATCCATCATCCTCACCGTTTTGGCCAGCATGAAGCTTGGTTTTTTTTCTTTTTCTTTTTCCTTCTTTCTTTTAGTGATGGAAAAGAGAGAGCAAATTGAGGGAGAGAAAGTGAAAGAAATTTTACAAAATGAAGACTATAGACTCACCTATTTCTACTCTCTAAAAGTGCGGTTGTGTAAGCTTGTAAATTGAAGGAAAGAAAAATAAGAATGGTGCGAACTCGGAAGAAGGAAACAAATAATTGAAGAAGAAGAAGAATGAAAAAGGAGAGAAGAAGTATATTATATTACTATAGAGTGGAGATTTTTTTAAGGTCTTGTGGTGTAGATTAAACATTGGAAATTGAAGCATTATATTTTAAAAGTGGATGACATGAGACATGAGAGTGACGGTTGGCAGGAGAATTAAGAGAAATATTAAAGAAAAGAAAACTTTTTAAAAATTTTTGTTGAGTTAATATTTTATATAATAAATGTTACCTTCACAATATTTTACAATAATTTCAAATAAGTTTAGTTGTTAAGTTATTAGAAATTGTTTTAGGCCAAAAAAAAAAATTGTATATGTATATATGTGTGCATATATATATATATATATATATATATATATATATATATATATATAATTTGGGATTAAAAAAATTATTGTTACATTAGACTATTATTTGCAATTATGTGACTGTGGCAATGGCAGTGGCGGGGGTGGTTGCAGATAGGAGCATAGCCATAAATTTTTACATAGAGGGGCCAATTCGAAGTATTGATATACAAAAAATAAATCACAAGTCTATTAAATATGAAATTTCACTTTTGATATATTTTAAACATTAATGAACATACAAAAACTGTCTAGTTCACTATAAACATATACAAAAATATCCACACAAAAAAAAAAAAAAAAAAAAACACTTCACATCAAAATCATGTTTGATGACGATTTTTCATGGAATAGAATTCATCCACAATCATTTCCATGGTAAAATTTCCAACAATTTTCTTTTCGATATTAACTATCATATTATCTGCCAAAAGTTCATCCTCCATTTTATTGCGAAGTCTTGTTTTTAATAGTTTCATAGCTGAAAAAGCTCATTCTGTAGTTGTTGTAGAAACTGAAAGAGTCAACACAAGACGAATCAGTCTATCAATTAAATGATAGATTTTAGAATTCCCTGAAATTTCTAATCCCCTACATAGCTCAAATATTGTACCCATATTCCGAAAATCTGGATGCTTTATCACATTAAACTCATAATGTTGCAATTGATGCTTCAAAAGACAAATTTTCTTCTTAGTGAAATCTTGAGGATAATAATTTTCAGCCAAATAGCAAATATCACCAATATTGATTGATCTAAAAGCATCCTTAAGATTTAATGCTGAACTAAGAGTGAGAAGATCTGTTGTTAGCTCACAAAATCTACTATTCAATTCTTGCAATTGAAAATCTATTGCAACTGTAAATATGTCAATTCTTAAATGATGTTCTATTGTTGTCAAAGCTTCATCTTGATGACGGTATCTACCTTGAACTTTAATTTAACGAGTATTTAAATCAGGAATATCAATTTCATGTTGTCCATAAAATAATGTAACACTATCAAGTAAAGGCTCCATCCATCATCTCTCAACTTTTGAATAAGTGATTTTATAGTTGAAACTAAATGCATGGCATTAAAAGATCTTGAGAATGTTGTTGCAAAGCTTGGCAAAGAATATTAGTAATTCCCATAATCTCTTTCATCGTATGCAAAATTAAAACAAATTCAAATGATGTTAATACCTGATAAGCTCCCTCAGCATCACCACGTTGTTTATAATTAGCCCCTTCCTCAGAGATAGTATTGATAACTTTGCAAGTTGCATCAAACATTTTTATCAAACTAAAAATAGAGTGAAAATGAGATCCCCAACATGTATCTACAACCCGTTGCAAAGTACCAATTTGGTTTGCTCCTCTTTCAATCTCAATTTCATTAGAAGCAATCATAATCTCAATTTGTTCCCCTTGAGCATATTGCAATTCATCATTATGCTTACTAGAACCAACGACAATATTAATAATATTAGTCAAATGATCAAAGAATTGATGGACAACTGTTACTTCTCTAGATGCAATAACTAAAGCCAATTGCAACCTATGAGCCATGCAATGTACATAATAAGCATATGGGTCTTCTTTAAGAAATAGAGCTTGTAATCCATTCCATTCACCACGCATACTACTAACTCCATCATACCCTTGACCTCGAATATCTCAATATGAAGGTTGTAACGAGAAAGGACAGCACATATCTCCTTCTTTAGGGTCAACACAGTAGTATCTCTAACATGCACAACATGAAAGAAACGCTCTTTAAGAAAACCATTTTTATCGACAAACCTCAAAATAATGGCCATTTGCTCTCTCTTCGACTCATCCTGGGCTTCATCAATGAGAATGCAAAATTTTACATCCTCAATTTCTTCATGAATAGCATTTAGCACATTACTAGCAAGAATATGCAAAATCTCCTTTTGAATTGTGGGTGATGTATATTTGGCATTTCGTGGAGCATTTTCCAAGACAAAACTAACTACTTTATCATTGAAAGTTGATGTGAATTTTATCAATTCAATAAAATTACCTTTATTTTTTGAATCAAGGCTTTCATCATGACCTCTAAAAGCACAAGCTTAGAATGCTAGCCATCAAGCACACTCTATTGAGACTTTGAGCCACAACCGATTATTCTCTAATTCTTTTGACGTGTGTTTCTCAATTAGCTTGTCAATATGTCGTGAATAATTCTTTAAATCCTCGCAACATTTCACATCAATTTTATGTGGGGAGTTTAGATGTTTCCCTACATTATGAATTAAAGGACAATTCATTCCATCATTCACCTTTTTCCAATTATTAAAACCTGTTGAAATGAATGCATCTGATTCGGGACGATCTATTGGTTTCTTACTAAAAAGGTAGCAAGGTAGACAATATATCGCATCCATTGAAGGTGAGTATTCCAACCAATCCCTATGTGAATGTAATTCAAACTATTAAGGTTGAAATCGACGACGATGAGTATCATTGTTGTATAGATAGTCTATATTTTTAGGTTGATATGAACCTTCTTTGAGATAGGCTTGTCGGATTTCATCTTGTTTGTGATAGGGAATTCACATATTTGTTTACGTGATAGGGAATTCACATATTTCTCAAAGAATGCATCAATTGTTTTTCGTTTGCTCATAATTCTCTTAGCTTTAAGAATATGACTCAAAAATTAACCTAAAAAAAATTTAAAAAATAAAATTTTAATTAGAATTTTTACTTAGTTATATGAATGTTATTCAAACTCAAGAAAAAACAAAATTTCCACTATAATTCAAACAGTCAACCCATTTTAATACAACTATAATTAATAATAACCCTTTAAAAAAAAAATTAAACACACAAGTATTGTTACACAACATAAACCAAACAATTTAACAACACTTGCAGCAATATCACATAATATCTAACTAATTAAAAATAGGTAATAAATCAAAATAATTTTATCTTAGAAATTTTGTCTTCACAAAGTGCAAAGATCAAAGATAGGTGTGGGCTGTGTGGCAAGGCCTACTGCCTCTGCCTACAACTTTAAATCTTCCCTTCAAGACTGCCTTCAATAATGCATTTCTCTAAAAATAGATGAATGTCTACTAGTACCGCAACAGGGAAACCAACCCAAAACCAAGCACAAAACAACCACCATTTTCACTGTAACAGTTGAATACTACCAACATGAAATTATCTTGTTATGTCATTATAATGGCCCACAAAGTTCATGAAATTCAACTTCTCTAATATTTTTATGTCATTTGAGGGAAGCTGAGAATTTCCAACTTCTTATCAAACACAATTCCAAATTAGATGTACATTTTTTGGTAAGTAAATTTACATTATTACATAATTATGCCATACCCACCTTTAAATACCATATATGTGCTTATAAAAAATGGGGAAGGGGGATTCTGGATTCAATTGGTTCTTTGATCCACAGGGGAGATTGAGCAGTGCCACACCCACCCTTTAAATACTACGAATCACTAGCCACCATAGAAGTTTAAGCAAGAGGGCTAAAGACTAACGTCTTTCGCTAATATTACACACTAATATAGGTATACAACTGATGGACACAATTCTTACCAAAGACAAAGAGTTGCACATGAAATTGCCCCAAAGCAACATGATCAAATGATTCAAATCACATCACAAAGGATATCTACTTCCTCAAAAGAAAACAAAAAAAACAAATCAGGTTGTACACAACATATATGATTCAATAGAAGATAGAAAAAGAGAATGTTTCATGAAGAATGACTTAGTGTCATTGTTCATGCGTTTGAACTTTAAAGTGAAGCTAAAACACCTATAATCACAAATGATCAAGGAATAAGTCTAATGCTTAAGAAAGAGAAGAAAACTCACCAGCGGACTTTTTTCTTTGGTCAGGATTTTTTTTTTTTTTTTCGGACTGTGAGAACAGGGAACTGATGGTGCTGAGTTTTAGGGGCTGGTACTCTAGTAGGCAGCGGAGTGGGAAGTGTATCAAAGAAGGAAGTGTATTAAAGAAGACAAAAAAAAAAGAAAAAAAAGAATAAGAAGTCAAGGGAATGGGATTCGGTGGGGTGGGTTTTGAGATTGAGAGAAAAGTGTAGTTTTGTTTTTATTGTTTTTGGAATTGACTATATAAATATAGGTGGGCCAATATTTTGTTTTACTTGGAGTTGGAGTATATTAGTCCTAAAACTGAAGCTGGGCCTGAGAAAGTGAGAATAGTGGAGATATTATGGGTATAGGGGGCTGAATGTCATATATTGGGGGGGCTCAATTGTTTTTTATGCATAGGCTAATGGATTTTATTTTTTTTTTTGTTTGCAGGGGCCATGGCCCCTCCCCCCCAAGCCACTACGTGGCTCTGCCCCTGGTTGTGGAGGTGGTTGCAGAGGCGGTGGCGAGGGCAGTTATTATTGCGGTGGTTGTGATTGTTGTTTATTGTAGTGGATATATTATTTTATTGTAGTAAATATATTATTTTATTGTATTGTTTATATTATTTTATTGTGTTGAAGGCTAAAATAAAACTATTGATGTTAGATGTTTTGTAAAGTGAGAAGGTAAAATAGATAAAGTAGCTATTTGTAGTGCCAAATAGCTAAAATTATGGCTCCACCAATGTGGATGCTCTTAGCGGCGGCTAAGACCCAAATGTACCCATTCAAGGGTGGGTGAATAGGTCTGATGAGACCAAGTCCCCAAGTGTGGAATGCTTTGGGACACTCATGTCTTGAAGGCTTATAGGATATGTGAGTATGAGGTTGGAGTGCGCTTGGAAGTGCGAAGACTTTTAGCGAATTTGGTTGCGTGAAACTAATGGTATCCCCATCACCAAAAGTTGTTAGTGGGATTTCTTCCTCCCTTAGTAGTCTCCATATTACTCAAAGATAAGTTTTGAAAATGGGGTCCTCCCACTTGCTATATAGAGGGCAGAGTATGATTCCTCTTTTTCCAAGATATATAATGCCACAGACAGGGACTCCATACTTTGCTAACTCGACTTCTAATTTTGAGACAATGATAGGCTAAGTATATGACATGTCGGTGCAGGGTTGTTTCATTCCCAAAACAAAAGTTTCTCTTCTGTGCTTTGGTTAGCCTCTTTGTTGAAGGTATGTGGTACCGCAGACAATGGCTCCGTACTTGCTTGCTTGGCTTCTAACTTTGAGACAATAATTGCTTAAGTGTCGAAGATGTCAATATAGGGTGTTTAGTTTCCAGCACAACTGATAGGTCAAAAATGTATTAACCTCTTGTGATCTATTAATTTATAATTACCCTAGTTTATTAATTAATCAAATTAGCATGCAATGTACGTGGCAGTACAAACAAATCACTAACTAAAATATAATGCAGCAAAAATAAGGTTGATATGGTGATTTGTTTATGAATGGGAAAAAACTTCTAAGGCAAAAACCCCACTATTATCAAAACTAGCCTTTTAACCCGCACTATGTGCGGGAACCTTTTTATTTATATTTATTAGAATTTTTTTTAATAATATATTTAAATACACTTTTACCACGTACTAAATACCCTACACATATCTCCATTCACAAATCTAATTACAAACACCATAGGCAGATACCAAAAACTAATTTAACCCAAATCTAATACAAATTTCTCTAAACAAAATTTATTTTAAACCCAATACCATAATTAAAACCAAATCTAACTCAAATATCTAAATCTAAAACAATCCAACCAAGTGCATTTGAAGATGCTGATTCAACATCAACTAACTTTTTTTTCTTTTGAATTCGAATGTGCCTCTACATTGCTTTTTTGTGTGGTATGTGCTCAACGCTCATTTCATATATCAGTTGTTCTTTTTGTCTTTGCTCCTTTCCAATCGGCCAAATATCATTTCCCGTGAGGAATAGATATAGACCTTTGTAGATTCTGTTCAACCCCAACATTTATAAACTGCTTGTAGATTCTATTCAACCCCAACATTTATAAACTGTACAAAGTAAATGTATCTTAGAAGCTTGATAAGAAACTATAAAATTAAAAAAACAAAAAATCATAAATGCATATAAACCACAAAGTTTTATCATCATCTACAATAAACAGTACACCAATATTTTTTTTTACATAGATTCATTGCGTTATTGAAAGTGTATGGGGAGTTGTAATAGCAGGGTAGAATATGAAATTGTAAAAAGTGTACCCATATCTCCTTGCAATCAAAATCTATTGCAAGTTGGACTACGAATTTGGTTATACAGAACAAAGTAAGTTTTCTTATACATTCACAAACTTATATGCTTCTAATTCAAGGAAAAAATTCAAGTAATTAAAACATAATTTAAAATATATATATATATATATATATATATATATATATATATATATAACAATAAAGAAATGTTAGATCAAGATGGCATTTCCATGCAAAAGAAAAAAAAAAAGACCTTAAGTAATACATGAATGTTAACAGAAGTTCAAAGCCCTATAAAAGCTCAAATCTCTTAATACAGTAAACCAATGTAAGAAATTTGAGTGTTTTATTCTATCTAGGCACAAAGTTAAAAGTAACCTCAAACTTTTTATAGCTTATCCAGACCTTCAAATGCTTTAATATGTCTATACGTCTCTCATCAAGCTCTCTGATCCATTCAACCTCACCCTTTGATATTTCAAAATTAATATATGTCTGTCCTAAAACAAATAAATGCATTATTACTACCAGTTTTCTCAAAAGTAGCATACTCACCATGCTTTAAAAAAAATGCCAAAGCTTTATTACAATTTAGTCAAATTGAAATATTAGTAACCAAAAAAATGGTCGTTGCATCTACAAAATTTTGATATATCAAGTGAAAAAATAAATCAAACAATAAGACAACCCCTATACATGGCACATAAATAAATGAAAGAAGGAATAAATTTTGTGCATTTTGGGTACTTATTTTTTATATATAGTGAAATGTGTAAGAGATATGAGAGTGAGATAAAAGAATATGTGTTGATGAGAAAATGAGGATTAGAAAACCAAAATATCAAACTGTGGTCTGTAATCAATCATAGAAACAAATATTGGAGTATAAAATCTAATCTTATTAGAAGATAAGTTTAATTCACTTATGCAAACCTGTATGCAAAAACCAAGTCCAAGTTCAATACCAATGCCACCACCAAATCAATAAAAATCTCCGATGTAAGATCACATTCACAGACCCACAATATTTTTACGAATATACTTTCAAAAACACTAAGCCACCTCTAAATCAAACCCAAATTCACTGAACTAACAATTCATTCTTAATGACAAATTAAAAAATTTGTAGAGAAAATCCAAACTCTAATCTCAATGCAGAAAGCCACCAAGAAATAAATCATAAACAAACCAAATCCACTTATCAAATTCCCCTAACTTTCAAATACATAATCTTAAAGTCCATTGTAATTCAATTTTATAGAGAAAAATATAGAAGGGTTCCAACTTGGAGCCCTATAAGAATTAGAGTCTAAAAGTTCATTTTAAGATTAAGTTTCATATTCTTCCAAGAAGAGAAAAAATTATTATGAGGAGATAGAAATAGGGATTTACCACCAAACTTTCTATGGATTACACAGCCAAACTATCATGGATTTCAATAATAAAATTTTTCTATTTTATCTACAAAGCAACTATATTGGAATTTCTAGAATTCTCATTTAACTTCATCTAGCAAAGATGCCATGGTTGAAAAACATACACAAACACATATATTAACCCAACACACACTCAATGTTGCAACTCTGTCACCCAAAACAAATCAAGAATTGAAGTGAAATGAACCAATTGAGAGAATGCAAGGAGAAATGTTCTGATGATTTTGACAGTGATGTTCTCTCTCTAATAGAGTATGTGTCTATAATTTTTTCATAATGCTATAATGATAAACTACAAGTTCTAAATGAGATTCTCAATGGGACTCTAAGTTGGTGTGCAGAATCAAATTGCAGTTGTGCTTTTGTTGGTTACTCTAATCATGGTGGATACCTTTTGTAATTTAAGTTGAAAATTGCGTAATAGGATTGCATGTTTTCTATTGTTGCATATTAGCTATCACAAAACTTAACTACATTGACTTGCTAAAAAGAATTACAAAAAAAAACATACAACTATAATTTTCTTTTGGTGTTCAAGTAATAAACTTTGAATTTTTTTATCATATGGTACAACAGAAAAGGCATCAAATGGGGCAAATAACATAATGAAATAGATAAATAGTACCTAAAAGAAGTACTAAAGGGGAACACATTACTTTATAATTGTGCGCTATCTATTCTCTTCAGCAGTTCCATCTCCCCACTGGAAACTCCAAGATCAATATAACACACCTAAAAGTCTGAAACAAAAACAAAATATTATGCAATTAGAAAATTTTAAGAACTTAACACAATTAATATTTCCTATAATTTTAACCCAACATCAAACAAAACATGCATAAAAGAAAATAACAATAAGACATGAAGAAACAATAATTGTAGCAGCATGTATATGAAAAATTGACAATCAAAATCAAATTAATAAAATCAAACTTCTTCAATCTCCCTATCACGCTCTAATGGAAGGAGATGTATGTGTATAGTTTAGGGGGGGAAAGTAAAATAGGAAGACAATAACTTTACCGATTATTGGTACACAACCTGTCTCTCTGATGGTGGCAGATTTTTCTTTGTCTATATCAATTCCTAACAAATTATATACCAGCGTAAACCAATAAAATGGCACATTTATTCATGACCAATCTACGATTATATCCTGTCAAAAAAAAATTTGCAGTTAGAAAACATTTAGCAAAAGAATTAAAAATTAAATCTACAGTCAACTAAATTTAGCAACAAAAAAAAAAAGCTTTAAGTTAAAGAGAAGGGCTGTCAAGGCCCTTAAATGCTGGCAACTGGCTCCTCTTTCATTTCCTAGTAAGTTTTCATTTTAATTTTTGGTACTCTTCCCTCACCTTCACTAATTAGTCACATAATAGATAATCTTCATTTTGATGTTGGCCCATATGATTAATTTGAAAGTAATAGTATATGACTATGTCAATTTGATAATCTTCATTTTGTTTTTGTTTTTGAATTTTTTGTTCTTTGTCATAAATCTTTGTTTTGAAGTTAGGTTTTACTTCCCATTTGTTCAATTCCTTCCTTTCTCCTGACAACAGTTCCTCCAACGTTTTCTACCTTAAAAGTAAAACCATGGATGTAACCATTTATTTTAAGTTCCAATTAAGTTCTTAAAATCTCTTTTTTAAAGATTTTCTTTCCCCTAAAACGTTTGCACCTATAGTCTTATTTGTGTTGCTATTAAGGAAATTTTTGTTCTAAATCAAAGCAATTGCAAATGGAAAAGAGATTTCATTAAACAATGAAATAGAGAGGAAAATTTATGCTATCGTACCTTTCATTTTATTGTAGAGGAAAATAAATACAGCCCATGGACATTCAATACAGAAACAACAATAGATATTACAATTACTCCCTGTAAGCACAGATTATGCAAAAAATCCTGAACCTGTTCTGCAAAAAACAAAATATGTAACAATAGAAATACAGCCCATAGACATACAACATACAAACAACAACAGATATTACAATTACACCCTGTAAGCACAGATTATGCAGAAAATCTTGAACCTATTCTGCAAGAAACAAAACATGCAGCAATAGAAAAATTGCCATGGACATACATCACAGAAAAAGCAACAGATATTACACTCAGCCCCCCTGTAAGAATAGATTATGTAGAAAATCTTGAAATTGTTCTGCAAAAAACATAATATGCAGCAACAGAAATACACCCATGTACATACATTACAAAAGCAGCAACAAATATTACACTTAGTCCCATTGTAAGCATAGATTGTGTAGAAAATCCTGAACCTGTTCTACAGAAGCAGAATATGCAGTAGCAGAAATACAACCACATTACACAAACAGAAACAAATACATAGTTTTTCTTTGGTTCCGAATAGATGCATCGTTTTTCTTTGTGTGGCGTTTCAAGTTTGTTTCACACGTGTTTGTTTTTTAAGTAGGTATTTTTCCTACATGGCTGATAACTAAATGTAAATCTAAACCAATCCAACCAATAATTCAATCCAAATAATTCAAACCTAGTGGAATTTCAAGTGTATTGTATCATGCGTGTGATGTGTAACTAGTGTGCTCTATCTTTTACTGCTCTACAGGTGCGCAGTTTGTGCAAAACATCTTCCTTAGCTCCACTATTCATAAGATTTTAGTTTCAAGTTTAGCATACTACTGTTTTGGTATTAGTTTATGTATTTTTGGTTTTCTTTCTTGGCTGTGGTGAGCACTTTTGTATACCTAACTATTCTTAGTGAAATTGCAAAGAGGACAATCCATATAATTGCAGCCATTATTTCTGATTGCTCAAAAAAAAAAAGCATGGCAATTTTAAATTGCAGCAGAGAAGATGAAAGAAATACCACAAACGAAGCCTAAGAAAACATTAAAAATATGGTTTGAATTATAAAAAGTAATGCCACAGTTCAATGAAAATTTAAATCTGAAAAATGAAGGTTTGGACCACAACGAATCAAACCTTGATTTTGCATTTGTTAGTGGTTCATGTACAGCCTAGAATTTAGATAGCTACAAAATCTATCCTTGTAGCAATAACAATAAATAAATAAATAAAAAGTTATTCCATACTTGAGTTGGACTAAATAAACTAATTAACTTCAAAATTTAAGTAAACATATATATAAAAAGCGTAGGTGAAAAGTTCCAAGGAAATCATGCATACCTTCCGAATACACCGTTGAAGAGAAGTGATGGGGGTAGACAACTAATAGAGCAGAGAAACATAACCCTAAACCAAAATCACCATTGAGGATGTGGTTCAATGGAGCCAGAGATGGGTGGTGCTAGACCAAATACGTAACCCTAAATCAAAATCAAGTCTTTCAAATGCCTAAACCATATTTAAAATTGAGAAGAAAAAAAAATTTGATAGAGAATCCCAAAACCCAAAACAAAAATGAATCAAATCTAAACCTATCCAAAAAAAAAAAAAAAAACATAACTAAAAGTAACCATTCATACCCAAATCTAGAAACTGACTCATCAAACTGTTCCACAATTGCATCCCCAAACCCTACCCGTAAGTTGTTCTCCCTCTCTGCCTCTCTCTCAAAACCCCAAAACCCTAACCCTTGAGAACTCTTTCTGTCGTGTCTCTAAACTGTTTTGGTGGCCAAAATCTAAGTGGGCAGGTTTGTACTCTATTGTAGAGAAGAAATAGAATAGAGTGCAAAGCAAATCGGCAAGGAAAATTTAAGAAATTCTAGCATAACAGTAAATTCTATACTTATCCCAATGATTTTTTTAAGATTAGAAATGGAAGTACAAAAGTAAACCTGAAAGTTCATGGAGAAACTATAAAATAGTGCAACTGAGAGAATAACGTTAAATTGAGGGAAAAAAAATCAAGGAGAACCCAAAAACCCAAAATAAAAACGAATCAAAGCCAAAATTAAATCTAAACCTATACAACAAAAAAACTCAATAAAAAGTAACATTGCATACCAAAATCTAGAAAAAAAAAAAGAAAAAAAGAGTACCGGTGCCGATTCTAACAAAGAAACTCAATAAAAAGATATATTTCATACCCAAATCTAAAAAAATAGAGGAAAACGTATTGGAGTCGGTTCCAACGATCTGATGGTGGCAGACACGTAGCCTAACGGTGCTGATGCCCAAGATTTCTCTTTCTCTATGTGCTTGCAGCGGTGCTCTACGTCTGAAGAGGAACGAAGAACTCTCTACTTCTCTCTCTGTATCCAACGTTTTCTTTTTTTTCTTTTTTCTTTTTTTGAGTATTGCAAGCTTTTAATTGTATTTTGGCCGGTTATTGTTCCATTTATACTGAGAGAGTGAAAGGCTATCACATGGTTGGGAAACAATATAATGTATCGCTTTTTAACTTATACGTGTTTGAATTTTAGATGGGCTTTTTTCCTAACATGGCAGCACATTCTTAAAGGCTTCTGCTTTTATATATAGTATTAGACAAACGGTTATAAGTAAAGGAATCCCAGTATCTTATACCAACCTACAGTTGAACCCTTACCCCAATACTCAATTGGACTTGTTCTGTAGTGACAATCTCTCATTGTATTGCACGGCTCCCAGTACGTGACTAACCAATAGATGCGCAGATCCTAGTGTGCAACTTGATCACCAACTTAAGAAGGATGTTGGTGCAAAGTTCTTTAGTTCATCACACAATGAAGATCACGAAGTTGCTTGGTCACAAAACCCTATGGTATACAAACACAGCAGCTTCTTTAAGATGAACTAAGGCAAACTAGGTTTCCAGTCACAATTTGCATGAACAACACTTTCCTTCATATTTGTACAATTGTGCTCTCAGTGACGGCCCTTAAAATAATCCTTATATATATTTAAGGTTGTGAGAAAAGAAAGCTCAAACACATACTCACGGATTGAATGAAAATCAGAGCAGAAAATCTGTTTTTCATAAACCTCGACAGATACCTTATCTATCGAGCAGTTGTTGAGCCTCGGGCTAAAATAGCTTTTTTAAGCCTCAATAGATACTAACTGTCGAGTTTCAATGAACAACACTTCTTCACTTGATTCTTGGACAAACTTGTATGGCTTTAACACTTAAACTTGAAACCTTATTTCTTGAAGCATTAAACACATCCTAGATCTACCCAATTACAAGTAAAGTGTGTTTTGTCAAAGGATTAGTCAATTACATAAAATGTTGACATGTGTTTTTAACATGAATCGCATATGTCCTACCAACAACAGTTTTTCTCCCACGCTTTGGTTAGCCCTTTTGTCAAAGATAAATGGTATCGCAAATAGTAGCTCCATACTTGTTTGCCTGGTTTCTAAATTTAAGACAATGATGGGTTAAGCATCGGAGATTATAGGGTTGCTTCATTCCCAACACAATAGTTTGTTTCAAACTTCAACATTGATACTAAGATTCCACTAAAAAATCTTTGGAATGTATTTCCAAAAACTAGCTTGTGATTTTGAGTTGTTTGACATCAATATCTAGAACGAGGTCTTGCAAAGAATTCTTCAAAGGTGCACGCAAACCCTTCTTATTAGTTAACTTAGGTGCGGATTTCAATTGCAAGAGTTGAGTGGCAATAATAATTTTCTTGAGGATGACAACATTGGCCCTTCCTTCTTCAAGCACACTCTTGAATTAAAGAGTGATTAAGGCGTTGGCATGGCTTGGAATGCATTTGCTTGTCACGACTTGAGATATGTGAACATGCCATGGCTTGGCGTGCATGGATAGAGCATGACTTTGGATGCGTGAGCTTGTCATGGCTTAGAGTGCATGAGTGTGTCATGGCTTTAGTGAGAGGGAATCGAGTCCAACTTTCCTTCTTTGTCGAATGCCTCGAGAAGATTTCCATTTTATCCCCTAGTGTAATTAAGATTCATATTAGTAAACAAAAGTCATGGCTAAGAGAAGTAGCACACACGAATTATAGAAAATATTTTGAAGACAAGTTTAGAGTGTTGAAGTGATTTTAAATGACATAGATAAATTTAATTAGCAAAGAGAGTGCTTGAGTGTCTTAGCTTAAGCATGCTTTGACACTAGTATATCTCATGTATGACTCCAAGACTTGGCTTATGAAATGTCGCTACTTCAAAACTTGGTGTGTAGAATATCTAGCGACTTGCAGTGAGCCATTTAGCTATAACCTTTAGTTATTTGATGAAGACCTTGTTTAGCAGTAATGCAAACTATTTAGCCACAAAAGGACGCATACAGCAGCATTTATACTCGTCCCAAAATGAGTTAATCACCCATAGCAGCCCTCGTATGCTCAGCGCTAACCCAACGCCAGTGCAAACTCAACAATAAAGGATACATATGTTGAGGACCCACTACAAAAAACGCGGCTATAGCTGCGTTTGTTTTGGATCAGGCCTATAGCTGCGTTTTTTAAACGCAGCTATAGGTCCAACCAAATAATAAATATTTTTTTTAAAGGCTGACCAATAGCCATGTTTAAAAAATGCGGCTATAGCTAACCTATAGCCACGTTCCAAAAAACGTGGCTATAGGTCTAGCCGAATAATTTTTTTAAGGACCTATAGCTGCGTGTAAAAAACATGGCTATAGCTTACCTATAGCCGTGTTTTTAAAACGCAGCTATAAACTTAGAGGGCATTTGGAAGCAGCTTAAAGTTGTTGCGTCCACATTTTGTTTTTTTTTTTTTTTTCGCTGCTGCGGGGGACAAGCGCGCAGTGCGCGCACTGTGCACATACTGTGCGCACACTGTTCATATACTTTTTTAGCAATTTTTTATTAAAAGTGGGTCCCGCAGCATTATTTACATATTTAAAAATTATTTTGCTACAATGTTTTCAGTTTTTAGCAATAAGTTCTATCCAAACAGATCCTTAACCTATAACTACGTTTTCTATAAGTTCAACTAAATAATTTTTTTTTAAAGAATGGCCTATAAAAATGCCACTATAGGTTCCTTTGATTTTTTTTTTAACAGACTATTTTTTTTTATCCTTATTCTTTTCTCTCTCCATTTTCCTCTCCACTCTTCCCTCACCGACCCAGCTCGCCATCACCGATCCGCCTAGCCCAGCCACCACAAACCCACATCGTCGATCACCCATCTTCCTCCATTCGCCATTCTCTTCCTCCATCGCCGATCTCTTCCTCCATTCACCGATCTCACCTCGCCCAGCCACCACAGACCCACCTCTATTGCTCCGACCCAAGCCACAAGCCACCGCTACGCCCATCTCTCTTTGCTCTGATTGGGTTTTTTGTGTGTTTTCATATGGGTTTGGTGGTTGTGGTGGTGGATGATTTTGGCTATGGTAGTGGTGGTGGATGATTTTGGGAGTGCGTTTGTGGATTTTGGGAAATTTGTTTCGCATAGCAATAGATGGAGCCACTTTGTTTTTGATTGTTTTTTCTCTATGAAGTGGATGTGTGAAATTTGATGTGCAGGTGAAGGTACCAGTTATAGTGGTGGGTTGTAAGTTGGATTTAAGAGATGATAATCAGCAGGTGAGCATGGAACAGGTGATGTCACCAATAATGCAACAATTTCGGGAGATTGAAACATATTCAGGTATGTATTGATGCTCCTTTCTGTTTGAGATCATGATAAATATTGTTTCTTGAAATCTGGTTTGAGATTAAAGTAAACAAATTTATGTTGATTAGGTTCAATTTTAATAGAAGGATTTATGTTAATTTTTTAGTATTCATGCATGATATGTGCTAATGATGGGTTCGTGGCTTGGCCACTGTAAAGGCATCTAATTGGGTTCCATATGTGCAATATGTTGTAGTCTTATTATATCATACTATAATATCTAGAAGGAAATGCCCTTTTGGGTTCCTTGTTACGTGGATTTTGTATAGTGATAGATATATTATGTTTGAACTCATGATATTCGTTTTTGTGTGTTTCCCGTGCATTATTAAATGAGGTCATGTATGTATGATCTGAGGGTCATTGAAGTTATAGCTTTTTTTATTATCTAGTTAATGCTCTGTTTTGTTTTGTTTTTTTATTATTGTTTATATTTTAAATATTGATTAAGTTTAGTAATGCTATTGGGATTTTTATATAGTTGATGTAGACCCTTTTTTATTATTAAATCTGCTTATCTGTGGTGTTAGTCCAATTGCACATCTGAGAATGTTTACTAGCTATTATTTTATTTTATTTGTCAATGAAAACTTACTAGATATAGGACAACTTTTGGAAATGCATCAGGTTATGTTGTGCAATGGTTTGTTAAATTCCATTGTATATAGTTATTTATTATTGATAAAGAATATCTTCATTTGTGACCCTTTTTCCGATTTGCATTGCGGTTGTGTGACTGCCTTTTGAGTTTCTGTTCATTGCAGATTTTCCATTGGCCATTTTGTAGTCTAAATAGGTCAACTTTATAACAAAAGCTGTGGTCATCCTCAATGTACTAGGAACATGTCTAATGGTTGTTGTGTTGGACATATCCCTCATCAATACCTGGATCATCTGTTTTGATTTTGTTACTTAAAACATTTTGAAATGTCCCCTTTACATACGTATGAAACTGCTAGCCTTGTTTTGTGTTTAGTTGTAAAGGTAAGTTGGATGTTTTAATTATTTATGACTACTATAGTGAGAATATTTTCCAGTAAAAAGTAGAATCTAAATTTTGCAGATTTCTTAATTGTTTAGACTCTAGTTAGAAACATAGAGGAGGGCTACACCACAAAATGAACATTTTCCATTAAGGTCTTCTTCTTTAGTCATATCTTCAGTGCTGTTTGGAATTTTGCTTAGCACCATATTTTCTCTATATGCGCAAGATCCTAATCTTATTTAGGGAACCTCAACTAGATTATACTTGCATGGCACTCACTTTCAATTCTTTCTTTCTATTGGCAAATTATCATGGCCCGCTTGTTCTATGTGACCACAACACATCCATTGGGTTGAAACGGTATATTTTGTGTGCTCGTTTTATGGAGTACACCTCTATTAAGCATGTGATTTATATTCTTGTGAGAGTCAAGTTCCATAGGATGAGCACATAAAATTGTGACACCATTGCTATTGTTGCCACCATTTCTCAATTGGGCCATGCATTGCAAGGTTCACAAATTACAACAATATGAATTAGTTCTATCAAATTTAAAAGTCTATACATCAAGGGGCCAATTTTACTAAAAGTCTAATCGGCATCACTAAAAGTTGCAATCACAACAGGGTATTTTTTATAAAATAAGCCATAGCTTTGGTACCAATTAAATATCTCATGACTCGCTCAATAGCTAGCCAATGATCTTTACTAGGCTTGCTAGTAAATCGCTAAGTACTACTACTACATATGCAATGTCAAGTCTAGTACAATCAATAGCATAACGCAAACTACCAATGATGCTAGCATAATCATTTTGATTAAAAATCTCATCATCATTATTCACAGGAAATAAATGAACACTAGAATCAAAAGGAGTGGCTACACTTTTGTGATAATGAAAATTATATTTCCTCAAAATTTTCTCAACATAATGTGATTGACCAAGAAATATTTCATCACATGTTTTTGTAATTTTCATGCACAAAATAAAATTAGCCTCACCAAGATCTTTCATATCAAAATGGCTTTTAAACATATTTTTTGTCTCATTTATAACATGCATATTTGAGCCAAAAATCAACATATCATCCACAAATGCCATGATATCAAAGCCTCTTTTAAATTTTGGGGATTTTCCTCAATGTTAAAAACATAATAATTAGGACCAAAATCCTTTTCAACTTTAGCTCTTTTAAAAGGAAATTTGAAAGGAAATATTTTCTTGTGGAAAAATATTTTCTTCACACTCACTATTTTTCAATTTAAAAGGAAAATTTTCTTCATGAAAAATTGCATCACCAAATTCAAAAATAATTTTGTTTTCAAGATCAAAAAAATCTATAGGCTGCACTATTAATTGCATAACCAAGAAAAGTACAAGTAGTAGCTCTTATACCTAATTTAGGTATTTTAGGGTCAATACACCTTACATAAGCAGGACAACCACATACTCTCAAATATCCCATATTTGGCTTATGTCCTTTCCACATCTCAAATGGTGTGGTATGCGACTTTTTATGTGGCACCCTATTCAAAATACGACATGCAGTTAAAATAGCTTCACCCCAAAAATGTAAAGGTGCATTAGATTTAATTAACATGGTATTTGTTAACTCAATTAGAGTTCTATTTTTATGAGCGAGTCATGAGTTTTTTAGTGCTACAATCATGGAGAGTTGGAGTATTCAGAGAAAAATTTTACTACTGGTATTGTGGTGAGATTGTATTTTACTCCTTGAAATTTAATTTGTTGTATATCCAATTTATTGTGGACTCAAGTCCGGCACAAACTTAAGAGTTGTAATCTCTATCTCATACTGGATATTTTTCGGAGCTGTCCCGTGGTTTTTCCCTCTACACTGGAGGGTTTTCCATGTAAGATTTGGTGTTCTTTTAGATGGATGAGACATGGTCTGGTCTTTCTAGTTTGTTTGTATGCGGATAAAATATACCAAATTTTTGTCCTTACTCGTATATGGATCCATTATGTTTTGCCTTTTTTTTAAAAGAAATTATTATTATTATCTTGATTTAGTACGTTTTAGTAAAATTAATCATTCATGTAGCCTTTTTTGGAATATCAGAAGGGAATGTTCTTGTTAAGAAAAGCCTTTGTTGTGGTTGGGAGGATACTTCAGGTGTCTTCTATGGCCCTTTCTGCTGCCATAAGAGGGGATCCAATTGAATATCCATTTAGGCTGTTCTTATTACTGATGATACCTAGAAATTTTAAGTTTTGCTGCTATCATGTATTACTATTTTATACAAAAATTATAGATTGAAATATTTTAAGTACTAAATATGTAGAGTCGGGGAAGTGAAACTATCAGCCTTCAAATATAATTAATAGGTTATGCATATTTGTGTCAAATTTTGTTGGTAGGAGATATGATGATATATTGTTGAAACATTGTCATCAAAATAGTAATTCACTTGATGTTCACAGTGACTGGAAATCCAGGCACTAATTTGGTTTCCTAATGTGCTTTGAAATATGCTGTTTATGTTCTAATTTTTATATTTTTTTTTTTATAATTTCTTTCGTTTCACCTTTTGCCTTATTAATTTCAGGTTCCTTGGAAAAGTTTGGGAGAAGAACCTCTGATTGTTCTCATTGATCATGTTTTTGTTCTTGCTCATCCAGCTCCTAAAGAGAAAAGGGTACTAATTGCACTTCTTGTTCTTGAAGTTTTTGGGGTTCATGTGGACTATGAATTTATGGACTTGCACCTTAAATTTCTGCAGGGAGCAAGACTAGAAGTTTGACATTGAACAAGCTTACTGTTGACAAGAACCTTATTGAGGTTAGTTGGGAAGTGTTGTTGCTGCTTGCTGGCTATGGCTTTATTTCTTCATGCAATTAGAATGTAAAAAATCCTTGTTCTATATTTTTGTGATGTATAGGATCTTTTGGCAATTTTTTGTTGGGAACATGCAAAATTTTGGAAATGAACTTCAAAATTTAGGTATCTGTTTATGTAAATTATCTGTTTTGTATTAGGTTTTGAATGCTTGCAGTGTAGTTCAATTTGGGCAGGAATTGTGATTTAGCAAGGAAAAAAAATGAAAAAAAAAAAAAAAAAAAAAAACTATAGCTGCATTTTAAAAGGTGTCTATAGACAAAATCCCTATAGGAGGCTTTAGCTGCATTTTAAAAATGCAACCCATAGATGGTCTATAGCCGGATTTTGAAAAATGCAGCTTTAGACCTGCAGGAGCTACTATGGTTAAAAAAAGGCAATTATAGACCCGCAAGAGCTATTGTCGCAGAGTATTGGCCGTGTGTGTAAGCGTAGCTATAGAAAATGCAACTATACACCAAACGGGCCTATAGCTACGTTTTAGGGTCTATAGCCGCATTTTAGAAACGCAGCTACAGTCCTCGTTTTTTGTAGTGACTTCAGCCGTTGTCACAAGGTATTCTTGAGTTGAAATTGGAGTATAGAAGTTTTCCTTGTTGATCATTGGTTGGAGCTTTTCTTCTCTTCATGGTTGGACTTGCGGCTCACCATTTTTGCATTTTCAAGCTACAACAAAAATGTTCACAAATTTTATATAAAGCTAGATATGTAGGATAATTCATCCAAAAGTATAATAGTTAAAAGAGAATATAAATAAGTAGAAGAAATTTTTCCCTTGAATAAGAGAGTTAGTTCCCTTCCATCCTCGAAGCCCTTTACTTCTTGGATGGTTTTTGCAAGGTTAGAGCGAACTTTTTGCAAGCTTTGGAACATCTACAGGTACTTGACAAGCTAAGGATGGACCATTTCTTACTGGAATTCATATATTCTTCTTGCCGAAGTAAAGCATCATACGACTCCCCTTGGAACAGCAAGTTTTTGTGAGAAACACCATCTTTTGTTGATTCAGCATCTTCAAAGACATGACTTCTCTTGTTTTAGCTGCTTGACTCCCAAGTGGAGTCACCAAAATGTCGGGGACGTTTTGCAACAAGGGCCAAAAATGCAATATTAGCCCAAATCTCCCCTTAGGTTCTTTATAAATGTTTATTTGTGGATAATCAAGCCCAAAATTCCAAATGTATAATGAACAAAAGGTTAATGGTGCTTAAAAAAGAGAGAAATCAAAATGTCATAACTGAAATATAAGAAAATGTAGAAAAAACATACAGGTTTGAAACTTCAACCCACAATCAGCGAGAAGAGGAAATTGAGAGAGGTTGTGAGGAAGAGATGGAAGGTTCCCCTATACCCATATTTCCACCCCCAAGTTTCAGAATTGTGAGGAAGTTAGCTAGTTAAATGGGTTTTTGGTCTCAAGTTTCAACTTTAGGGGGAAAACGTGGTTCATTGTACTCTTGTATTGAGCTTGGGGTGTTGCTCTTAGAGTAAAACGTGGTTTTTGTTCCTTTGAATTTGATTAGGGCCTTTTGTATTGAGTTTGGGATGCTACTAATGACTAGCTTTCGATCAATAGAAAAGGCTTTTGACCCCAAGGTGTTAAGCAAGTAGTAATTTTCAGGTTTGCTTTTGTTTGGATAAAAGGAAGACTCACTTTTATCATCATTAAGGGAAATGCTTGACTAAACCCTCATTGGCTCCCCATTTTCAGTTGTTTCAGACCATTGGAAGGCTCATCTAAGTGAGGGCTAACAGCTAGAGTTGGCCAATGGGAGCTAACTGTGTTTAAAGGGAAAAATGAGTTTGGGCAAAAACTTTGAGCCAATCAACCAGACTATAAAAGATCTTTTGGGGTGGAAATTTTAGGTACAAGACCTCCTCCATGAGTTAAGATGCTACCAGTGTCTCTTGCCTAGTTAGTAGCACGCATAGGCTGAGCTCATGCAAAAGGTCCGAAAAGAAACTGACCCATACCCTCCAAACCACAATTCCTCAATTTCCTCCATATGTCACATGAGCTTGGGTCATGCTTAAAATAATAAAATATAATATAATACATGAATTGGACTCATAAGGAAGTTGGGCTTGTAGAAAATGTGTCACGAAAATGGATATTAACAGTGGGCAGCCTACAAATGGGAGCATAATACATTGGCATAGTTTGCTAATACTCCTACTCAAATAAATGAAAAATAGTAATTTGTTTCCCCCTTTCTTTTCGATATCCAAATGGAAGTTCAGGGGTTTTCTATTTTTAGGACAAGTTGTAGGCTCCATATAGATTGTGCAAATAGTGAAGGATTTGAAATTGTCAAATTGCATATAAAGTTACATTCTCTGGACAAATGAAGGATCCACGTTGGCTGAGAAGAAGAGCAGCAGAATACCTTGAAGACTACAAAAAGGCCGCAGGAACATTTACCTACTTTAGTGGCAGCACCAAGCGTGCAACAGTGGAAGCTCCTCCCAAACTCAGTTCAAGCTCAATTTTGATGCAATTGTTTTCTCGGATCAGCGATGTTCACAATTTGGAGCAATAATCCAGAATGCACAGGGAGAAGTGATGTCTGGGATGTCAGTGAAGGGACCCTGCAAAATAGCGAAGAGGCAGAAACGTTGGCGTGTCAAAAAGCAGTGATTTTGCCAGGAAGCTGGGTTTTTAGAGCTTATGGTTGAAGGTGACAATGTTACAGTGATGAAAACCAATCAGATTGTCTTCCCACAATTCCTTACTTGGACATATTTATGAGGATATTTGGTTTTATCTTAGGGGAATGCAACATGCATCAGTTAGTTGTATTAAGAGAGGAGGGGGGGGGGGGGGGGGGGTGGGAATATGGTGGCTCATTCATTAGCAAGGTACGCAAAGAATCTTAGTGATAAATGTATTGGATAGAGGATTCACCACCACTGGCGGTGGAGGCTTGTACCAAGACTCTTTACATATTAATGAATGATTGAATGCTTTGCCTTCAAAAAAAAAAATTACATTCTCTTCAATTATTTTAATTACACAATTTTTCTTTAAAATATTTTTTCTAAACATGAAAATTAAAATATTAATCCATTTCTAATTTTAATCGTATGGTCTATTTTAAAATATATATATATATATATATATATATATATTGTTTAAATTACTTTATGAGTCATGTAAATAAAATATATATGCATGAACTTTTGATCATCATGTAATGGGTTAGAAGACATTTATACAAATCTGTTTTGATGAAAAATTTTGTCCAAAATTTATAATTCATTATTTTTATGTGTTATCTAATTCAGTTAAGTGAATCTGAGAATGTTGACAAATTAATTTTACTAGAACAAACCATCTCATACTCCAGCTAGGATCGAATGCATTAAGGCATGACAAACCTCAAAGCAGAATACAATGTGTGATCATTAGCATGACCTAACAAACAAATTGCAATCACATGAAAATGTTCATTAGAGCATCATAAGGGGAAAAAAATGTTGTCCATTTATTTTTAGTAAATGGACAGAATTTTCATCTGAATTAATTCTAAGGAAAATTTTCCAATTTATTACATGGCAACTCAAATAGTCATGAGATTTGTTCAAATAATTAATAAATCAAATGATTTAAATGCACAGTTAAAAGAAATAAACTTAAATCCAATTTGATGGAAAGTTTTATATTTTAAATCCCAAGATTAAGAGGTATGTCAAAGCCAAATAATATGTGGATATATAAAATTGCACTCTTAATAACCATTCTTTTATTGCGTAATTTTTGCATTTTTGATAATTTATAGTTACAACTTACAATTGGGAGAGGGGTGGTTAGAAATTTGAATATTTCATTTAAAAACATCAGGATGCATCAACCAATGAATTACACTACAAGATTACTAATTTTTAATTTTAAACTATTTTAATTACCTATTAAGATGACAAATTTGTAGCTATTGAATTAATCTCACATAAAGGCTTGAGGGGTTTTCTCAAGGAAAGAAAAAAAGCTTGCAGGTAGGGTTGTCCAGCAACTCGAGTGACCCAACCAAACTAATTGGATCTACCTGACTCGAAGCCCAGTGGGCGGGCTCAAATAGCATGGTTGGTCAGATTCGGGTCCTGTGCTTTAAAAATCGAAATTTTTTTTAGCACACTAATGTGCACACATTTTGTAGTTGTGGTGGTTAAAAATAGCATTTTAGCAAAATGCCTCTACCAATACTGATGCTCTAGAGCATTCATAGTAATAAAGTTAAAAAATATAGTTTTTAGTAACTCAAAACACTACTTTATCTATTTAACACCCCAATTTATAATGCATTCAACATCAATGTTTTATTTTAACATTCAAACACATTAAAATAATATATCCAACACAATAAATAACAATCACAATCATCAACACATTAAAATACTATTTTTTTTAACCACACACATTAAAAAAATTAATTTTTGTTTTTGAGTTTTAAGCTATAGTTAGTGCTATCTATAATAGCTCACTGAGCATACTTATATTTTTTTACATTTCCCTTCTTTGCTATAGGACTACTTTTAAGGTTATGGGTTGCTAAATTGACTTTTTAGTCAATTAGCAACATTATCGTAAGTGCACCACACGATATGCTGATTGAAAAACAACATAAATTTTTTATTCTGTTTGAAAATGATTGACAATAACAAGGGATGTGGCCATGTGGGTTTTTTTTTTTTTTTTGAGGGAGGACATTTGGGCTAAGGTCGAAGGGTGACTCCAATTTGATGTGCATGAAATATATACAATAAATTACTCTCATATTGCATATTTAAGATCTATTTGGATACTGCTTATTGTTAAAAACTGAAAAACACTGTAGCAAAATATTTTTAAATGTGTGAATAGTACCGTGAGACCTAATTTTAAAGTAAAATTGTTGAATTCCATACTTGTAGGTCCCCTGAACTGTGCATTGGACCCACACAAAAAAATGCAAATGCGCACACGTCCCTATTTTTAGTGCAATCCAAACATACACTGGCATTTTCCTATTATTGTGTGACAGATTATCTATTATTTTTGTCTTACAGGTAATTAAGGGTTTACATGCTAATAGGTTTTATTTGAGGCAAATAATGGTCAATTAGTCAAGCCAATTTGAGAGAGGCGTGAAGTGAAGCAAGCAAAAATAAAAGAAAAGAATAAAAGCAGTCCATGAGAATGACTTACACAAGCAGGCTGGCAAGTCAACAAGGTGTGAAGAAAAAAAAAAGGAAAAATAAAGAGTGAGGCCAATGTTAATCCAACGTGGTGAATAAAAGTAGACTAAAGAAAATAAAATCTGTTTGCGTGGGAGATGTACAGATGGGCTTTGAAAGTTTGACGTGGGCCTCTTGATTTCTTCACCAAAACATCTACCTTGGAGTACTTACTTTTGGGCCACGTTGATTTTAATAACAAGCCTTTAGGTCTCAGCTGCATATGTGCATGTAAAGTATAAATAGAGGGAAACAGAAAATAATGGCCTGGGGCGGCTAAAAGAGAGCTGAAATGCAAGACAGAAATAAGGAGAAATAGGTAGTGCTGCATTGGCTTTTTCTTTACCTTTTCTCTATGCTAGCACGGTAAGTTTTCTCTTTCATTCTAGTTAGCAGTTTAATTGTCTAGTTTAATGTTCAATATTTATTTTGTGTATTTTATTTCAATTACTATGAGTAGCTAAATTTTTAATTAAGTTTGAGGATGAAACCTTGTTAAAGATTATGAGTATTATTTATGTGATTTGATTTTTCCCACAATAGTTGTTCTTTGATGATTTAAATTGTTCTTACTTCATTACAATTAACTAAGATAGGATTCTTAATATCAGTTCAATCATGTTTTTCTCATGATTTTGGATTTATCTTAATTAATTGAACTCTTGGTTTATTATTGCTTGATTTTAAAATTAGATATCTTTTGTGATTGTTTGTCAACGGATAATTATTTGATTTTATACCTAGGAAGCGAAGAAGTTCGTGCTTTTGATTTTTAAAATAAGGATTTTAATGAGAATATTTTCCATAATAGCAAGATATTTTTAGATTATCATGCAGTAGTTGAAAAAAATTAATAATCATAAATATATGCTAATATGACTTACATGGTGGATTCTAAAACCTTATTCCTTTCTCTTGATTTTTTACTTCTTTTTACTGCTTTATTATATCTTTGCTTAGTTTATTTAATTTCAAAACAATCAGTTTTTATTAAATTCGATTAGGATTAATTTGGTTAAGGTTTATTAATTTTCCTACGTTCATACAAGTCCATGTGAGTTCGACCTCATTCTTGTCAAACTATACTTTGGTACAATTCTTGCACTTGTCGCACTTATTATTAGAAGTGATATTAAGAAAACAGGACAGAATTTTTTGAATAGGTTTGGATATTTTAAAAAAATAAAAAAAAATCTAGAACCATAAAAATCGCAGAAATATTTCACAATTGCTTATGTGATAGGTTATTAATAGAATAGGAATCTCAAAAGTAAAAAAATAAGAAGTTATCAATGAAAAATATCACAGTGGACTAAGATAAAATCTAATAAAAACTTGTCAACTCAACTATTGTGAAAATATTATAGTCATACACTTCCTGAACTTCCAACCACTGGCCAAAACACCTTCTGAACTTTTATTTGCCAATTTAGTCCATAAACTAAACACATCTGCTAAATCAATCATCTATTAGTTTGGGGTCAAAAAACTAACAGAAGCTGCGAGTCGAAGAAATCACCAGTAAGCTGCGAGTACTCCCCCGACTTATGCAACACCTGCAAGGAGAAAGTAGGTGATCGACAGAGGGCACCGGTGTGGTGCCGGCCAAAGACCCTCCGACGATCAAGTTAGAGTCTTCAAAACAACCCTAGAGTGCCAGAGTTGAGGTAATTGTGCGTACCTTTTGCCATGAGGGTTTCTGGGGTTTATATAGTGGTGTAGAGCCGAAATGAACGCCTTGGCGGGGAATACTTTCCTTTTAGGAGAGCAATTCGCGGAACTTTACATATCGTATAGAACTCTTTTCCTTATAGGGATCTATTAGACCAAAGTTGACCGTGTAGCGTAAGAACTTTCCCCATGCTCACATAGAAGTCAAGGTAGACTAAAAATGAAGGTTGGACTACTCCTTCAGATCTCACTTCCCAAGGTCGTCAGCCCACACTGTCGTCAGCTTACACTGTCGTCAGCTTATGTATGTCTCCGCAAAGAACGTCAGCCAAGGACCCTTTCAGCCAAGGTCGTCATCCCTGACTCGTCAACGTGATCCGTCAGCTTAACGCTGCTACGTAAGGGGTATGGCTATGAATGCCAAAAAGGCGGCGTCCTAATGAGACTGGCTGACGGGTTGCGTGTTCCCGTCAGCATTCTTAAAAGCGTCACTATCAACTGCCCCCCACTCCATTGTCCCGTCAAATAGGAGTGACGGGTCATGGAGTTCTTGTTACTGGGGAAATGGTTTGTGCGTGGTAGTCTGTGCCATCTTCATTAAATGGTGGGACACATGTCATAGACTGATTGGCTCCGCGTCTGGACGGGTATGTCGCTTCGTCTTCCGCGCCTCTCTCTCCTATATATACTTCACTATTTACCTTTTCCCACTTTTTCGCCTTGTCATCTTGAGAGAACGAATCCGTCACTGCCAGCCTTATCACATCGTCAATCGCGCAGCCGTCAGCTTCTTAGACCGTCCTCCTACACGTAAGTTTTCGCTACTTTACTTTTTATTTTTATAGCGTCGCCCTTTAGTGAAGTCGTGGCCTAGGATCTTAGAAAGAACCCGTCGTTTGTAGGTAGTCAGATGTCTAGGGAGACGCCGAGTGATCAGTCGTCGATCCGTGACGGAGCGGGTTACGACGAAGTTTTCCCGTCAGGTCGTGAGCCCGCAGAGGGCCTATCCTGGTCGTCAAAAAGAGAATCGTCAACTCCTTCTGACGGTGAAATAGAGAGTTCAAGAGGAAGTGAGGTGAGCGGTGATGTAGACGATGAAGACCAGGGGATTCGCGAAAATGCAAGTATCAGTGACGGGGGTGAGTGACGGCGACGAGGAAGCCTTAGAGAGCACCTCGGGATCCTTTGGTGATGACCGTCCTTTCATCTTACCCTCAGAGTGGTCCGTCAACAATTTTCTCCCAACGATGTCAGAGAACGTTTTTAAAAGTTTGCGGTCCCGTTATCAAATACCAGACGACATTCCCATTCGTCTTCCTGAGGAAGGTGAGAAGTGTTACTCCCGACGAACCGCGGACGTCGGCATGTATGACGCCATGTTCGCGGCCAGGCTAAGGCTGCCGCTGACGGCATTACACCGTCAGCTGGCTAACTTCCTTGGGATATCCGTCAGCCAGATTGCCGCCAATGCTTGGCGAACCTTCATTGGTGCTGAGATCTTGTGGGGTCGTCTGAGCGGTGGGAACCTCAGCTGACCTTGGACGAGTTCTTTTGGTGTTATCGTCCTCAGCACATTTCCTCGTCAAAAGGAGTGTACCATTTTGCAGTGAGGGATAAGGAGTTGAAGTTAGTGTCCGATATGCCCGACTCCAATAGGAAGTGGAAGGGCAGATACTTTTTTGTAGAAGGAACAATTGGGTATGTCGTCCAGAGGAGTGGGAGACAATGCCCAATGGTTTTGACAACACATGGGCATATGTTAGAGATTCAGGTTAATCTCGTCGACCCTTCTCGCTTCGTCTACTTATTTGCTGTCCTAACCCGTCACTTTTCATTGCAGCTAACAACCGTCCACGTATCACCGCGGAACAAGAGGCTTTCATTCGTCGAGTGACGGCCATTCCCTTGGACGAGAGGAAGTGTCGGGATCTAATTACATTAGATACTCTTCACTATATTGTGGTGGACCTGAGCCGACGGAGGAAGCTTGCAAACTGAACGCTTATTCCCGCCGTCGTGAGTGTCCTTCAACTTCTTGTCTTTAACCTGACGCCGTCTCTTTCTAACCATTATTCTTCGCAGAAATGGAGTCAGCTAAACAAAGGATTCGAGCCGTCGCCGCAGCTAAGAAGAAACAGCAAGAGAAGGTTAGGGGCGAGTCAACCCCACCGTCAGCCCTCAGGCCGTCGGGAAGGTCGCGGCCAAAAGGAAAACTGACGGTAGGGAAAACGTCCAGGGAAAAAGCTGCCCCAACTCCCGGGGACAAGTCTTCGCGAAGGCCGTCAACTCCCAGGCCCGTTCATGGGGCAGTAAGGGGCCCATGACCTCGTCAGGCCCTATCTCCAAGGTTCTGCACGTCGCCTGCTGACCCCAAAGACTACGTAGAGGTGACGGAGTCCATTTTGAAGGATGAGGAAATGGACCCCTGTGCTGAGCAGACTGTTGACGAGATAAAGGCGTCAGGCCTTTTCGACCTTACCAGGGTGAGTCTTGCTTTTTACTTTGATGCCCGACCCATTTTTTATACCCTGACGTTGTCTCGTCCCCTTTTTCTTCCAGGCTATGGTTCGCATGAAGGCTCTGTCAAGCAGGTGCTCTGCTAAGGAAGGGGTGATTACCCGTCTGCAAGAGCGCGTCAAGTACCTATCTGACGGCCAGGCACAGTATAGGGATGCGAACCGCATTTTGGGTGAGGAGCTGAAGGGTTACAAGGAGAAGCTGACGGAGGAGACTCGCCGTTGAGAGCTGGAAACGGAGGCCAAGGCGACGGCGAAGAAGAGTTGAGGTCCATCCTTGTTCAAGTAGAGACGGCTAGGAACGATGTTGTGACGGAGTTCAAGGATTCGTCAGCCTTCATTGACGCTTGTGCCGCCTACTATGGTGACGGGTTCAAGGCTGCTTGAAGCAAGTGAAATCTGCCTATCCTGACTTGGATTTGTCAAGGATTTCAATGGATGAGTCCATCCCTTCGACGCCCGCAGGTGACACCGTCAATGAAGAAGCTGACGACAATAGTCAGAGGGACAACAGCGTCGTCCTAGCTCAACCAGCTGCGGATCAATCCGTTACTCTGACTCCAGCAAATCGCCGCGGTGACGACCAAAATGCCGTCACCCTTCTCTCTCTTGTGCCCAGCCTTTTACTATTGAAGACGATGGAGGATCTTGAGACCGTTCTATGAACTCAATTTTTCTTTTTCTGTCCTTTTTCTTCTTTTTATTTAAGAAAAATTGTAGATGAACTTGTAGTACTTAACGCCCATTTTTCTGGGTTTCTGTAAAGACATCGTCCACGTTAATTCTAATGTCGCTTTATACTTCAAGCATGTGTGTTTTTTATTCTAAGTCAAAATTATGCGAGCTCGTCAGTTTACTTGTGACGGTGTTTTTTTCTTTCGATCCAATTTTTGTTGAACTGATGACGGCGTCAGTTCCTTTTTCATAAAATTGTTTATTATCATTTCGTCAGCTTTGTGGGTGACGCCGTTGGATAACAACTGTATGCTTATTGATTTCCTAACGGCGTCAGCTCTTTCTATCTAATCTGGTTCGACGTATCTATTTGGTTATACGCCTATCATTTCCATGAATAATGTCGTCAGTTTAGCTGACTTATATGCCGTCATTTTGAACATAACGTCGTCACTTTGATCATAACGCCGTCACTTTGTTACATTATGGCGAGACGACGAGTTCAAGAGGGAACAGATCAGCATTTTACTGCCCCTGTGCATCTTGTGTACTTAGTGATGAGCCCCATACCTAGCAATGAGGTCGTCCACCCTGTGGATTTTAGGTGTAAGGTCGTCCATCTTGCGGACTTAAAAGTAGGTCGTTCACTTAGAGGTAGGCCGTCCACTTTGTGGACCTGGAAGTAGATCGTCCACTTTGTGGACTTATTAGCAGGTCGTCCACTTTGTGGACTTTAAATGTAGGTCGTCCACTTTGTGGATTTAGAAGTGGACCGTCCACTTTGTGGACTTATAAGTAGGCCGTCCACTTTGTGGACTTATAAGTAAGCTGTCCACTTTGTGGACTTAGGAGTAGGCCGTCCACTTTGTGGACTTATTAGCAGGTCGTCCACTTTGTGGACTTTAAATGTAGGTCGTCCACTTTGTGGATTTAGAAGTAGCCGTCCACTTGGACTTGGCCATAAGATTGTCCAACTTGTGGACTTAGTTGTAGAGAACTTGCTGTTTTCTTCAAGACATAAGAAATTTACTAGTCGTTTCTGAATGAACCTCCTCTTATTATGATGAATGCATAAGTAAAATTTTGTTCAAAATAGGAAATATTAACTTTCAGCCCTTTGGACTTAAAATATACTGTAGACAGGAATAAGCTAAGACAGGAGTAAGCTAAGACAAATAATTAAGGATCATAAACTGGTGATGAGGGTAACGTTCTGCTTGCTATCTTCTACTGGTAGTACTTTCTGAGATGTTCGGCGTTCCATGGGTGTCGTAGTTTCTGCCCATCAAGAGTCTCTAGGTGATAGGTGCCCTTTCTTAGCCATGATACGATCTTGTAGGGTCCTTCCCAGTTCAGGCCGAGCTTTCCTTGTGCGGGATCCCTTGCTGCGCCCATTACCTTCCTTAAAACAAGATCTCCGACTTTGAAGTCTCGGTGCTTGACTCGGGAGTTGTAGTGCTTGCTTACGAGGTCCTGGTATCGTGCGAGTCTCTGTTCAGCCACCGCCCTTACTTCGTCAATTAGATCCAGTTGTAAACGAAGCTCTTGATCATTTCTTCCCTCGTCGTGATTGTCCACCCTATAACTTGTGAGTCCTATCTCGGCTGGAATGACCGCTTCACTTCCGTATGTCAGCTGGAAAGGGGTTTCTCCTGTGGGGGTTCGTACTGTCGTTCTGTATGCCCATAACACGCTGGGTAGCATCTCAGGCCATATGCCCTTTGCCCCCTGAGCCGAGTCTTGATGATTCGAAGCAAGGATGGTTGGTGACTTCCACTTGTCCGTTTGCCTGAGGGTGGGCTGGAGAGGAATAATGGTTCTTGATTCCTAACTTTGAACAGAAGGTTCGGAAGGAGTCGTTGTCGAATTGTTTACCGTTGTCCGAAATTAAGACTCTTGGAATTCCGTACCTACAAACAATGTTTCTCCATACAAAACCCTTATATTCTTTTCAGTGATTGTGGCTAGGGCTTCAGCTTCGACCCATTTGGTGAAGTAATCGATGCCGACGACAAGGAACTTCAGCTGTCTTGCTGCCACCGGGAATGGTCCCATGATATCCAGCCCCCATTGGGCGAATGGCCATGGGGCCGTTATGGGGGTCAATTCTTCCGCCGGTTGCCGAATGATGTTGCTGAACCTTTGACACTTGTCGCAAGCTCTCACATAAACCTAGGCGTCATTTTGCATTGTCAGCCAATAGTACACGGCCCGAATCAGCTTTTGTACCAACGACCGTGATCCAGAGTGGTTGCCGCATATTCCCTCGTGTACTTCTCTCATAACATAGTCTGCTTCTTCGGGACCTACGCATCTTAGGTATGGTCGGGAAAAGCCCCTTTTGTAGAAGATGTCCTTTATCAAGACAAACCATGCAGAACGGGCCTTCAGCTTCCTGGCAGCCTCCTTCTCCTCAGGCAACGTGCCATTTTTTAGGTAGGAGATCAAGGGTGCGGTCCAATTGTTTCCGGAACCAATTTCCTGTATGCTGACAATGTCAATTAGCGGTGAGTACTGGGTAAAAGAGAGTACCTTGTCAATGGTGGTCATAGGCTCCGCAGATGCGGCTTTGGAAAGTCGGTCGGCGTGTTCGTTTTCTCCCCTTGGAATTTGGACTATTTTGGCTAGCAGCCCGTCCATTCTCTTTTGCGCTTGCTCCCAGTACTTCTTCATTCTTTCACCCTTGCATTCGTACTCGCCGTTTATCTGGCTTGTGACGACCTGGGAGTCGCAATGAACAGCCACGTTCGTGGCCCCTACAGCTCGAGCGAGGTCCAAACCCGCTATCAGGGCTTCGTACTCAGCTTCATTGTTGGTTGTAGGAAAATCAAGGCGAATCATACATTTGAGCTCGTCGCCTTCCGGAGAGTTAAGCACGACCCCTACCCCGCCAGCCTTCTTGTTGGATGACCCGTCAGTGAAAATGCTCCACTGGGGATTCTTTTCCTCTTCGCCTTCCGCGCTGGTGAACTCCGCAATGAAGTCGGCCACCGCTTGCCCCTTGATGGCGACGCGGGGGCGATATTGTATATCAAATTCGCTTAGTTCCACTGACCACAACGCCATTCGTCCGGCAGCCGAAGGGCTGCCCATTGCTCGCCGCAAAGGTTTGTCAGTTAGGACGATTATTGTATGGGCTTGAAAATATGGCTTGAGCTTACGGGCCGCTGTAACCAAAGCGAAGGCAAGTTTCTCTATGGGGGGATATCTCTCTTCTGCACCGTGCAACGCCTTGCTCGCGTAGTACACGGGCCGTTGGACCTTATCGTCTTCTCTAATTAAGGCCGCACTGACAGCTGCTGGGGAAACGGCCAGATAGAGGAACAGTTCTTCTCCGGTTTGCGAGGGCTTAGCAATGGCGGCGAAGAGAGGTAGGCCTTTAGATCTTCGAACGCTTGTTGGCACTCGGCAGTCCATTCAAAGGACTTTTTCAATGTTCGGAAAAAAGGTAGGCATCTATCCGCTGCCTTCGACACAAATCTACTAAGCGCGGCGACCCTACCATTGAGGCTTTGGACTTCCTTAATATTTTTAGGAGGGGCCATCCCCATAATGGCTTGAATCTTGTCCGGGTTGGCCTCGATCCCTCTTTGGGATCATGTACCCCAAGAACTTTCCTGCCGTCACTCCAAAGGCACACTTGCTTGGGTTGAGCTTCATATTGTAGGAGCGAAGAGTATCAAATGTTTCCTTAAGATCCTCCAGGTGAGCTTCTTCCCTTTGGCTTTTGACCAGCATGTCGTCGACATACACCTGAACGTTCCTTCCAATCTGTCGTGCAAACATCTTGTTCATGAGCCTCTGATAGGTTGCGCCAGCGTTTTTCAGGCCGAAGGGCATGACCTTGTAGCAAAAAAGGCCTTGGCTTGTCACGAACGAAGTCTTCTCTTGATCAGCCTCGTCCATTCGGATCTGGTTGTACCCGGAGAATGCATCCATGAAGCTTAGCAACTGATGTTTGGCCGTGGAATCCACCAGGACGTCGACTCGCGGGAGGGGGTAGCTATCTTTGGGGCATGCTTTGTTTAAGTCCGTGAAGTCGACGCACATCCTCCATTTCCCGTTATTCTTTTTGACCATTACGACGTTTGCCAACCAATCGGGGTAATACACTTCCCTGATAAATCCCGCTTCTTGCAGTTTGTGGACTTCTTCTGCTATTGCTTGGTCTCTTTCTTGGGCAAAGGTTCTTTTCTTCTGTCGGACAGGTGGAAAAGATGGCAACACATTCAACCTGTGCACCATGACCGACGGGTCAATTCCCGGCATGTCTTCGTGGCCCCATGCGAATACGTCTTTGTTTTCTTTCAAGAAAGTTGCGAGTTTTTGACGTACCGCGGGGTCGGCCAGGGTTCCGACTTTTGTCGTTCGCTCCGGGTGGGCTTCGTCGAGAAGTACGTCTTCGAGCCTCTCGACAGGCTCTGTCGCCACCCGACGCTCCTCTATGTTCATGGCTGGGATGTGACTGTCCATCTCCATCATGGCCATGTAACATTCTCGTGCGGATACTTGGTTTCCTCTTAACTCTCCAATTCCATGATCAGTAGGGAACTTTATCATCAAATGGTATGTCAAAGTTACGGCCTTCCACGAGTTGAGGGTTGGACGTCCTATGATGGCATTGTAGGCCGATGAGCAATCGACTACCAAGAATGTTACGTTCCGGGTGACCTGCTGTGGGTAGTCTCCGACGGTTACCGCTAAAGTGACAGTGCCGAACGGATGTACCCTCGCCCCTCCAAAGCCAACGAGTGGGGCGTCAACCGGAATCAGTCGCTCCCTTTCAATTCGCATTTGTTGGAAAGCGGGATAGTAGAGGATGTCTGCTGAACTCCCGTTGTCTACGAGAACCCGGTGTATGTTGTAGTCCCCTGCCCGTATGGTGTGACCAAAGCGTCATCGTGAGGATGGTGAAGGCGCTGGGCGTCGACTTCCGAGAATTCAATGGGGGGATTTCCAATCCGTGACCTTCCAAGCGCAGGACTTGCCGACTGGACGTTCTGGACCGTTCTGATGTATGTTTTCCGGGCTTTCTTGGAAGATCCGGCCCTCGTGGTGCCTCCTACAATCATCCTTATGTCTCCTACGGGCTGCCTGGGGCGATCATTGTCTCGCCGAGGGGCTTGATTTTGTGGCGGGTCCGCCCTCTCTTTGTTGACGAACCTCTGCAACCTCCCTCGCCTAATGAGAGCTTCTATTTGCTGTTTCAGGTCGTAGCAATGGCGGTGTCATGGCCGTGGTCTTGATGAAATCGGCAGTATTTATCCCTTGGTCTCCTGTTGGGATCTCCCTTCAGTTTTCCAGGAAAGGCCAAAGTTTCCTCATCTTTAATCTGCATCAACACCTGGTCGATGGGCGCGTTCAGGGGAGTGAAGTTTGTGTACCTTCCTGTGGGCGGCTTGGGTCGTCGATCATCTCGTCCCTCTCTGTTTCTCCCCCTTTTTCGTCCGTTATCGGGTTTCGTATCTTCCTGTCTCTCCCTTTTTCTAGGTTTATAGTCGTCTCTGGCCAGCAAGGCATCCTCCGCGTTCATATACTTCGTCGCCCTGTAATATACATGGACATAGTCTTTGGATCATTCTTGCATAGAGAGAACAAGAACTTACCCTCTCGTAGCCCGTTCGTGAATGCTGCCACGAGTATCTTGTCATCTGCTTCGTCTATCGAGAGGGATTCCTTGTTGAAGCGGGCTATATAGGACCTTAATGTCTCGTCTTCTCGCTGCTTGATGCCCAGTATACACGCAATAGACCTCTTGCGTCGATGACTTCCAATAAAGTGTGACACGAACTGTGCGCCCAGTTCCTTAAAAGTGCCGATTGAGTTAGGCGTCAGCCTGGTGTACCAATCCCTCGCAGGCCCCTTCAAGGTGGTGAGAAAAGCCCTACACATGATTTCATCTGGTACACCCTGAAGATGCATTAAGGTTCTAAATGACTCCAGGTGGTCCAACGGGTCTTTGGATCCGTCGTAGTTTTCCACATGGGGCATGCGAAACTTTGGAGGAACGGGGCATGAATTCACCAACGCTGTGAAGGGCGAATCCGTTCTATGGACTAGGTCGTCCAGGTTGCTGGACACCCGTCCTCTAAGGGCGTTCATCATCATATCCATGCGTTCCCTCATCTCCTGCATCTCGGCTGTGATATGAGGTGGTAGGGAGTCCGAGGCAGATGGCGGATTTGTCTCCGGCCGCTCCAGCCTTGTTGGCGCGGTGCTACCTTCAGGCCTGACGGCATTCCTCCCTTCCGGGCTCGCTACTTCCTGGTCCTCCCCTGGCGCACTTTGGTGCGCGGTTATCTGCCGTAGTTGCTCTTCTAAGTCATGATTCTGTTTGGTAAGGCGCTCGACGGCAGCAGCCAGCATCTTAACTTGCCTTTCTAGCGCTGTAGCATGCGGTTCGTCGCCTTGGTTGTTGATTGTTGCCATCGATCGAGTGAGTACCATACAACTTTTTGTCTCAGGAATAGAGCAAGGCTGAATGTCTTTTTCCCACAGACGGCGCCAACTGATGATGCCGAAGAAAATCACCAGTAAGCTGTGAGTACTCCCCCGACTTATGCAACACCTGCAAGGAGAAAGTAGGTGATCGACAGAGGGCACCGGTGTGGTGCCGGCCAAAGACCCTCCGACGATCAAGTTAGAGTCTTTAAAACAACCCTAGAGTGCCAGTTGAGGTAATTGTGCGTACCTTTTGCCATGAGGGTTTCCGGGGTTTATATAGTGGTGTAGAGCCGAAATAAACGCCTTGGCGGGGAAATACTTTCCTTTTAGGAGAGCAATTCACGGAACTTTGCATATCGTATAGAACTCTTTTCCTTATAGGGATCTTTTAGACCAAAGTTGACCGTGTAGCGTAAGAACTTTCCCCATGCTCACATAGAAGTCAAGGTAGGCTAAAAATGAAGGTTGGACTACTCCTTCAGATCTCACTTCCCAAGGTCGTCAGCCCACACTGTTGTCAGCTTACACTGTTGTCAGCTTATGTATGTCTCCACAAAGAACGTCAGCCAAGGACCCTTTCAGCCAAGTCGTCATCCCTGACTCGTCAACATGATCTGTTAGCTTAACGCTGCTACGTAAGGGGTATGGCTATGAATGCCAAAAATGCGGCGTCCTAATGAGACTGGCTGACGGGTTGCGTGTTCCCGTCAGCATTCTTAAAAGCGTCACTATCAAAATATAATTAGTCTATTAGTAAAAGTATACCATATATTATAATACAGGTAAAGAAATTAAAATATTGCCTCCACAATGTTAGATGAGATAATTAACTCTTTGTAATATCCATCATATTTAGCATTAGAAGGTGTGAGGGATTTCACATTCGCTCCAATACCAATGGGCTTGGTCTGCGATCGAATGCTATAAAAGATTTGTGCCCCCCCCATCCTTCCCATTGGTCGTTGGATGGATTGGTAAGGCACACGGTCCGACAGAAGGCCTAAAAATTAGTTCAAAAGGCACAACCCATGAATTCTTGAAATATTATTATACATAATGTACAAATAGATAATACAAACTAGCCTCTGAGCACGCACTCACGCGTGTGCTCAGAGGCTCTTCTATTTTTTGGATAAGGGTTAATTTAGAGCATCTATTATAATTGGGATTACTACATTTTTCAATCACAAAAAAAAAAAAAACCTAGAGGTGTGATGAAAATTATTTTACCACACAATACTCACTCACACACCCCTAGGTTTTTTTTTTTTTTTTTTTTTTTTTTTTTTTTTTTTGTGATTGAAAAATGTAGTGATCCCAAATTATAATAGATGCTCTAAATTAACCCTTATCCAAAAAATAGAAGAGCCTCTGAGCATGCGTGTGAGCGCGTGCTCAGAGGCTAGTATTCTGTAATTACTATCCATTTTTGCCAATTTTGTTTATGTAGTAATCAACATGTTATTAATTGGAAGATAATGCTATAATTTAGTATTAACCTATAAGGGAGGAAAAAAAGATCCATTGAATAATCTTATAATAGTGCATATAATGAAAATGCATAATGAAATCGTAACAATAAAACTACTTACAAAATGCATGTGATGACCTTTACAAAGCTATTATGAAAAGTTGATGGATCAATGTAGAAAAGTGAATATTTACATCAGATAAAATTGTAAAATAATTCACTTAATCTGAAACATGGAATATACGAACTTATTATATTATGCCGGCTACAGTGGAGAAGTTGGTGGAGCAATGTTATTTGTTCCACATTCTAATTGCTCTTCAGCAACATTTGCCATGAACCTATGATACAAAATGTGTGTGTTTGGGTTATTAATAGAGACTTTAAAACGTACACAATTGTAAGGACACTCCTCAATTAATCGGATTTATCCGCTTTGGGGAGTCAGTCCCTCACGGTTTATCGGCTCGTCCCCGAGTGTGGGCGGATTTTCACCAGGAGCAAGGGCTAGACCTGGACTCGCAGGCTTGACACCAAGTCCCACATCGGTTAGAGTTCCCTCCCACACATGGTCGCTCCAGAAGCTTATAAACCATTGTGGGAGGGAACTCTAACCGATGTGGGACTTGGTGTCAGCCTGCGAGTCCAAGGTCTAGCCCTTGCTCCTGGTGAAACCTGCCCACACTCGGGGACGAGCCGATAAACCGTGAGGGACTGGCTCCCCAAAGCAGATAAATCCGATTAATTGAGGAGTGTCCTCACAACATAATGATAAGTACAATAAACATGAAGCATAAACTTGTGAAATGAATTTGAAAATCAATAAGAGAGTAACCCTATTTTTTAGGCTAAACGTGGGGTTGCTGGGTTCTCTAACTTGTTTTCTATAAATAAAAAAAATGTATAGTTCTTTAAAGAAGTGGGTTAGTAGAAGAGTGTTCCTATTTTGTAAGCAATATTTTAGTGCAAGTTAAATATCTATACTACTATTTAAGCGGCTGCACCTATTTGGACTTTTTTTTTTTTTTTTTTTGTTCCAAAATTCTCCTACATCCCTAGGTTTAAGTAGAGACAGAACTAAATGATAATTTGGTAAAAATACATGTCTAACTTGTACTAAAATATTGCCTACAAATAAGAACATTCTTCACTAACCCACTTCTTCAAAGTAACTATACATTTATTGTTTTTTTTTAAATAGAAAAATAAGTTAAACACCCCACATTTATCCAAAAACAAAACTAATGGACAATCCGATTGTTTTTGTTCTAAAATACCCTTACATTCTTATGTTTAAGTAAAGACAAATTAAGGACAATCGGTAAAAACAAAACCCTAACTTCCACTAAAACATGCCTAAAAAATAGGGTCACTTTCCTATTGATTTTCAAAATTTTTATTCACCTATAAATTATTCTCAAAATAAAAATTATATATATAATAAAAAACATAGATTTTTTTTTTGCGACTATCACTAAAAAAAAAAGCCTCATCTCACGTGCGAAGCGCGTGGGATGAAGCTAGTATATTTTTACCAGACTATCCTTTAGTTTTGTCTTTACTTAAACCTAGGGATATTTCAAGCCGAAGCTCTAATCTTGTGTGGGCTGGATCAATGTGTGCGTGATGCACCCAACAGTGTTTCCAAAAAGTGTGTCAATTTCCATTTAACACACGCATGTATTCTATGTGATGTGGTCTGAGAATCTCTGCTCTATTTGCATGTCAAAAGAGAATGAAAGCCCTTTGAAATATACAAATGCATAAATCATCCATAAAAAAAATCCCAGCAATAGGACTGCAAATACCCAAACCAATCATCCACAAAATCAAATCAGCCCTCTCTTGCTTATCAGAAAAAAAAAAAAAAAAAAAAAAAAAAAAAAAAAAAAAAAAAAAAAAAAAAAAAAAAAAGAAGAAGAAGAAGAAGAAAGAAAGAAAGAAATTAATTCAATGCAAGAAATTAAATCAAAATGCTATACAGTTGGAGTCAGCAAGCCAACTGTCCAGAAAAGAAAGAAGCAAAAGAAAAAACTAAGAAAAAATTAATAATAATAAAAAAAGGTCCTTTGGCAGACTTGTGCAAACCCAAACCCAGAAAAATTACTATTGAAGTTGTCATCCAACTTAGAAGAAAAAAAAAAAACCACAATTGTTTGCTAAATAAACAGGAACCCACTCTCATTACACTTCTAAAAAATAACGAATCCTTTGCAAAAAAAAAGAAAAAAAGAAAGCCCAAGGAAAGAGAGATCGTGAGAGAGATGAAGAAAGGTTCTCATCCTAGTTGCATCAACCACAATCTATAGTTTCCTCAAAACTCCAAATCCAAATCCAAGCTTTATAACTCCATTGACATTATTGAATCCTTTATTCACAAACAACAAACTTCAACTCCCATTCTCATTCTTGGTACATGTTTCTTGGTTCTTCTTGTGTATTTTACATATAAAGGGTATGCCAATTCCTTTCAGATTTCATCAGGTTCTTTTCATTTCAAGACTCTCTTTCTTGCCCAATTGCCATTGAAAAACTCTGGCACTTTGTCGGATAGCACCTTTGTGTCAAATGAACTCATATCAACAAATAATTCAACTTTCCAAATACAAACTCTTTTTTTATGGTTGTTACATCCAGACTGCATTAGTTGAGTACTTGACTACTTGGGTTCCCATGAAACACAAAAGAGAAGCCTATAATTTGAATGCAAAATTTTAATGAAATTTTCTACTAAGAATTTAAGAACATACCTTCAATGAATTGTTTGGGTCTTAAATTCCTTTCCATTTACTTCAATTCCCCCTTTCTTCCCTATACAGAAAATAGAGAATCAACTTTGTTAGAAAATAGTTACAAAATGCGAAGTTAAATGAGAAAGAAAAAAAAAATGTACCAACTGCTCATGTGAGGATTTTGTCAATGAATTTTCTGGTTCTTAAAGCTTCTTAAATTCCTTTGCATTTACTTCAACTTCACCATCTCATCACTATACGGAAAATAGAGAATCAATTGTGTTAGAATATAATTGCAAAATAAAAGTAAAATGAGAAGGAAAAAAAAAAAAAAACCAACCGTTCATATGATGACTCTGTAAGCAATTGCTATATACGTAAAGTTTGAAAGAGAAAAATAATATTGGGGAAGTTATCTTTAAAGATAAAATTGTGGAGGAAACTGCTTCTAAATAATAGGGAAAATTTAGGAATAAAAATACCTAAAACATTTTTTTTAATGTAAAACCGTGTTGGTCAGTAGGCTATAAGTAGAGGATTCTAAAATCCTAAAATTTAGGATTTATTTTGCTTGAAATTGTAAAATAAATAAATAAAATTGTGGTCCTATTTTGTAAGCAATGTTTTAGTAAATTAGAAATATATTTTTACCAAACTATCTTTTAGTTCTGTCTCTACTTAAACCTAGGGGTGTAAGAATATTTTGGAACAAAAAAAAATCCACTCCAAACAGGTGCAGCCGCTTAAATAGTAGTATAGATAATAGGGTATAAGTATATGGATAATAATTGTTATATTGAGATTTAGTTAGTTAATTAGTTACAATTCCAAGCATATAATCACATTTAGCACATGTTGAAATTATTAATGCACTTGGGGCATGTTAATCACATTTAGCACATGTTAGAATTATCAATGCACAGGGGAATAATAGAACCAATAGGATGAGACCATGTGGGCCAATGAGATTAGAGCTAGTCTCCTATAAATACATGAATGTAATCCAATATGAGGGATCAATTGATGAATAAACCAACTTCTTAGTGCATTAGTGCATCTCTCTCTCTCTCTCTCTCTCTCTCTCTCTCTCTCTCTCTCTATGGAGTGTGACTACCTCGAATTAAGTCAATTTTCCTACAATTCCGATCAATCCCCCTACAATTCATACTCATCCCATTAGGAACTTCTAGGTTCCTAACATTTAGTATCAGAACTATAGATCATGATACGGATGAATGTGACCAAAGAGAACTTTGGAAAGAATTACAGCAAATGGTGAACAAAGTTTCAGAGGATGTCAAGGCTTTGTATGTATCACACAATGTCGTTCTAGAGAAGGTCAAGACCTTTGCTGAGTCTAACATGGCCATGAATGAAGACCTCTCAAGATTGCAAGAGGGTCTTGAGAACATAACGGAAGAGGAGTTACATGCTGCCCTTAAAGTTCAATCGAAAGAACCAACAAGGAAGGTGATGATCTTCCAAGAACCAATTCTTGATGCACCAATGGAGGCTTCCATTCAAGAGTCTATGATTCAAGAATTGGCAATCCAAATGTCGGTGATCTAAGAATACAAGAATCCAAGATACAAGCGCCAAGAATTTTAATGGTTTTAGAATCAATGAGGTCTTGAGAATACAAAAACAAGGTTCAAAGAACCAATGAGACCTTAAAGATTAAAGAACCATTAAAGGCTCAAGAATTTGAGCAAAGTTTGAAGATCTACGAAGAAGAAACCTTCATGTGCACAAGACCGCTTGTCAAAGAGAAATGCATGAATATGGTAATCAAAATGTCACTATGGTATTGGTCTATTGGAAGATCTCCTTTGATGAAGATGCTATTTCATAACAACACCTTGTGGGCAGGTGTTTTCAAGGGGAGGGAAATGTTAGGAATGCTATAAGCATATGGATAATAATTGTTGTATTGAGATTTAGTTAGTTAGTTAGTTACAATTCCAAGCATGTTAATCACATTTAGCACATGTTAGAATTATTAATGTATATGGGCATGTTAATCACATTAGTACATGTTGGAATTATTAATGCACATGGGTTAATCACATTTAGCACATGTTGGAATTATCAATACACATGGAGAATAATAGAACCAATAGGATGAGGCCAAGTGGGCCAATGAGATTAGAGCTAGTCTCCTATAAATACATGAATGTAATCTAATATGAGGATTAATTGAAGAATAAACCAACTTCTTAGTGCATTAGTGCATCTCTCTCTCTCTCTCTCTTAATCTCTGTCTTTCTCTTTGGAGGGTGACTACCTTGAATTAAGTCAAATTTTCTACAATTCCCTACAATTCATACTCATCCCATTAGGAGCCTCTAGGTCCTAACATTTGGTATCAAATGATAGGGTATAATCGTGATGAAGCTCCTACTTTAAAGCAATATAAAGTATAAACTCCTATAACCTTATGGTGTGCAAGGAATACTTTCTTAGGTGATTCCAATACACATATACTACTTCCTCCAATTCTATTGAAAACCCATGTAAAACTTCTTCCTTAGTATTTTTCATAAAACAAATGATGAGTGTCTTTAATCTCATTCAATGATTTTTTGTGCTCTCCAAATTACACTATGTAACCTAAAAAAAAAAGTTTACTAGAAATACAAAAGTAAAAAGGGCATTTTAAGGAAAAATAGTTTTTTTTTTTTTTTTTTCATTTTTGCATAAACCCTACTATATGTAATGGTTTTACATGTTATGACAAGGGGTTTTTTTTGGCTAAATGTGAGTAGTTTTATGTTTCTCCTTTGTAGTTAAGTTTTTTTTTTTTTTAGAAACTCAATAAATTTTTAGTCAATGTATATTTTTGAAAAATTCAAGATTGAATTATATTTTATTCTTCTACCCTACGTGTCTGTAAAATTTTTTCGATGATCATATAAATATGTCTCATCTATAACATGTTCAAATTTTCAAAATTTTTAATTTTAAAATTACACATAAAAGATGAGTTTGTAAAAAAAGTAAATAACATATGATAACACAAATTTAATGCACATGTTAAGGAGAATGAAAACATATAATTAATCTAAAGGTTGAGTTTTTAAAATATTAGTTAAATATAAATTTTTTGAGTTGTGTAACTTGATCCTTGTATATACACAATAGATTGAGTTGACAAACAAATGATTGATCCAAAACATCACTTTTTTCACATTCAAATAGGCATTCCCATTGACACCAATCACAGCATGCATGCACCTCAGCAAGTCGAGAAAAAAAAAAAAGTGAAATGTTATGTAAAAGTGTAAAAGACAAACAAAACAAAACAAATGCTCACGTTTTCCTAAATAGCAAATGAGTGAAGTTTGTTCTATCGTATGTACGTTTCTGTGCAATGTACAAATTATATACATGCATACACCATTTTCTTTTTGTTCTTTTCCTGCATTTGATGATAATCCAAACACACACCACAGAGCTTTGGTTAAGCCGGAGATTGTGGAATGATCAAGGCCGAAGGTTTCAGACACAGGGTCAAGATCACCAGGGTAAAGCTTATCAGGCAACCTTAACACGAACTCTTTCTTCAATGACTTCACCAAGTACAACCTCCGACTCAGCCTCCCACCTCCTCTACCGTTTTGACTCACCCCAGAATCGGCGTTTTCAGATCTGTATCCTCCATCTTTCTCTCTCTGTCTTTGTGTCTCTCTCTATCTCTCTATCTTTGTCTGTGTCTCTCTATTCTTATGTTTGTTGTTTCTGTGTCTCTTTGTTCTTGTGTCTTCTAAGTTATATCTCTCACTCACATGTCTACCATATACACAAAACAAATATAATAAGTATCTAAGTTGGGAGAAATTATACAGTCCTCTAGTGCACCATGTCATTTGTCCATCATTCTACTAAAAGACTCCTACTTGTTTAAAATTGCTAAGTCAATAATTAGTTTCTGTTTATAAAAATTTTCAATCTTAGCAATTTTAAACAGGTGAAAGTTTTTTAATGGAATGGTGGAGCACGTCACTTGTCCATCATGAGGATCTTATAATTTCTCCTAAGTTGGACAATAGTTCTAGAAAGTAAAGAGGCCTAACTATAATTAGATTTCATATGACAATTATATATATATATGGTGTGTGTGTGTGTGCGCGCGCGCGCATGTGTAGGTGCCCGTTAACAAAATTTTGACAGCTTTTCAGATTTTTAGACAGCTTTAGGCAATTTTTTAAATCTTTTTTGGCAATTTTTAAACAACTTTTTTCCTTTTTTTTTTTTAGTGAAACCCAGAAAGGGAAATGTTAACAAGCACCAGACGGTGCTTGTTAACATTTCCCATATATATATGGCCTTTTTGCCAAGTAGCATGAATTTTGGAAATATTTAAGTAAAAAACATAGGTTAAACTTATTTAGTTATCTAGCATGTTATATGGACTTTTGAGTTCTTTCCAAAACTTCTCATTCAAACCACAAAAATTGTTAACTGTTATAAGTGAGAACACTAGTGAATCCCTCCAGAAAGTTCTTTGGAGTACTAGAGTTTCAGTGGTTGTGGACAAGTTTATTGTGAATGGTGTTCTATAGAAGGATTCCAAAGTTTTAGAAGTCACTACAATGGGAAGCAAACACATCGTTTGTTGAGATTGCATAGAGAGTCTAGGTTATAAAAGTTTGATATGTTTTGAATGTTGTAACTTTTACTTCTATAATGAATTTCCTATAGGGTTCAGGGTTGGATACCGGGAGTAATTTTTCCTCCAAGGAGTTCATCAAAGATTTTCCACTTCGTCATCAAATTAGATTGTCTTTTTCATTGCTTTTAGATTTTGGTGATATTAACTGTGATTATGCAATCTACCAATTTGTTAACACTTAAATTATATAAAAAAATTTAGTAACAGTTAATTAATTTATCAGTAGCTTAAGTTATTAGAGTCAAATTAAGTTTTTTCACATTTAATGGTGAACGACCAAAAGAGCTTCTTACATAATAATCGCCTCTGTGCTTCAACATAAATAAAAAGCATTTGAAACCCAATGGAGACCATAAATCATAATTGCACTAGCATGTCACAAGGGGAACTATTAAAGCATTATTGATAGGGAATGAGCAAGAAAAGTGACCGGCTTAGGTGAAGAGACAAGGGCTAACACAATTCAGCTGGACCACATCTCATGAATCATGACCCTCCCTTACCTTAGGGGCCAATCTCACTCATAAAATAAAATAAACTAAAAATAATCAAGGTGAACGATTTAACTCCACAATGTCAAAAGATTATAACACATCTTCCATGTCAGACTTGTCCGAGCTATTCAAAATTCAAGTCTAATTGTTGGGTAGTCTGCTGAGTACAGAGTGCTCTGGCTTGTGATCACATTCATAATCAAGGTGAACAAATGCCCGCTCAACTTCCTGAAGTTTCTCTAGCTTCTCTGCAAGGTCTCTCCGATGGTATGTGCTTCTTTTAGGCATAGCTCTTCTGGGAGTTCAATGTCAACCTGTTTCAACAATAGAATAAAGATCATTACTTTGCTAGATATTAAAAACTAGGATGCTTAGAACATTCTAATGCAACTTCGCAAAAATTTCATCTGCATAGCATAATAAAATTTAAAAGAAAATCTCACACAAAATATTTAATATGCAATTTCTTCAATGGCATCTCCAAGAGAAGGGAGGATCACAGTTTTGATGTCTTACTGTAGACTCAAAAACTTTTTCTTTAAATGAAATAAAAGATTGAAGTTGTGATCGAAAGCTCGCCAATATTTATTTTTACTCGGAAATTTACATGACTCACCTCTACAAAATAGAGAACACCAAAGGTGTAGGCACGGACAGTGTCAATACGCTTGACTTGAGGGTGCCTCATGACAAGATATGTTAGTTTCTGCAAGACTTCAGGAGATGCAGACTGTCCCACGAGAGAAACTGCATCAAGATATGCAGCTTAAAATAGTTCTAAATAAGAATATTACAGCCATGTAAAGTACATAAAGTGTAGCCAAGCACAAATTAGAATTTATCAATAGTAAATTTTGTAGGACACATGCATTGGGATAAGGAAGTAGGCACTGTATTTATAACTTCAATTTCTGCAGAATATAGATATTTTTCCTTCTTTTCCAAACATTTATTGTTTAGTTCTGATACCAACCAGTATCCCGAATGCTACGTCCTTGATAAATTAAATATGAAACCAGAATTTATTTTGATATTCTTCTCTTCGTTTCTTCATTTTTCTGGGAGGTAAAACTAAAACCTTTAGAAGCATAAATGATTCAGATAAAATAATATCCTTCTTCAACCAAACTAAAATATAAAGAAAGCACAGATAAAATTAAAATTAACAGAAATCAATCAACATAAAGAGCTCAAATAGCAATCTCTGAAAGCACTGGAATTAAAAAGCCACCAACTTCAACAACAATTGTGATGAATAGTGAGAAATTCTTTAAAAGAACAAACGTCCAAAGGAAGCAGAACCTTTAATCTTGTAGGGATAATATTAAAGGAAGTGATGGGTGAATAGTAGTGGACACAGAAGTAAAACTTTGACAGAAAACTTATAAATTTTAGAGATGAACTTCCTTTTTATTCTTTTGTTTGTTTGTCAGATCATGCAAAAGATTGTGAGATCAAACAGAATGAAAATGAGGTTGAAGGAGCACCTGCATTTTCATATACAGTTTGAGACCAATTTATAATTGTGTACAATGCAAGGATGATGGCACCAATGGGGTCAATCCACCAGAAAAATTTATCGGCAAGAAGAGCTGCAGCTAATCCAACCACATTAGTTACCACATCGAAAAAGTGATCCTGCACATTGGCATCATTTCAAGAAGTATGCAGCTCATAGCTAGAAGGACAATACATATGACAGAAGCTTAAGAATATAAAAGTAGAGATAGGAAACCTTTGCATATGCACGGACGATATCATTTTCTGAGCTTTTACAGTATATCCAGAGGGCAAGTTTTACTACAGTAGCAGATATCATGATTGTGCACGTCCATATCAATTCACTTTTGGACAGTTTTTCAGAAGGTTCATCTTCAATTAGTTCTTCTGCAGCCAGAAGCAACACCTGAAAGCCTGTAAGAAAAATGGAAGGGTGTAACAATCCCAACCTTATCAAAAGGAATCTATTCCATATTCAGAGAAGAAACCCCTAATAGTTTCATAAGGGTGTTTTTTTTTTTTTTGAAAAGCATCAAAATTTTTGAATAAGTTGAGACAGAATATTATGACATTAGATGCAAATCTTTTGCAAGTTACAATTGTTGAATGTAAGAAGAAGCCTGTGAGAAACCCAAAGGTCAGATTATCTTCTGCAAAGAAATTAAGCAATATTCTGAGGTTATGAACACAACTGAATACATAATTCTTCTTGATACTACGTAGTCTAGCAAGTAATTAGTCAATAGAGCGTAGTAGTTACAATTAATTATTCTTTGAAAAATCTGATTTAGACCCTTATGTGTTCTAAAAGGTCTGATACCAATAGGGAAAAAATAAAAACAAAAAAATTCTGATTTCAATTCCAAACACTTATACAATGTATTAATCTGATTAGTTCAACAAGTTAAGTGTATTCCCAACAGATAATCCAACATGCAATTCAGCCACAATAATCAATCACCAAATCTAAAGACAGTAATAATAAAAAACAGTAAAAAGGCGCACCCACGCACAGATCTATTAATGAATGGAAAGCCAATAAAAAATCTATATGTTATAAATCTTGTTATTAGAGATTATTATGTATTGCATATCATAGATGAGCGCTTTACTTCAATCTAGCCTGCGCCTGAGCTTTGCGCTTTACCCTTAGTTTCGGAGAGGCCTGTGCACTTGGCGCTTTTACCAACACGATATAATGTATTGGTCATAAAGCAATGGTCTCTCCTTCCTTTATTATGAGAAGGGAACTTCTAAATTATCTTTTGCTTAAGAGCAGTTACCCACTGAAACTTGAAGCAGGTGCTGTCCTTAAGCATAGCAATTCACAAAGCTTCTTCATAAGCAGCAGGGAAATGTGACAGGTACATCCACTAACTATATGAAAGTTCTGGTTAAACCCATCTGGAATTATATTAAGCTCAAGCCTCAAGCAGTCTCCAGAAAAATGACAAGAATAACCAATATAAACTTTTCTGGATGCCTAATTGCTCAGCCATTATATCCCCAGGCACTTGGATGTAAATTACAACATCATGTCAGATCATGTGTCCAAACAAGAACAAATATCAGAACATTTTAAAAACTCTCTGCCTACCTCAAACTTCAAGTTAACATTGTATGTTTTATGCATGTTTAAACTGCAGGAGGAAGCTCGTATTCTTAATCAATCATTAAGGAAGTATGAGTAAGCCACACTTTTCAGGAATAAGTTCCTAATGTGTCTTTCATAAGTCCTTATCTAAATCATGCTTCACATGTATTCAAAAATGTATCAACAAACTTGCTAGTATTAAATAATGTATTTGGTTTCTAACTGTTTAGGTATTTCAATATTGTTGTGACAAGAAAGAAGACAGTTTGTTATATCAACCACACCAGTAATTACTGATACGGGTTGCTTTAGAAAGCTTTATGTATTCTAATTAACTATCCAGAAACCATTCATTAGAAGAATACCAAAAACAAATCCCAGTATCTTCTTTTACTTTTGTGTACAATATTTCACCAATTAGAAGTATTCGTAAACATTTTTTATATTTTTCCAATTAGGAGTACAATATTTCAAGTTTGTCTTTCTTATTCTTAACAAGAAAAGCCAATTATTAAACATCGATTATGTTGCCTATGCTAGAAAGCTGATGTGATGGTCCAACTATCGAGAAACAATTCATTAAAAGAATATGAAAACTAGTTCCCTGTTTTTTCTTTTTCTTTGTATACAATATTTCACTAAATTAGGAGTATTCGTAAACATTTTTGATCATTTATATAACACACGATCAAGTTCCTATATTTTTAAACTATTAACAAGAAAAGCCAATTGTTAAAAATCAATTACATTGCATTTACTTCACTTTATATGTCTTCAATGAAATGTAATTCGATAATTGGATAGGTTCAATTAACAAACAAGTTCACCATAAAAAAAGGTAGTCAACAATGACATGACAGAAAACCAATGGAAACCTAAGGCAGGTGAAGGTATTGCAACATACCAAGTGTAGCCATGACAGCAGCAAAGATAATTATGCCTACTGGCTGCACCCTCAACTTTCCAATAGGATATTTGTAGATATTTATGTTCTTCATTGCCAGGTGAGTGAACCAAAGAATGCCACCGGCCATGAGATCAAGTAAAGAATCTAGTGTTGATGCAGCAATGGCCAAAGATCCACTCTTATTGTGGCATAGACCTGCACATTGTAATGCATATTGTTATTCTGGGAGTTTGTATATGAGCAATGGGTTATATATATTGATAACATAGGGAACCTTAGTAAAAAAGATCCCTTTGGACTTGCCTCTAGCCAGTAACATATCATATAAAATGGTGATTTAGGGGTGCCTGGATACATGTTAATCAATTTAATACTTTTGTCATATAAAATCAATTATTTTAAGTGCTTTCTAACTCGAAGTATATATATTCTTCCAGAATATTGTTTGGTTAGATTACATTATTTTACAAGTTCCACCTTTGAGCTTTATCAGAAATAAAACTTGGATTTCCCAGAGCTTTTAACAGTTTTTTAAAAAATAGGGGTTTTTTCTTCATCAAACTCAACTGAAAACATATATCCTATAAAACATGAACTAAAATGAAAGCCCGTCTTCTTTATATGCCTCATAAAGTTTTAAAACATACCATCCAGGTCAGAGACACCTTCTTGGAGTCTGGTAGACCATGAAAATAAAAAAGTTATATATCTACATCACCTTAAATGCCAGAAGTATTAAATTTGCATAATTAGATATCATCATTGCTCTTTCATGTCGAGCATCTTCTTTAGCCTGTCCATCCTCATTAATACCGTTAGATGTCACCAAAGAATCGACTTCTTCAAAGGAATTCATGGTATTGATTTGTCTTTCATAGTACTCCCTTTCTCCTATAATGAAGACAATGCATTCATTCATTGTAAGAAAAGGAAGAAATTTTTAACTTCACTCATGACTTTATATTCATAATCTCATTTCTTCTTATTCCCCAATTTAAATGAAACTTTAAATTCTTCTCCTAGCTACTTCCTAGGCCTACAGTACAATACATATATATGTGTATGTCTGCGAATTTAAAAACATATGTACGCATATATGTACATCTAGCACTAAGGAAAGAAGAAAACCCAAGTCCAATATTCAGTTATATTTAGTAGCTCATGCTATTACACAAAACCATGGTCCCCATAAAGGCATAACATTTACAGTATTCCTACAGTATCAAAATGCAACGCAACTTACAAGTCGCGATACTAGGACCTTAATTGTATAAAACAGATGTACAAAAGTGCAGAAAGGGCAGTTTAAGGAAAAAGAGTTTTTTTTTAAAAAAAAAAAAAAAAAATTATTATTCTTCTGCTGTTCTGCATAATCCCTTCTATGTGTAATGGGTTTTGCATTTAATTAGTTTTATGTTGTTCTTTTTGAGGTAGAAACTCAATAATTTTTTATTGATGTTTATTTTGAATAATTTTTTATTCATCTTTACAAAATCTCACAATGATCATGTATTAATATATCTCATTTATAACATGGTTTAAATTTCTAAATTTTTGTATTTTAAAATTATGGATAAAAGATGAGTTTAAAAAGAAATAGTAAATATCGTGCGTTTAGAAAGTATTTAAGTTACATTGTTGAGTATTTTTTATATATGTATAGATAAAAAAAATAGGTGAAAATGTATTTAATATTATTTAAAATATGTAAAAATATGTTTAAACTTGCTTGTCAAACGCTCTTATTACCACAAAATTTGTTGATAATCTAAAGGATGAATTTTTTTAAATGTTACTAAAATGAAAAGTTATTGAGTTGGGTAACTTGATCCTTATATATACACAATTGATTGAGTTAACAAGCTATGATTGATCCAAAACATCACCTTTTTTTCACATTCAAATAGGCCTAACATTGACACCAATCACAGCATACACCTCAGCAAGCTGAGAGAGAAAAAAAAAAGTGAAATGTTGTGTAGAAGTTTAAAAGACAAACAAAACAAGACATATTCTCACGTTTTCAAGTTAAAAGCAACGAGTTAAGTTTGTTCTATCCTATGTATAATGTACTTGCCTGTATATATTATATGAGCCCATTTACTTTCCCGTATTTTTTCTGATAAACCAAACACAGAGACAGAGACAGAGACCTTTAGATAAGCCGGAGGCTTTGGAAAGGTCAAGGTCGAATGGATCAGACTCATGGTCAATAACAGAGCGAAGCTTATCAGGCAACCTTGACACGAACTCGCTCCTCAGCGAGTTCACCGAGTACCTCCGACTCAGTCTCTCCCCTTTTCCACCGCTTCTACTCGCCCCCAGAAACGGCGTTTTCAGATCCTTATCCTCCATATCTCTCTCTCTCTCTCTGTCTCTAACTCTGTGTTCTTATTTTTGCTTTGTCTTTGTCTCTGTGTTCATGTCTCTTCACTCCACTCACATATCTTGCCATATATAATATCTAAGTAGTACGACGCTACTGTTTTTTTTTTTTTTTTTTTTTTTTTTTTTTTTTTTTTTGAGAAAACAGTTGTACAACACTTTTAGAAAGTTAAAAAAGGCAAAGACTTTAAATCAGATTTTCTACGGACTATAATTAATGTCTCTAAATTTTAATTTGTTAGTCCTCTAATACGTACCCAATAATAAGTAAATATAAAAAGAATTCGAAAACGTACTTTTAGGAATTAAATTGTAACTAAATTTACCAAATTTTAACTTTTCTATTCATTGGAAAAGAGACGTAAAAAATAATACTAATTTGTTTTGATTTCCCTTTTAAATTAAGAAGTAGGGAAGTAGGTAATGATGGCAAGTACTTTTTTGTTTTTGTTTTTTTGACTCGAATGATGGCAAGTACTTGTATTGCGAGGGTGTACCTGATTATTATAAAATTATGTTGGGATTTACTGACGTTTTAGAAAACTTGGTACCGACGTCAAGATCTCTGTACGGAACAGTATTTTGCGCGACCTTTCTAAAACAAACAAAAAAAGTAAAATAATTAAGTCAACAACCCATCTTAATCAACTTTATTAATAATGCAAAAGACAATAAAGTGTGAAACTGATTACTGAAACACTTCAAGCTTTGTGTGGAAGTGTAAAAAGAAGGGTAGAGGAGCAAGAGTAGATGAAACTTTGTGGTTTGTCACGTTTGTGCCTTCGCCCTACAACTAGTCAACTGCTTCAAGCCAAGTCTAGCCATTTAGTGTGTTAGTAAATAGTGAGTACTGGACTACTAGTGAGTCTAGTGTGTGAGCTGTGAAGTGTGATCCTATCAAATTGAATGAGATTTTTTTTTTTTAAATAGTTTTTTTGTCTTGTCTCATGTTTGTGAAGCTCTTAGTGATTGTCTTGTCTTGTCTGTTGTCTCAAGTGAAGTGTAAACATCTATAATCTACTGACTATTAGTTCCGATGCTTTGTACTTTATACATCTAGTATCAGAATGTAGTTTAAATATTTTTTTAGCGAATTTTTTTTTAACAGGTCGGGTCACGGGTTATCTGGGTCAAATCGGGTTGATCCGCAAAAAAATCAAGTTAGGTCATGAGTCAACTCGTTTTTGCTTTGAGTAAAAAAATTCGAGTTCGGGTCGGGTCAGCAAATTCTAACCCGTTTTGTAATGTCTAACCTCAAAGCATAATACCGTGTGGGATCATTAGCATGACTTAACCAGCAAAATGCAATCACAAGAAAATATTCATCAGAGCATCATAAGGGAAAATAAATGTTAGTTTATTTTTAATAAACTGAATCAATTATATTTTAAGCAAATTCTTCCAATTTGTTACGTGACAACTCAAACAAATATGCATGTGTTTAAAAGTTTTGTAATTTGTAAAAATAATTTAATAAAACAAATGATTTATTATACAGTTAAAAGAAATTAGACTTAAATCCAATTTGATGGGAGGTTTTGTCCTAAATAATGGCTTGTGCAGCATATTAACCCTATTTATATATCACAGTTCTTGCATCCAAATATATATATATATATATTTCTTATAAAAAGAATATATAAAAACTTTATTTTAAATCACAAGATTAAGAGATATGTCAAAGCCAAATAATATGTGGATATATAAAATAGCATTCTTTAATAACTTATTCTTTTATTGCATATTTTTTGTATTTTTGATAATTTAACAGTTAATTGGAAGATGGGTTATTAAAAGTTTAAATTTGAATGTTTTATTTGGAAATATCAGAAGGTGTCAACCATTTAAACTATAACATCAAAAATATTAATTTTTATTTTTTAATAACCTATTAAGATGACAAATTTGTAACTATTGAATTAGTCTCTTGAGGAGTTTTCTCAAAATAAAGCTCAAGTGGTTTGCGGACCCATGTTTCCTAGAGTGGGAAGGGGGTGGGTTATTTAATTAAGTAAATATTTCTAATCAATTGTGTGTGTGTATAATTTGTGATTAAAAAAAATTACCACATGATAATAAAACTATAAAATAAATAAATAAAAATTATTGGGGGGGACCACAGTCACGGTGGGAAAGACATGGACCAGGGTTTATCGTCAAAGCTTTGTCATGGGTTTCTACCCTTTCACAGAATCGATTGAGCCATAAACTGTTGCAACCTGCAAGGACAGTAGTAGCCTAGTAGGACACTTTTTTTTTTTTGAAATTAGGAAAGTAGGACACTATAGGTCTATTTAGATAGAACTTATTGCTGAAAATTGAAAACACTGTAGCAAAATAATTTTTAAATGAGTAAAAAACTCTGTTCATGCCAAAAGTTACTGTTCATTGGCCTAAAATCACTGTTCATGACCAATGAACAGTAACAAACACATGTTAAAAAAAAAACTTGGACGTGGACGCGTGTTTGCGCTATCCAAACGCCCTCTACGAGTTCGTTTGGATAGAACTTATTTTGCTGAAATTGAAAACTGAAAACTAAAAATACTGTAGCAAAATAATTTTAAAATGTGTAAATAGTGCCGTGTGACCCATTTTTAATGAAAAAGTGGCTGAAAAGTGAAGTTTGTGGGTTTGTGAACAGTGCACGAATGCACTGTTCACGACTGAAAAGTCAAAATATGATGCTGAAAAAAAAAAAAAAGCTCAAAACGTGACGCAAAAACGTGGATCCAAACTGGCAATATATAATATCTTGCTTTTTCCTACATTATAGAATTCATCCTAAGACCTGTTGGTGTGAGTGTATGCTACAAACACTTTTATTATTATTTATTTTCTAACTATTAGGAATTTATGAGTAAAATAGTTATTGGAAATTATGAGAAAAATAGTCGTTAGGCAATAATAGATAATATAGTCGTTGAGCTTTTATGGGTACTAGCTGCGAACCTGCGCGTTGCGCATGATAATTATTTTTATGATAGTTTTATTAAATTTTTTTATACAATTTAAACTAATTTAATAAAGAGTAATGTATTTTATAATTATAATTTTATTTATTATAAGAATAATCATAAATGTAATATAGGAACAATCATAAATCATAAATTCAATAATTTTTCTCATACTAAAATGAAAAAAAAAAAATTTCTCAGAAATTCAAAAGGCAAGTTAAAGAAAATATTTATTTTTTAATAAAATTATTATAATATTTGTGAATCATTAAAAAGAATATAAAAGTTGGAAATTATCTTTTACTTTAAAAAAAATTTCTTAAACTTATTTTTTCTGCCTACAATCCAAAACACTGAAAAAAGTAACTAAAAATAATAAAACTTAGCTATGATTAATTGGACTAATAGGAAAAACAATTGTCATTTATATCACTCAGGTTATTTTCTTTGTAGAATTGTTAATTTCGGCCATCCAAAACATATTATCAAATAAAAATTATTAGCAAATCTAAGAATAATTTTTCTATATTGTTTGTTATAAAATAATAATAATAATATAATAATAATAATAAAAGTAAAATGTGAAAGATAAAATTTGTCTCTCATCCAATAATTATTGTTTAGCCAACCTTGCTTTTCTCTAAATAAATGGCATTATAGAGTACTTCTAATAAAATTATTAAGTACTTTGTGCACCACAAAGGATTAAAAAAATAACAAAAATGATTAAAGTCTCATAGTTTAACATCTAAATTGAGCACTATAAAAATCATGCTATCAAATTACAATAACTATCAAATTAAATTATCCAAATCATAATATGTAGTAAAGATAATATTGTATTTTTATATTAAATCCTTTATAACGTAATAGGATAACATTTAACAATCAAAGAGAGAGAGAGGAGAGCGAGAGAGGAGAGGAAACAAAACTAAATCACATTAACCTAAAGTAGATTAAGAATATAAAAAATATCAACTAAAGTGAAGATGCAAGAAAAAAAAAATCCACCCAAAATTGGAGAGAGAGACAGAGAGAGAGAGAGATAATCTTTTTTTTAAAGGGAAAACTATGCATAGAATGAAATAGATAGTGACAAATTTATAGTAAGAGAGTGTAAATAAGAAGAGAAAAAAATAAAGGAAGATGAAGAAAAAGATAAAGAATGATATTAACGTAGAGGGTAGTGGGGAGATGAGAAGGTGAGGGAAGGAGAAAGGTTGGAGAAGTAGTTGGGAGATGAAAAGGTATGGGAGGAAGAAAGGTTGGAGAAGTATAAATATGAAATAAAAAAATATTAAAATAATTATAAGAAAATGGAGAGAAAAAATAATGACGTGGATGCTGACGTGGCTCAACGTGAGCGCAGCAACATTAAACGATACACTTCAGCTTTTAGTAATATATAGATATAGATTAGTTACCAATAACTATATGTTATTATTGTCTTGAATAGCCTATATAATACTCATCATCACACCTTTCTATAGGTCATTTTTTTACTACTCTATATTTAGATATACACAATCCCATTATATGTCTCTCCCACATATTTTTATACAATTTATATTTGTTCTAAGGAAAGACAATAAAGGGTTATTCTTGAACTTTCGTGAGTGGAAGTGTGTCCATCATGAAAGTTGACGCTATAGTCTAATCCTGAGGGGTTGTTTGGCCAAGAGAACCAGTCGCACCAAGTTTTACTCTGGGTGACACGAATCAACCTTTAAGGACAACACTTTCACAGCGTGATTCTATAGCATTGTGGGATCGCTCTAAACTCCTTTTTATTTTACGTTCTTGCTAATTATTTGATATATTAATTTTGTATCAAAACTTTTTTATTCACTAAAATATTTCCAACAAGACCAATAGATAAAAAGGCATATCAATGCACCACGCGATATATATGCTGATTGTAGTGGCAGAGCCAGGAATTTATATTTGGGGGGCTTCAACATAATTTTTTTTTTTTTTTTTTTTGGTATGAAATGTAAAATAGTAATTGTGGGGGGTAAAAGTGCTTGAATAAACGTTTGGGTTATAGGCCTGGTTAGTTGGTGTAAGTCTGTTCAATCAGGGTCTCTAGGCCCATAGGTCAGTCCGCACTATAGTGGTCTGAGGAGTTGGCCGAAGAGGAGTATCTCCTCGGACAGGCCCAACAAGGGCCTTAGGACTTGTTAGACGGTAAAGAGGCAGAATTCTGGAAGATCTGTTTGCTAAAGGTGTGATCCAAGCACCTTTTAGAAGCAAGAACGTGTGAGAAATATCTGAGGAAAAAGCTGTTGCCACCGCATTAAAGACCCTGCATCTATCTCTCTGGCCGCATTAATAGAGAAATGACCTCTGAACAGTAGAATTCAGCCTTCCAACTATTATTTGAAGACTTTAAGAAGGTGATGGATGAGACAAGTATTTGGGAGGAAGATTTGTGTTACACGTGGATGAAACATGGAAGAAGAGGAAGGATATAAGAAGACGAGAGAGGAAAGAAGAGGGGGATCTTCTTCTTGGTTGAAAAACTAAGAATTGTAATCTTTTGCTTAGAAAAGGAAATACTATATAAATTGTCCTCGGCTTACGTCAGAGGAGGGTTTTTTGTTACGTCCATCTATTACTTGCATAGACAGCGGCATTCTAGCCTATTGATCAACTTTCCAACATCCCAAACCTAGATTTCAAATCCATCCTCTACAAATTTCATTGTATAAGGCTCTTTGGGCCTGAGCCCATCACTTGTTTTTAGGTCCAAGTACAAATTGTGCACTTACAATTGGCGCCGTCTATGGGAATCTAGCGTTGAAGGAATTGGAACATCATGGTAGGCTTAGGTTCGCATCATGCAGAATCTCAAGGATCCCAGCGTGAAGACCTATTTTAGCGTCTTGAGTGTCGGAGGGATCGAGAGGGAAGCGTGCATACCGTATATCCTGACGCGAGCCATTCGCGTGGTGGAAGCAGTGCCACCCATAAGGATGATGCCAAGGCCATGCAGAGGGAGATTGACCACCTCAAGAAAAAGCTACGCCATGTCAGACGAAGGCGGGCTTCACCCCCATCCAATCCTTCCTCAAGGGGGTCTCGGGGAAGCAGTTACAGTCCAAGGTCCAGGACTCCCCCTAGCGAAACCTTCTTTTACGAAGAGGATGACCTACCAAGTCGTAAGCATAGGAAGCTTCCCTCCAGGGGCTTGAGGAACGATGCTATGAGCCGAGCGTTACACCAACTCTCCAAATCGCCCTTCTCACACAGGATCGAGAAGGGAAGGCTCCTTAGACCCAGCCCACCTTCACCATTTATAATGGCAAGACAAACCTGGTTGAACATGTGAGCTATTTTAATCAGAGGATGGCGGTGCATTCTCAGAACGAAACCTTGATGTGCAAAGTCTTTCCTTCTAGCCTGGGACCTGTTGTTATAAGATGGTTTAACGGACTAAAGTCGGGGTCTGTCGATTCTTTCATGGAACTTACCAGGGCATTCGCGTCTCGATTCATTACATGCAACAAAGTCCCTCAACCGTTGGACTCGCTATTATCTATGGCCATGAGGGAGGGTGAGACATTGAAAGCATACTCCAACAGGTACTGGGAGATGTTTAACGAGATCGATGGAGATTTTGACAAAGTGGAAATTAATACTTTCAAAGTGGGCCTTCACACTGATCATGATTTAAGGAAATCCCTAACCAAAAAACCCGTACGGAGTGTACATTGTCTCATGGACCGCATCGACGAGTACAAAAGGGTTAAGGAAGATCAACAACAAGGTAAGGGTAAGGCGAAGGTTATCCCGCAGGAGAGAAGGGATTTCAGGTCGGACATGTACCATAACAATAAGCTAAGGAGAGATTACTCTAGGCAATCTGGTTCAGTCACCCCTCAAGTAGTTAATACTATATTCCGAGAACCAGTGCACCAACTGCTGGAGAAAGTCTGTAAGGAACCCTACTTCAAGTGGCCCAGTAAGATGGCGGGGGACCCTACGAAACAGAATCAGAACCTTTTTTGCTAGTATCATCAGGATATGGGTCATACCATTGAAAATTGTCGGACCCTTTGGAACCATTTAGAGCAGCTCGTTAGTGAGGAAAAATTGAAGCAGCACCTGTATCAACCCAACGGACAAGGAAATCGTTCGGGTTCGCATAATCAAAAGAACAACTCATCCCGGCCGCCCTTGGGGACGATTAACATCATCTTCGCTGCGCCTGGCAGGACCGGTTCCTGTCCTACCAGGGTGATGACAGTGTCACACTCCCAGGCCGAGAAGTTAGGCTCGAGGCCGAAGAGGATTAAGGGGGAGTGCGCCTATTTTAGGATTCTCTTATGAAGATAAGGTTGGGACCATTCAACCCCATAACGATGCCCTGGTGGTCACATTGAGGATAGGGAATTATGTCATCAAGAGGGTGATGGTCGATCAAGGCAGCAGTGTGGATAATATGTACCCTGACTTATTCAAGGGGCTTAAGTTGGGGCTGGAGGATCTCACTCCCTATGACTCGCTGTTAATAAGTTTTGAAGGGAAGGCTGTTATACCAAAGGGACAGATCTGATTGCCCATACAATCTAGCTTAGAAACGGTCGATGTGGATTTCATCGTGGTTGACGCATATTCTCCATACACGGCCATCCTCGCCAGGCCTTGGCTGCATGCTTTGGGTGCTGTTTCCTCAACTTTGCATGTTAAAGTAAAATTCCCTTCGAGCGGAATCATTGAAGAAATTCTTGGTAGCCAAACAGTAGCAAGGCAATGCATATCGGCAGCAGTACTGCATCAGGCCAAGACAGAGTCCTCGGCCTTGGCTGTGGCGGACTTATAGCAATTAACAACTCTGGATGCATCCGATGCGGTGACAGCAGAGGACGCTACGTGTGAAGATTTGGAAAGATTTCTCATAATTGATGACCCCGAAAGGTTCTTTCAAGTTGGGATACGGTTACCCCACCAAGAGAAAATGGAATTGGTGATGTTTTTGAAAAACAATATCGATGTCTTTGCCTGGGATCCCTATGAGGCTCCGGGGGTTGACCCAAGCTTCATTTTCCATCATTGGAACGTCAACCCTGCTATTGTTCCCAAGAGGCAACCACCTCGGCGTTCTTCGAAAGAGCATTTCGAGGCTGTCAAGGAAAAGGTGCTCAAGCTCAAAAGGGCTGGGGCTATTAAAGAAGTTTTCTACCCAGAATGGTTGGCACACACAGTCGTAGTGAAAAAGAAGAGCGAAAAGTGGAGAGTATGTGTGGACTTCACAGACCTGAACAAAGCCTGTCCAAAGGACTCGTTCCCAATGCCTCGCATCGATTAGCTTGTGGATACTGCGGTCGGGCATCCTCGGATGAGTTTTTTAGATACTTTCCAGGGTTATCACCAAATACCATTGGCGTTGGGTGATCAGGAGAAGACTACCTTCATTACTCCAACAGGGAACTATCACTATAAAGTAATGTCGTTCGGGTTGAAAAATGCAAGGGCTACTTACCAAAGAATGATGACCAGGATGTTTGAATCGCAACTTGGAAAGACCATTGAGGTATATGTGGATGATATGGTAGTGAAGAGTAAAACAGTACCTATGCATGTGAAAGATATGGACGACACCTTTCAAATACTTAGGAAGTACAAGCTGCGCCTTAACGCCTCAAAGTGTTCTTTTGGGGTGGGTTCCGGAAAGTTCCTAGGCTACATGGTGACTCATAGAGGAATAGAGGTGAATTCGGCACAGGCCAGAGCCATTCAGGGCTTGCAACCACCTCAGAATCCAAAGGAAGTTCAGAAATTGACCGGGATGACATCTGCTCTCAGCAGATTTATCTCCCGATCAGCTGACAGGTGTAGACCTTTTTTTTAACTGTTAAATAAATGGAAAGGATTCTAATGGTCCGAGGAGTGTGCTTTAGCTTTCCAGCAACTTAAGGAATATCTTTCCCGACCACCCATCATGTCTCGGTTGGAGGTCGATGAAATCCTGTTTGCATACCTAGTTGTAGCAATCCATGCAGTCAGCCCGGTTCTGGTAAGGGAAAACGGTGGGGTACAAAGACCAGTTTATTATGTCAGCAAATTTTTAAATGAAGCTGAGGTGCGTTACTTGCCTTTGGAGAAGGCAATTCTAGCTGTAGTCCATGCCACACGAAAGCTTCCTCACTATTTCCAATCCCACACCGTCATGGTTTTGACTTAACTGCCTCTTAAGTCAGTGTTACGAAGTGCTAACTACTCGGGGAGGGTAGCCAAGTGGGGAACTATTCTGGGAGATTTAGATATCAAATATATGCCACGCACCTCGGTGAAGGGCCAGGTTCTCACGGATTTGGTGGCGGAGTTCACCGAACCATCGTTAGAAGAAACTGCGAAGGAATCGCACATGAATGAAAAATTAGTTGGCATGATCATTGGCAAAGGACCTCTGATTTGGAAAGCGTATGTTGATGGGGTAGCAAACCAGAGGGGGTCAGGGGTTGGACTTATTTTTGTATCCCCTGAGGGAATTATCTTTGAGAAATCATTGAGATTAGCGTTCTCAGCTACTAATAACGAGGTTGAATACGAAGTTGTATTGGTCGGTATGAATATGGTACGGAGAATGGGGGAAAGGCAATTCATATGTCCTCAAATTCTCAATTAGTTGTGGGCCAAGTGACGGGGACCATGGAGGCTAGGGATCCAAGAATGCAAGAGTACCTGACACAGGTCAAATGTTTACAATTCGAGTTCGATTCTTTCATCCTTTCGTACGTTTCTAGAAGTGGAAACACACATGCAGATTCGTTGGCCACTTTGGAAACATCCTCGGCTCAATGTTTGCCTAGGATTATCCTCGTCGAAGACTTGCTGAAACCAACTCTAACCACTGCAAGTGTTGTCCATATCCACCTGATAAGGTCTGGACCTAACTGGATTGACCCTGTGGTTTCCTTTCTAAAAAGCGATATTCTGCCCAAGGAGAAGTCTGAAGCAGATAAAATTCATCGAAAGGCGCCTCGGTTCTGGTTGTCCGAGGATCAGAAATTGTATAAACGCTCATTTTCCGGACCATACCTGCTGTGTGTACATCCTGAAGTAACGGAGGCAATTTTGGAAGAATTGCATGAGGGAATTTGTGGAAGCCATACTGGGGGAAGATCCTTAGCCCATAGGGCTCTGACTCAGGGATATTGGTGGCCCAATATGCAGAGGGAAGCTCAAGACTATGCAAGAAAGTGTGACCAATGCCAAAGGTTTGCTCCCAATATTCATCAGCTTGGAGGAGTCCTTAATCCTTTGTCTAGTCCTTGGCGATTCGCTCAATGGGGACTGGATATAGTTGAGCATTTTCTGAGGACTGTGGGAAACAAAAGGTGGCTGCTCGTGGGAACCGATTACTTCACCAAGTGTGTCGAAGCTGAGCCTTTATCAAACATTAGGGATGTGGACTCCAAGAAATTTATCTGGAAGAATATTATCACTAGATTTGGGGTACCTCACACACTTATTTCAGATAATGGCATACAATGTGATAGTAAAGCTTTCAGGCAATATTGTAATGACTTGGGCATCACAAACAGATACTCCACCCTAGCTTATCCTCAGGGAAATGGGTAGGCCGAGGTTGTTAACAAAGTTATAGTTAGTGGACTTAAGAAAAGGTTGGATGATGCAAAGGGTAGATGGGTAGAGGAGTTGCCACATGTTATATGGACATATCGGACTACGCCGCAAAGATCCACTGGAGAAACACCCTTCTCCATAACTTGCAGGGCCGAGGCGGTGATACCTTTAGAATCTGAGTTTCTCACATTAAGGACAAGTTCCTTTAGCCTGGGGAATAATGATGGCCTCCTGGGAAAAAGCCCGGATCTGGTCGAGGAACGACAAGAGGCCGTCATGGTCCAAATGGCTTATTATCAGCAGAAGCTTAAACAAGAATATGATACTCATGTGAAGCTGAGGCCACTAGCGCCTAGGGATTTGGTGTTGATGAAAGTCGTGGGTTCTGTCAAAAATCCAGCATGGGGAAAGCTAGCACCAAATTGGGAAGGACCATATCGGATCATCTCTGTAGCGGGCATAGGGTCATATCGATTAGCTGTTCTAGATGAAAAAATTGTATAACGCCCTTGGAATATAAACAACCTACGAAGGTATTATTATTAATAAAAATTATTTTTGTCATTCGTTGTTCAAATTATCATTATGCAGTTTGATTTATTTATCGCTGCTCATAAATATCAAACAAAAACTTGGACATGCATGGTCCTCGGACCACATGCCTTGTGGAAATTGATATCCTATTGTTTGTTAAACAGAATTTTAGTTATGTCGGGTCCTCAAACCTTCTACTTTGGGGAAATTAACATTTCAAGTTACTACTTCTAAATATCAAACAGAAATTTGGACATGCATGACCCTCGGACCACATGCCTTGTGAAAATTGATATCCTATTGTTTGTTAAATAGAACCTTAGTTATGTCGGGTCCTCAGACCTTTTACTTTGGAAAAATTAACATTTCAAGTTACTACTTCTAAATATCAAACAGAAACTTGGACATACATAGTCCTCAGACCACATGCCTTGTGGAAATTGATACCCTATTGTTTGTTAAACAGAACCTTAATTATGTCGGGTCCTCAAAACTTCTACTTTGAGGAAATTAACATTTCAAGTTACTACTTCTAAATATCAAACGAAAACTTGGACATGCATGGTCCTCGGACCACATGCCTTGTGGAAATTGATATCCTATTATTTGTTAAACAGAACCTTAGTTATGTCAGGTCCACAGACCTGCTACTTTGGGGAAATTAACATTTCAAGTTACTGCTCCTAAGTCTCAAACAGAAACTTGGTTGTGCATGGTCCTCAGACCACATTCCTTGTGGAAATTAACATCCTACTTTTTGATAAAAAAAAGTTTAGTTATGTCGGGTCCTCAGACCCTTTACTTTGGGAATATTAGCAGAAACCATACCACATTAGTGTTGAGGTGTTGATGAGCCATTTGGATCGCTTTATGCCCTAAACTGTATTCTAAGTTAAATTTTTGATTGTGTATTGCTGTGTCACATATATTATGCTCTTGAGGCATGATTTACAAGTATACGCTAAGTATGTGTACTTTTATTTAAAGTTACGGCAAATTGAAATGTTGGAAGTGGAGTTAGTTGTTCCATTCATTCATTTTTGCGCTAATGAGTATTTTTATACTAAAGATTGGAAGTCAAATGAAAATCAAACCAGTCAAAGTTTCTCATTAATTTCTGTTAATGTACGTTCAAAGCAAAAACCTTAATATAAAATTTGTTACATAACAAAAAGGCCAGAAGTCCTAACTAGCTTAAGCCTTAAGCCTTAGAAGGGGGGTCCTGCTCGGAAGTGCTGACAACCTCTGTTCGTTTCAGCTCTAGTTCAAATGAGGCTGGACTTGTTTCCCTTTGTCTCTTGCCACCGATGGAGGGACATAGGGCTCGGCATTTTGGCTCGTAGGCCTCTCGGCGCCATCGCCCTGTTCCTTCTCTTTGTTGGAACCCTCAGGTTCTTTAGGAGTTGGAATGGGCTCTGGAATCATGGATGGGAGCGTGGAAGACGCCTTCTCGGGGGCAGGTGCGACAGGAGGAAGTTCTTCGAGCACCTGGATGTCTTGGGGGAGCCAGATGTTTTCAGGCTTCCTCAACTCGAATGTTGTGGGAACCCCTACCACATTTAACGCTTCCTCCCACACTTGTTGACAATATTCCCAGCACAGCTCGGCGAACTCCTCAATCAGTTGGTTTTCTGTCGCCTCCACCCCTTCCTTGTAAGCGATCTTCTTCGCGGCCTCCATGGAGTCCTTAAAGGTACAAGCCTCATCCCTCATCCTAGCAAGCTCCTTCTTCAGGTCGGAGTTTTCTTGTTGAGCTTTGGATAAGTCTTCGTCATTCTGACGAAGAAGCTTGCGTTGCCCCTCCACCTGGGTCCTCATTATCTTCAGGCTGGCCTCGGCACCGTCCCTCTCCCTTTTCAGCTCGGCCAGCTGTGCGGTTAGTTTCTCGTTCTGCGCAAGAGCTTGACCTAGGCCTTCTCAGTCTCTTGCCTAACCTCCAGTTCGGCTGCAGCTTTCTTCCGAGAGTCTTCCACCTACTTCTCGGCAGCGAAGACTTCCTGAATGGCCTGTGGCAAAGTATTAAAATAGATGCATTATTAGTAGAGCAAATTTAAAGTACATAAGAATGGTTTTTTTCGTTAAAATGTAATGAAAGCAATAAAGTGAAGATAAGACCGAGACACTCACCAAAGCCAAGTCCCTCTTTAGCGAGAGGAATAGATGCGGTTGATTCATCTTGTCCAGGGCATCCATGTCCTTGGGCAAAAGAAGAGGACGTTCCAAAGCATCGGCCAGATGGTGAGCGTGATCTTGTTGGAACGCCCTAATGCTGGATTGGCAAGAGATTGGTACCCCGTCCAGTTTCAGTTCGGGAGACCAGTTGGCCGGTGTACGGCGTACCTCGGCCAGGTCCCGGTTCTCCCCACTTTCCACTGAAGAGGCACGTCCCTTGCCTTTGCCAGTTTTCTGTTGTTGTTGTTGTTGTTGTGGTTGTTGTTGTTTCAGCTTCTTCTGCCTCTCCGCATCTGCCTCCTCGGCCTCGTTCTTCCTCTTCTTCTTAGGCTCTGAAATGGGAGGCTTAGGATCGGAGGGAGGAGGTGGTGGTGGCAAGGATGGAGGGACCTGGGACCCACCCGTTTCCTTGTTAGAGACTTTTGAGCCCCTCTTATTCATCAGCCTCCGTAGAGTGGCCATATCATCTTCTTCGGAGCTACAGTCAAGTTGTGCAATGATTAGACCTTGTATGCCAGAAGTTTCGGCGGGCGTGTGTTCTTCGTCCGAGAGGATGACAAGTTGATCCTCTTGAGGTCTCTCAGCTTCCTCGAGTCGAAATTGGTCTATCTCTTCGTCCAACGATTGTTGCGAGGACACTTGCTCTTCTCGGACAGTGGTTGTCTGGGAATGCCCCGAAAGAGGAATCGTTGCGATAAGGCGAGAGTATAGTATGATGAAGGGGTTGTCTGGGAGTTCGCGGTCAGAAAGGAAGCCTGGTCGTGACACGTCTATCCTTCTGCGTCGTTTCTCTCCCGCGGTGATCGCGTTGTCAATCTCTTGAAAATCCACTAACAAAGGATTGTATCCTAGTATCAGGTGGGCAGCTCTCACTTGTAGGTCTTCACTAACAAAGACTTCGGAGCAAAGGACGCGATTCAAGTCTGCGACGTTGCAGAGGCTTAGACGCGGACGTACGTGTTGTTTATCTGTGAAAAGAAACATCCGAGAAGGCAAGCATGGTGGGATTGGTGATAAATGTCAAGGGAAAAAGCAATAATGTGCAGCAAAATTAAAAATGGTAAAAGTAACAGGATTGAATCATGGGTTAGGAAATCTAACTCCTATGGAGTCACACCTGGCTCTCCCCATTTGACTGGGCAGTGAGGACCGTCAAACCAGTTTCTCGAGGCAATGAGATAGTCGTCTTTCATGCTTTTGTTGGATTTGGGAAGACAGGATATCAGTCTAACGATGCTAGACCTAAATTTAATGTAGTATCCTACACTTTTGAGTTTATGGCACTTGTACATATAGGCAACGTCGTGCCATGTGAGGTTCAGACCCATTTGCTCGTTTAAAGCATCAACACAACCTAAGACCCTAAATACGTTTGGTGTGCACTGATCTAGGCATAACCTATGGTTACGAAGGTATTTGCCGATTACATTTTTCATGGGGAGGGTCATATCACCTTCTATGAAGGCGATCATGGGAATGATAACTTCTCCCTCTCACCTAGCGTCACCTATGGCTTCTTCTGGGCAATATTTCAAGCCTACATCATGAGGAATCTGATATTTGGCCCTAAAACCCTCCATACCGGCGTCAGTGTCTACTAAACACTTAAATCTACCCATTTGGCGGGAACGAAAACGAAAGTTTAAAGAAGGAAAGGGATCTAGATGGTGGCCGAGGACAGAAGCCGAGAAGGAATGAGTAAAGAAAAGTGAGAACTTACGGGAGTTGATTAGGCAATTCTTCACGAGCTTCTTGAGAGAAAAGATAATGATTGGCACTTAGATGTGATTGATTTCTGAAAGAATGGATGGAGATATGGGTTCCCAGGCGTTTTGACATGCGGGAGGCGGCCTCGAAATTAAAATTCTCCCGCTCAATTTTTTAGAGCAAATCTAGGCCGTTGGATGCGTATCTCACCGTTGAATGTGGGGAACAGGATGTAACTTGCAGTCATAAATGCGCGCGTTCCGAGTTTTGAAGCGTCAGAGACGGTTTAAGGGAACAAAAGGACCCCTACACGTGTGGCGGTTTGCAAAGTGTGTGGAGGGTGTGCTGTTTGGTTCAAAACTCTATTTCTCTCCTCGGATGGGAGGGAAAAATAAAGTTTTGAGGGCCTATTGTGGGGGGTAAAAGTGCTTGAATAAACGTTTGGACTATGGGCTTGGTTAGTTGGTGTAAGTCTGTTCAATCAGGGTCTCTAGGCCCATAGGTCAGTCCGCACTATAGTGGTCTGAGGAGTTGTCCGAGGAGGAGTATCTCCTCGGACTGGCCCAGCAAGGGCCTTAGGACTTGCTAGACGGTAAAGAGGCAGAATTCTGGAAGATCTGTTGGGTAAAGATGTGATCCAAGCACCTTTTAGAAGCAGGAACGTGTGAGAAATATTTGAGAAAAAAGTTGCTGCCGCTGCATTAAAGGCCCTGCATCTATCTCCCTGGCCACATTAATGGAGAAATGACCTCTGAACAGTAGAATTCAGCCTTCCAGCTATTATTTGAAAACTTTAAGAAGGTGATGGATGGGACAAGTATCTGGGAGGAAGATTTGTGTTACAAGTGAATGAAACAGGGAAAAAGAGGAAGGATAGAAGAAGACGAGAGATGAAAGAAGAGAGGGATCTTCTTCTTGGTTGAAAAACTAAGAATTGTAATCTTTTGCTTAGAACAGGAAATACTATATAAATTGTCCTCGGCTTACGTCCGAGGAGGGTTTTTTGTTACGTCCATCTATTACTTGCATAGACAACGGCATTCTAGCCTGTTGATCAACTTTCCAACATCCTAAATCTAGGTTTCAAACTCATACTCTACAAATTTCATTGTATAAGGCTCTTTGGGCCTGAGCACATCACTTGCTTTTGGGTCTGAGTACAAATTGTGCACTTACAATAATGTTCAATACTTCATAACTGAATATGTATAAACAAATATATATTTAATTATAATTAAACAATCATTCAAATGTCAATACATAAAAAAATATAATAAACAACAACTAAATATATGTGTATATATTGTTTATAATATATTGATTATTATAATAATAAATAATATATTATAAGGAATTAAGAAAAGAAAGCAATGAAAAGAAAAAAAAAATACAAATACCTGGAAAGTGTTAATGGGTCATTGACAATGACAAAGACAAAGGGACAAAATTGAGTCACTCTTTCTTGTCTAAATTGAACACATAGTACACTACATTACTGCAAAACTTTTACTTTTAAACAAAGGGATGAAAAGCAAAGAATTGAACTCTGAAAAGATAAAAAAAGAAAGAAGAAGAAGGCAAAGGCAGTGGCGAGAAGAAGGAAAAGAGAAAGAATTGAAAATTTGAAAGAAGAACGCAAAGGCCAAGTCCTCAACGGAGATAGAGAGAGCAAGAGAGAGAGAGAGAAGAGTCACCTGTGTAAGAAATATTTTTTCTGCAAGACTGCAACTGTGTGGCCGTGTGGGAGAGACAAAGTTTCAGACTTTTCAATTTTTCTACTGCGTACAAGTAAATATTAGGATGAAAATTAGAATTTTTTTCCCTCTTATTTGTCGAGTTATTGTTAAAATACCTATATGTTCATTTTAAAGATGTTGAGTGTGTAATTATTGTAATTTGTTGACATGTATTTGTGGATTGTTTTTATTTAAATGAAAATTGTGTTTATTTTTAGACTTTCTTAAATATATATGAATATTATTGGGGGCCAAAATGATAAGATTATTTAAGAATTTTCAAATTATTTAGGATATTTCCAAAAAAATAATAATCTCCCCCCCCCCCCCCCCCCAGTCCTCAAGTGGCTCCGCCATTGCTGACTGATTGAAAACACAAATTTTTTTTTTAACAAATGACTGAAAATTACAAGGGATGTGGTCCATGTGGGGTTAAGGTCGAAGGGTGACTCCAATTCTAACCCCCAATTATAAAAGCTTATTATTAGAAGTGATATTAAAATAAATAAATAAAAAAGGATAGAATTTTTTTTAATCGGTTTGGATATTTAAAATAAATAAATAATTCTAAAACCATAAAAATTACATAAAATATTTCAAATTGCTTATGTGACATGTTGTTAATGGGAAAAAAAATCCCAAAAAACAAGTAGTTATTAATGAACAATATTAATGGAAAATAATTAAGTGATACTCATTCTGGACTCAAATAAAAATTAATAAAAATTTGTCAACTTAACTGTTGTGAAAATTATTGTTAGTAACATTACTTTTTCTTTTGAACTAACTAGGTGACAACTCAAATATGTTTTTATTTATACTTTTATTCACATTACATATTTAATAACCATGTGACTTGTTTAAATGATTTAATGAGTATGTGATTTAGAGCCCGTTTGTTTAGGCATATTGAGAAACAAAAAGGGGCATTTCTGCTATCGTGAAAATCTTGATATGTTTGGCTGGGCGAAATTTGTGGGATTGCGTTTTTGAATTAGCAGATTTTCACATTTCAGAAAAGGCAATTTCCCGTTGCGATTTCGATATCGCGCGATTTGCAAATCTTGATTCCGCCAATATTTTTTTGCTGAAAACTAAAAATAACCTCCAGTCCTCTCCCTTTACCATTGCGTCTCTAGTCCTCTCCCTCACCATATATATATATTATATATATATATTATATATATATATATATATATATATATATATATCCTATCCTCAGTCATTTGCCTCAACGCATCAATTTCACAAGGATTGATTCTCTCTTCTTTGTTTTTGCTTTGCTCTGTGTATCGTCGTTCTTCGTTGTAATTCCAAGTAACTATTCTCCATTACCCATCTTTGAATTTATGATATAGATTTGGGCTTTTGGCATGTTGGTTTACACCATTTGAACTCAAAATATTAGAACTTAGAGATTTGTTGTTTGTTGTTGCTGCCGATAAGAGCTCTCTCTGTCTCACAGATAGCCCTCCATTGTTTTGCTGTTGTACAATGTGATTCTTACAGTTGTGGATTTTTCTTTGCTTAAGAGTGTGCGTCGGTTAGATATATAATTGTTTGCATGATGTAGTATTTTCAATAATGTAAAAACCAGCAGAGTTTGTTCAATATATTTGGTTCCATGTATGTTGTCGTGATCTTGTTTGATTCTTTGTGGTTGTAGAACTTACCTAGGAAACTTAGGGAGATTTTGTTTAATAAACGTGAGAAAGTGCCCAGAAAATGTAGTCCAGGCTACTGCCTGGTCTTATTAACCATGTAGAATTTCAATTCTTCTATTTTTCCAAGAAAATCTATGAAAGAGAGAAAGTACCAAGAAAATATGTGTGTATTCTATCATTCTATGGGTATTAATTCTTAATTTAATCATCATTGATTTCCATTTGGTTATTGTATGATTGTATAATTGCCTAATCAAATCCACATGGTGTATCATAGTTGGCACATAAGTTTGTTTTTAGTTGCCTTGATGGAAGGAGTGGATATGACATTTCAAGTGTGTCTTCTTTTGTTTTTATTCATGCATATGTAGCATAATCATCATTCAACTACACATTGTGCTACCAGAATGGGAGGGGACCCCTTTCCAAATTCATTAAATTATGCTTTTGTTTTTTGTGGTAGAAATGTTATGAAATTACTCCTACTATTCAATTTTCTCATGCGTTTGATTGTAGAACTTGTTGTATTTGGTTGAACATTTATATTAACAAACTTATGTTTTTTTAGATGGGTAAGCCATCACAAAATAGTTCAAATGTTAGAGCTCAATGGCCATCAAGAGTAACAACTATCTTTTGTGAAGCTTGTGTGGCTGAGGTATTTAAGGGTAATCAACCTAATACCCACTTTAGTAATAAGGGTTGGGCAAATATTATAGCAGCTTTTGAAAAAAAATTGGAAAGGAATATCTTAGGGCGAAGTATAATTATAAATGGGATAGTTTAAAGAAAGATTGGGTACTTTGGAATAAGTTGAAGGGAAGTGAAACTAGATTGGGATGGGATGCATCCAAAGAACAATAGCTGCAACTGATGAGTGGTGGGAGAGGAAACTAATGGTGTGTTTTGTATAACCCATTGTACATATTTTGTATTACTAGATAAACCATGCTATTTGAGTTATTAATAACAATATTCGAAATTGTAGGAGGTTCCTAAAGCTGCCAAATTTCGAGAGAAAGGTTTGGAGAATGTTGACTTATTAGACATTATGTTTAAGGACATTGCGACCACAAGAGATTTAGCATGGGCCCCCACTTCAGGTGCGTTACCTGATGATCTTGAGACACCTAAGGAGGGGTTAGGTGATACTTCTGCTGACTCATCTTCTCCAAATGATGATGATGACGTTCATGAAGATGAGACTCCTAACCTCACACAACCACCTAACCCAACACAAAAGAAAGGAAAGAAGCGAGTTTTGCCATCATCCACACAAAGCAAAGGGAAGAAAGGAGGAACAGCATTACAGTTGACACAACAACTTAGTCGTATCTGTGATGTTGTGGAGTTAAGGAACTTAGCTTTTTCAGTGGAGCCAAGTAGTACTATTCATAATGTCATGAAACGCGTGTGCACCTTAGATGGCATTGAGAAGGGTTCCGAAGTCTACCTCATGGCAGCACGTATTTTTTAGAAACGAGAGAAGAGAGAGATGTTTGTCGTGATGGAAGAACCACATTTACAACTTCAGTTTCTGCAAGAGGAGGCAAGATTGTTAGGAGGGCACTACTTTGGCACTTAGGGTGTTTTATGTTTTATCCTAGAAATAAAGTTTTATAAAAGAGAGATGTTTAATGTTTTATTGTTTTATCCGTTGAATAATGTGGCTGTTAGGGAGGTCACTACTTTGGCACTTAGGGTGTTTTATGTTTTATCCTTTGAATAATGTTTTATGGAAGAGAGAGATGTTTTTAATATTTTATTGTTTTATCCTTTGAAAAATGTGGCTGTTATGGTGTTTTAACTTGTTGGGTTGTTAGGGTGTTTGAATTACGAAGATAGAAGCTTGGCTGTATCTTTGAATAGAAAGCTATTAAATCAAGAGTTGGGACCTCTTTTCATTGTTCTCAAAATTTTCTGCCAATACATCAACTTTATTTTTTCACCAGTGTTGAGTTTGTTAGATTTCTTGATAAAAAAAATTAAATTAAATTAGTGTTGTGATAGGATCATTTTGTGTAGTGATTGACTAGTGCAATGGCACCATATTGTATTAGAGTGTTAGAATCTTTGTGGACTGATTGGGTAGTGTAATGGCTACTGTAATTAGTGAATTTGCTGCATTACTGTTGCAAGGAAGCATGAAGTTGTAGCCAATTACAGGGTTTAATGTTAAGAAGCTAGCTCCTTGAAGCTAGCTACATCAGGTTTGCATCAGGTGCTGCATCGAGTTTGCATCAGGTGCTGCATCGGGTCTGCATCAAGTGCTGCATCAGGTGTTGCAATAGGTGATGCATCGGGTTTGCATCAGGTGCTGCATTAGTCTGCATCAGGTGTTGCATCAGGGGCAGCATCGGGTCTGCATCAGGTGCTACATCGGTTCTGCATCAGGTTGTATAGCTGACATGTGCTGAGATTGTATTTAGACATGTGATTGATGGAAGGGTACTTAATTGTAATAAGCATGTGCTAATTGTAGGAAGCATGTGCTAATGCATTGGCAATGGGTAGTTAGGCAGCTTAAGGGTATAAGAGAAGATTGTAAGGTGAGGCAGGGGATTATTGAAATGTAATGCTTCTTTGCTTTTAATCATTCCTAATCTTCACCTCTTTAGGGTCACTCTTGTGCGATTGTTATCTGTTAGTTCAAAAACCCTTTTCGTGATCAAAAAAATTGTCCATATTATACTTTGTTGGTGAGTTCATTGGTGAGTTTCTAACTCATTCTATCAGAATATAAAGTGTGGTTAAATGTTGTGGTTGTTCTCTCTCTTTCTCTCTCTCTCCACACAAATGAGATACATCAATGTGGCTGAATATGATGTAGTTGTGGCATTGCAGTGTAAGTTGAGCATTTTATCTTTGCTCTTGCCCCATAAAACAACTTGTTATTGTGATTTTTTTTCTCTCTAACATGGTCCTTAAAATGTGGCTATGATATCAAATGTATCTTTTATATACTTTTCCTTCTGATTTTGGTCACTCTGTATGAGATGATCTACATGATTACATCTAGGTCTAAATCTCCTTGTTGCCTACCTGTTCATCCATCTAGTAAAAATGAGTTTCTTTGTGTTAATTGCTAAGATTTCTTTGAGTTAGTTGCTAAGATGGGTTTTGTATTTAGGTGGAGTTTCTCATTGCAAGCATGGGTCTGGATTAGCAGTGAATTTATTAATTGTGGGCATGCCTATGGTCTTCAATGTGTCTTTATAGTTGAATAAGTATATAATTGATGATCCTTTGAGTATTTTGTATCATGTATTGTTTTGGTAACTCAAATATGATTTGTTTTTGAATCATGAATTTTCTTTTTTCTTAGATAATATTACTACAAAATTTATTAATTGATGAGGTAATAGAATTAGGTTACATGTGTAGATGACTTAAGCTTGTTTTACTGCTCTGTTTTATGCTTTCCATACCAATGCTGCTCTTGCTTATCACCTACTTTAAGTTTTTTGATGAGGTTTGCCGTAATTTTTCATGTTCGGCAAGATTTAAAAGAACGGAAGCAGTACAATCCATTCTGCAGTATAGTCCAGTCACTGCACACTCAAACGCACCCTCATGCAGGCACACACGCACCCCTCTGCAGCAATATACGCACCACCTGTGCACACACACACGCACACTCCCCTACACACCCTTACACACACAGCTGTCACACCTACACACGCACACCCTTGCAACAATATATGCACCACCTGTGCACACCCTTACACCTACTTACAAACATCTACAAATATCAAGCCTACAATTGTCACAATGCCTATTTACAAATATCTACAAATATCCACCCTTGCATATCTTTACAAATATCTATAAATATCCACACTGTCACACTATAGTATCTATCATTTAAATGTTTACTCATTTTCTTTATTGTGATTTATCTAATTTATTGCAATAATATTTTAGGTGATATTCCTATGGATTACAATGATCATATTGATAATAGTGATGAAGATCATTCTTATGATGTGGAAAACAATGAATATGATGATGAGGAATTATATGATCTTGCTATTGCTAGATGTCATGTTGCAGTGACATATTATATGAAATATATTGATAAACAACCTTGTAGAGATTCTAAACAAACTGGCTACATGTGGTTGATGGATTGTTTGACGGGTAACGAAACGAAATGTTACGAAATGTTTAGAATGAAGCCACATGTTTTCCTTCAATTGTGTAATGTTTTACAACATACATATGGGCTTCAGCACACAAGGCATATTAGGCTAAAAGAGTCAGTAGGTATATGTTTAATGATACTTGGACAAGGAGTTTGTTATAGGATGGTTCAAGAAAGATGCCAGCATTCTGGTGAGACTATACATAGACATTTTCATAGAGTTCTGAAATGCCTTAACATAATGTTAATGGATGTCTTCAAGCCTTCTGACCTTACATTTAGTGTAGTTCCAAGACATATACAGAAGAATCCATTGTACATGCCACACTTTCAGGTATTCATTTTATACATTCTAATTTGTTTCTAATATTTGTTTGGATTACTTCCTGAGTATCTAAACTTTATATTCTATTTTAGGACTGCATTGGTGCCATTGACGGTACACATATCCAAGTTATTGTTAGAGACGACAAGAACGCTTCATATTATAATAGAAAGGGCATGACATCTTTTCATGTGATGGCAGCATGCAATTTTGATTTACTTTTCACATTTGTTATGGCTAGATGGGAGAGTGCAGCACATGATACACGTATTTTCTTATATGTTATCTGTCGACAATCTGTCAACTTTCCAAAACCACCACCAAGTATATAAAATTTTTATATATTAAATATGTACGAAGGATATTATTTATGTACATCTTACATTTTTTTCTTTTACTAAGAAAATATTATTTTGTTGATGCTGGATACCCCTTAAGGAAAGGATATTTGCCACCTTATAAGGGACAGAGGTATCATCTTTCATATTTTCAACGGGCTAGTTAAGGGAATCACATAAAAGAGAGGTTTAATTATGTTCACTCATCACTTAGAAGTGCAATTGAGCAAACTTTTGGAGTGTGGAAGAATAAATGGAAATTTTTGAAACAAATGCCACCTTATGACATTAAGCACCAGAGAAACATTATAGTTGCTACTTGTGTTTTTCATAATTTCATTAGACAACATGATAGGGAAAATGAGGGATTCAATTGGGATGAACATGGCTTGAACAGACCAAGAAGCAATAGCAGTGAAGAAGGTAGTAGCAGACAGGCAAACGTTGAAAATGTACAAGATGAGGATGACATTTGTTCGTGACAAAATAGCTCGATCCATTTGCGGGTTGTAAACAATATTTTTATTATTTGTGTTTTGGTTTTTCATTTTTCGGATAAGAACTTTTTTATTATTATAATGGATTGTCTAGTATTGATATTGTTGGTAATTAACATTTTAATATAATTATTTTCCTAATCAGTTTAATATCTTTTTCTTGATGAGTTATTTTTTAATATTTTTCAAAAAATAGTCAAGTCCTTTTTTGGAATTTACACTCAAAACAGCTATTTTTAAAATAGCTTATTCAAATGCTTAATATGGCTTTAAAAATAGAAAACGCATATTTGCACATTTTTACCAAACACTTATCTGTGGTTTTTAAAATGAAGTTTTCAAAATGTACGTTTTAAAAATGCTAGTTTTTAAAACACACATTTTGAAACAGCTTATCCAAACAAGCCCTATGACATGGTACTTCCTTCCCTAGTGTAAATCGTGGGTTCTACTAATTAAATGTGTTGTTAGATCCATTAATTATTTGAAAGGAGAGAGTAGCATGTCTACTCTCAAAGAATAGTGAATAATTTTCTAATCATAAAGTGTAACATATATCTTTAATGATACAGTTGATCAACCATTTAATGATGTGTTAATCGACCACTAAATGAATGGATTAAATATTCAATTAGGGTCCTCAATTTCATGATTTAATGGTCAATTGAAAGTAAATATATCTGGCAAAGTTGTCGATTCCACCGCTCACAATTTGTTACAAAGACAAGTTATGGAGGCAAAAATTGTGACTTTAATTATGATTCTAGCATTATCATCCCTAGAGCTCTGTTGTGGCCAAGGTCCATAATACACAATTTTTACTCTGTTAGTGGCACATCATAACCTCATTTAATGATCCTCAAGTCGCCGCATGTGATGGTGACTACCTCTGCTAATGGTGTCATCTACGGCCTCTATCTTTGTCGGGGTGATGTTTCTAATGATATTTGCCAAAGATGTTTCAGCTATTTGAGAAATTTCATCACTAGTCGGTGTCCAACAAGTAGAAGTGCCATCATATGGTATGACTAATTTTCGAGCACCTAATCTATTGAACAAACTTGTAGATGAAGCTTTAAGAATAGGTAAATTATTCAACCTAGGTAATCAGTCAGTGGTTGATGGTGATGGGAATGGTTTTAGTCATGGGTTGGTGCAATGTATGAGAGATATAAATGGTACTGAATTGTGAGGATTGCTTTAAAATGTTGATGGAGAAAGTCCAAGTCTGTTGGCAAGCGAAGAAAAGAGTTTCAGATCCTTAGCCCAAGTGTCTAGCTACGGTATGCCAACTACTATTTTATTGAACAACCACCAGCGCCGCCTTTGCCTTTGCCGTCGCCGCCACAACTGCCACCGCCACTGCTACCGTCGCCGTCTGATAATGGTAATACACATAGTTTTTTATTTCATATTTTGGCTTTATTAAACCATCCAATTAGGCTAAGTTGTATATCAATCCCCCCGTTTGTGCAAAGAATTGGGATTGAGATTAGAACTAATTAATCCAAAACCTCTATTTGGAGTCCAAATCTTTTGTCTCACTTTTCCTGCTCCACTGTGTACTCCACCAATAAAAACTTGCCACATGTTCACCTAATTAATTCAATACTACCATTATTGAATTTTTTATTTTAACTACCTAAATTAAATAAAAAAAACCAAACAATTCCCTGCCATTACCACCGGTCCACCACCAAACTTGGCTGGCACCAGAAGCCTCTATCACAGACATTGCTGGTCACCACCACTGACGTCGCCGATCACTATTGACATCCAAGCCAATCCCACCGCCCATCTCATTCATCCAACCACCATCACTCCACCACCACATAAACCCAACAGATCTGAAATCCATGAACAATCCTACACATTTAGTACCAACATTTCCAAAATTAATATATTATTTGAAAATTTAACAAGAAAGATGGAGATATCTAAAAGATTTGGATTTGTGAACAAGGGTGGAGCTAGAACTTAAGCTTTGGGGGGCCAAAGTATGGACCTTTTTGTTTTGGAACTTCAAGAAAAAAAAAAATGGGTCAAGTTAATATTTTATGATCAATTTGGGTCAATTGAATTGTTGAGTTTCATGTATGTTTTTAGACCAAATTATAAATACTTTATAAAATAATTCATTTTTAGATATTACAAAGATGAAATTGAAGACTGAAAGTGCAGTGCTTAGTGTGTTGGAGAATGAAGTTACAGAGTAGTAGCAGTAAACAACACAACTTAAACGTTTCCCATGTTGTCTGTTTCTTAATTTAAATATTTTTTGTACAGATTTTATGTTCTAATTGATTTTGATTTCCTTAGTGTGGTTAGTTAAGTCACTGTACAATTAGTCATGGTTTTAATTCCTTTTGTTTCGTTTCATTTGTCTGCTATGTTCCTTGTATATGTAAGCAGAGTTGTATTCCTCTTCATTCAATGAGAAATTTCCTTTATCTCATCTTCATCTCTAGCTTTAGCTTTTTACATGAGATGGCAAGAACCATATACAAGGGGGTGTTGTTAGTGTAGGGGGTCCGTGGCCCCCTTGGTCATAACATAGCTCCACCCCAATTTTAGAAAGACAGAGTCTTGCTTTGAATGATGGTGATTCTAGATCTATTGGTGTTTTTGGTGGAGTGATGGTGGTTGGTGAGGGGAAGTAACGGCTTGGATGTCCAGCGTGGTGTAGATCGGGTGATGGTGGTTTCCGTGACCACAGAAGTCAAGGGCAGCGGCTGACAATGTTGGCATGTTTGGTGGTGGTGGTAGAAGGTGTTTGGGTTTTGTTTTATTTTATTTTAGGGGAAATTACAGTAAACCCACCTATGCTTTGGCCCATTTGCACTTTGCCTACTCGTGGTTTAAAAATTAACACTTTACCCACCCAAGCTTCATTTTGTTTACTCCCCGTTACCCACCTCACCCTTAGATGTTAGAAAAACTTTTAATAGAAATCACAACATAAGAAGGATCAAAACCACTTTCCCTTAAATACTTTCCTCACGAGCCCTAGAATCACAAAAAATCTTTGTATTGAGTTGGGTTTTTGAATTTTCTCCTATTATTTCATAAAATTTTCATCATCCCAAACGTTCTGACTTGGGTTGTCTTGAGGCATTTCTGATTCGAAGATACAACTAACCAGGTATGAAATTTCTGCTTTATTTGGGTTGGGTTTTCACCTTTTGAAAGATTGGTTTGTCGGGCAGAAGTCCATTGATGTGTAGTTTTGATTCACAGGAAATTTGGGCAGAAGTTGACAAGCAATGTCTTCTTCAAGTGGAAATTACTCAAGTTCAAGTGGGCATACGTGTACATATGACACTTATGTGCTAAGAACAAGTCTGATAGTGGATAATTTTGGGAGAAGGTTTCTGGGTTTTAGACAATATAAGGTAAGTTTAGGTTTTAGTTAATCTAAGTGAGTTTGGAAAGTGATATGTTGAATTAAATTTATGAACAGGTTGGTCCCAAGTTCCCTTTCTTTCATTGGATTGATAATCCCACTTGTATACGTGGGAATGAAGCTACCCCTTTAGTGCAACAAAAGCTATTCATACTACAAAGTAAGCTGCAACTTGCAAATGAAAGGAAAAGAACAAGTACCCAAACAGTAGCAGACGCTACCCAAATGGCAAAAATTGCTCAAGAAAGGGTAGCAAAAGCTACTGAAAGGGAAAGGAAGTTTCGAGCTAAATCTATTAAAGCTAAGGAGATAGCAACAAGAGCTTTAGAGCAAGAGAGAAAGTCCAGAATTGCACTAATTCTTTCATGGCTTTTTTTTTTTGGTTTTGGTTATGGTTTTTTTTTTTTTTTTTGGCTCAAGTGAGAATGTTAGAATGATGAGATTGAGTCTGCCTGGTGGGTTGTAATGTATAAGTAGTTTCTTAATTGGCCAATGTTGGCTTGAAGCAACTTTGTTTTGTAATAGCACTATGGTTTAAAGTGAATTGACAACTTGTTTCCTGTAGTTTGTTGGATGCTGTGACTTGTGTTGGATGTTGTGAATTGTTTAAAGTGAATTGTGTTTGGTGTTTGTGTTGAGAGTGCATTGTGTAAAGTGAATTGTGTTGAAAATGAATTGTTTAAAGTGCATCGTTTAAAGTGAATTGTGTCTGGTGTTTGTGTTGAAAGTGCATGACAACCATTTGTCAACTTGCAAAATAAGTCAAATGCAATGTCATCTAGTCAAAATAATAAACCTGTTGTATTGAACATATACACACTTAAACCTACTATATTCAACTGCAATAATCAACCACATGACAACAACTACTCAAAATAATAAACCTGTTGTATTCAACACATACACACATAAATCACCAGTCAAATAATCATATAAAACACCTGCCATTAAGTTGGGAATTTGTCTACACAGTTAAAGTGGCATTGAACATTGTCTTTCATCAACCACCAATCAAAATTAGGCATTTGGTACAACAACCACAAAACAGTTGCACCTACCATGACCATTGTTTTGACATTTGGTACAATACTTACAAAAATAACACAAACCCCAACAATGTTTTGATGACAACATATAAACCAACATTTAAAATAATAACCCCAACAACATATAAACTAAGACATTGCCCTGCCCTTGTTTACAAAATATTAGAAGCTCTAATTCAGAATATGGTAGTTTCATTTCAAAAGTATGCTAGAGGCTTTCACATTATTTTCTTTGTATGTTATAGTAACTTCTAATTGCCACAGAATTTGATGCAATGAGATGGTACTCGCAGCTTTTATTGGACAGATTTCATATTGATGGAAGTACTTTCTTAGTTATATGTCCCAGGATTGCTTGTTTAACATCCGGATTAAGCTTATTCTGGTTGAGATTGGAAGTGAAGATAGGTTAATTTGGATTACTAAGAAAACATCGAGGTATTCTTGTACAAGTGCATGAAACTATATAAGGAAGAAATGCCCCAAGGTTAAATGGTGAAGATCATCATTTGACATGGGCGGAGCTACAGCCCAAAATTTTAAAAAATTTTATTATATATTATGTAAAAGTATTAAAAACATTAAATATTTAGCTATAAAAATAGAAGTTGGCCCCCCAAATGTTTGAATTAGTCCAATGATGCTCTTAAAAACCAATAGAATTTGTCAATCGGTGTTGTAGTTATAGAGACAAGGCAGTTTTTGTTTTATAAAATTCATTTTTTGTACATGTAGAGAGAGAGACCTGGTGCAAATAGGTTTTAATTAAAATAATAGAACTAGGTGAGGTAGTGTACAAATATAGTTGTATGAGACAATTTATAGGCACTTATCATGCTCAATAGCTTGAACTTGTGGCTCAGAATGTTGACATGTAGGATTTGGATCTAGTGCAATACCCCCACTTCCTCTCTCATCAGTTTTTTACCACTCACATTTTTGAAATTTAACTTTTAACTTTGGGTAAATTGCAATTTATAAACCTAAAATTTGGGGGTGTTTGGATTTTACACCTTGAAATTTTAGAATTTGGATTTTACCCCTTAAAGTTTGGAAGATCTGGATTTTAAACCCTAACATTTCAGTATTTGGATTTTACCCCCTAAAATTTGGGGGTGTTTGGATTTTACACCACTAGTGGTGTAAAATCCAAACACCCCCAAACTTTAGGGAATAAAATCCAAACAACCTTAAAATTTAGGAAGTAAAATCCAAATTTTGAAATGTTGTGGTATAAAATTCAAATACCCCCAAATTTTAGGAGATAAACTCTAAATTTTGAAACTTCAAGATGTAAAATTCAAACTCTCCTAAACTTTAGGGGTGTAATTTGCAATTTTATCCTTTAACTTTTTTTATTCAATGGTTGAGATTGAAAGTTGCTTTTTTCAACTCTCAATCTCAACCATCCAAAGCTATTGCATCAGGTGCAATTCCTATCTCAATCTGCATCAGTAAATCATGAATTTTGAATTCAAAACTTCTTATTAACATTTTGGGGCAGATTCATCACCGACTTTTACAATTGCACCGTGATTTGTCTTAAAACATTTTGCACATTTGATTTACATGTTATTAGGTTTTGTCTTTCGCATTCAAATTGTGAAGAAAACTTATAACGTGCGGAGGCTTTTAGCCTTAAAAGAGCTCTCTTATGTGAAGAAAACTTATTTAGGTGTGAGAATTTTAGTAAGGAAAGAGCTTTTTTCCTTGACTTTTCTCCTTCCATGCATCAATATATTTTCTGCTCGTAGTTTATAGGCTTTAATATTTTCTCCTTTCAGAGAAGTTACCTTCGAGACGGATTCCTTAACATTGTGCAGAGTTCTTTCAGGCTTAACCAAGCTCCCCTCATCCTTCGAAACCATAGCAGCAAGCATTTTGTCCTTTGTGCAATGTTTCAGTTTTTTTAGTTTTTCTCATATTAAAAGGCAAGGTAATAAGCCTGTCCATATTCTAGCCCAATTTGCCAAAAAGATTGGCAGTTTTCTAGTTTGGTTGGAGGAAACTCCTAGCCTCATTGGAGGAAACTCCTAAACTCAGGATGTAACCCTTTTTTCTTCTAATTAGAATGAGATGCAAAGTCTTTCCATCAAAAAAAAGGTTTGTCCTGTAATACCACAAGACAAACGCAGCCCATAACTTGAATTTTCCTATCGAATGAGCATGTTCTCCCCAGTTGGAATAGGCAAGGAAATCAAAATGCTATCATTTCAGACAAATGACAAAACACAATTGTTTATAAATAAAAAAAATGATAAAACACAATTGAAGGCTTTATGTTATCGCTTAGATAAGTGAGATAATTATTCACTAATGGGACACATGTATTCCTATTATTGGTTCCACATTGTAAGGGTTATAATCATCTCTAAAGACTGGTTTACAATGAGTGATTTAGTTATGAGTGATTGTAATGGTGAATTCATTTATGTCATACAGAATAATTTTCCATAAATTGATTCCCAATTGTCTTTGATTCTCTCTTTCTATTTTCCTCAGTTTCTCTGTCTTTCTTTTTCTGTTCCTTGCTTGTTTTCCTTTGCTTCAATTATGCCTTTAATTCCATCCTCGAACCTGTTATTTTGAGGTCATATCTAGTATTCAGAGTTTGCCTTGATTTGGTATTGCTCTTGTGGCCCGCACCAAAACAATCTTATGCATCAAAGTATCCAATAAGCGCATAAGCTAGAAAGTAAGTGCAAGTGTAAGGAAATAGAGAAGTAAAGAGTGAAATAATGAAGAGTGGTGTGTGTATTGCTATAAGTATCAATAAAACTATTTTTTATTGAGAACTCTTTAGTGCATTCTATTTGAGTGTGGTGATATTTTGCTACAAAGTATTTAATAAGATACTTTCTTCATGAGTGTTAATTTTTTATTCTAACAAAAATTTCGCAGCAAGAAATCTCAACAGGGGCCACTGCAACAAATTCCTCCTAATAATTACTTGGAGTATGCGGGACAAGCGAATTGTGTATACCTGAGGGAATAATTAGGTGTTCAAAAGTTCTGGAAAATTAGCCAAAAAATACAAAGACGAAACTTTAAAGCATCTAAGATGGTTCTCCATTGGTTCTCAAAAAAAAAAAAAAAAGATGGTTCCCCACTTACTAAGAACCTTATAGTTCAATAACATTGCTGGGTCCACCTTATAAAGAAGACCTTGGTTCGAATCTCTCCTAGCACACTTGCAACTTTTATTATTTTTAAAAAAAATCCCTACTTAGCATCTAACACTAGTGTTAGATTGGAGAATTGCATTTAGTATTTGACATGGCTTCTTTGCTTAAATGTGAGATAAAAAATTACTTTACGCAAACAATAAACTAACTTTTTCCCCTTTCAAATAAGCCGACTTGTTTTCCTAATGTTAGTTTTCATCAAACGTAGTGTGTGTTTGGAATTTGATTATAAGCTAACTTTTTGCTTATTTTATATACTGTTTAAGAGCCTCACACTACTTTTTGTCTCAACTTTATTTTAAATAATTTATGCTTTAATTTTTTAGAAATAAATCAACTTTTAACTTTTTATTTCATATTATGTAAATACTCATTAGGTAATGTTGTTCTAGTAATATTGTTTGTATTTTTTAGAAATACGTGTGAGTGAAAAAGTGTATGAAAGTACATATAATGTTATTTAAACACTAAAAACTGTTGTTTAAACCACGGTAACAAACGGGCCCCTAAGTCACTGAAAAAAAAAATCCCAAACAGACAACGACCTCACCATCTGACTTATATCCAATTCATATCTTTTACTTTTAAAGGAAAAATAATGTCAAAGAAATGTAAACCGCCTGTTGTACCACCCTACAACCCAATGAGCTTATATAGCCAAGAAGATGTCACTGCCTAAACTAGCTGGAATTGGGTTTAAATGTGTGTGGGCTTAAGTTTATTTGTTTTAGGTCTTTATGTGCGTGGGCTTATTTGATGTATTTTCGGATTGAGCCTAGTGTGATGTGGGTTTATTTTGGATGTGTCTAAATGAACACTTGGGTTTGAGATTTAAATGAGCTAAATTAGGTTGGCGCAATGGTGGGTTAGTGTGTTTGAGTGTGAAGTTTTGGGTCTAAGTGCATGGATCAATGAGTTTTTATGTGGGCTTAAGAGAGTTGGGTTTGAATGACTTAATTGGGGGGTCTGATGATTGGTGGGCCTAACACTAATATGGGCTTGGGTGCTTAGAAGAGCAAAGGGGGCTCGACTAATCTAGCACGGGTCGGGTGCAAGAGATTTCCAACGGTGGAAATACAACAAAAAGTAACAAAGTAAATATCTTTCCATTCTATTGATTTACCATGCTTCTATTGGTTTTGATAATGGTTAAACAAGTTAAGATTCAAATTGAGGCAAGAGACTTTGGATTTGCAAGAGGTGGCTCTCAAAAGCTTTGAGTCACACGTGTCTTAGGGTTTGTTTAAAATGTTTTACCAAAATTTCAAAGCTTCACATAGATTTTTGGGTGAGAAAATGGTTTCTTTTTTAGCCCATTTGAAAGTTCACTTGGTGTATAAAACACTAGTGAATGTTTAGATCTCCAATTTAAAATTTATCAACACAAGCTTATACTTAAACAATAAATGTGCAAAATGATAAGTATAAGCAATATCCAAATAAATAAACAACTCCAAACCATAATCAATCACAACACATCAGAAATTAAAAGGCAATAGTAAGGGTTAGAGAGAGGCAAACACAAGGATAACACCGGCACGTGTTGTTGAAGAAGAAACTGGAGAAGTCAGCGAAAAACCTCTCCGCCGCCCTCTAAGCAGTAAAATGATCCACTAGAAAATTAGTTGGGATACATGAATAGCAATAGACCCTCCAAGCCTAATCTACCCAATGTACCTGAGCCGTCCAAGCTTCTTGCTCCAACAGAGTTACCCCTAACCTTATCTTCTCTAACTTTCTAGATCCTGCAATAAGCTTCATATTGCATCCGCCATCCTTGGCATCTTCCAATGCTTCCCAAGTTCCAAAAACACTCTCAACACTCTAAATGGGTGTGGGTTGTGTTTGGGTACAAATCTTCTCTCGATGGGTATAACAATTGGAGAGGGAAGAAGAAGAGGCTACAAAGATTTTTCCTAAGAATGAGTAGCTTTCTCTCTCTAATAAGGTGGGTGTGTTGTAGAAACCTCCCTTAGGGTTTTTTTTTTTTTTTTTCTCTCAATAGGTTTCTCACAATTTTTGTGGGTAATGAGAGTATATATAGTATAAGTGATGGACAAATAGGTCACACTTAAAAATCCTTTAACCAATGAAAAATTCGCGGGTCACTAACGGGTCACCTGAGTCACGAAAACAACTGGCATAGCTAACACATGACTCTTCAACTTCCATAGCTGGCACTTGACTCTTCAACTTCCATAGCTGGCACTTGACTCTTCAACTTCTGGCATGTGCTTCTCATGTGACTTTTAGCTGTCTAGATCAAATCTCCACCACTCAATACTAAACTCATTACAAAAAAGATCCAACAAAAATACAAGGAAATAAATTTATGCAATTACAACACCTTTTTGGTCATGGAATAAGCCAAAACAAATGTTATGAGAAAAATCATAGCTTAACACCATTCTTATGAAATCCTTGAATTTTTACCCCTATTTATTATCTTTATAGGCCTGTTTATTATCTCAAATTATTTAGATGTAAGCAACTTATATATCAACATACCCTTATGAATAGAGGTATAAGGTTTATACGACTAGGCCCGATTCTATTGGAAACCCATGTATGCCTAACCCTAACTGTCTCTCCCAAAGGTTCATTGTAAATGTGTGTATTGAGATTATAGTGAAGATGAAGTGGTCAAGGTTTTCTCTCATTGGATGTAAGTCGTTAGACCGAACCACATAACTATTGTGTTCTTTTAATTTGTTCTCTCTATACTCGCTTTCTCCATATTCTCATAAAATCTAACGTGGTATAAGAGCTAATATTCAACACTTACATGTTAGAGACTCCAAGGACTATGCTTGGTTCTAATATATAAGTGACCATGGTCACCATTTTTTGGTTGTTTCTTTTGATATATGACAAAGGATATAAGAAAAACCTAGTTAAGTCAAAGAGCAAATCCTATGCAAAATACAAGCATGCAACACTAACCCATTGCATTTAGAAAACAATTCTCTAATAGGTTGGGTAACACCCAGCTTAGAACCAAACCTGACACAACGAAAAAATAAAATTGAAAGAAAAGAACTCCACAGAACCCATATCACTTCAGTTTTCACTACAGTCACACCACTTTTCTTGATTTGATATTTTCTCCCCCATTTCTCATGGCATATTAATAGGTTTCATATTTTATCCAAAAATAATATTGAAAAATACTACCTAAATGAGTGTATGACATTATGTAATCAGATTAGAATTTTGAGCTTTTTTATTTTCTTTTTCTTTTCTCCCCTCTATCTTTTAACCTTTTTTTTTTTTTTACAGTTTTCAACTTTGAGTATTTGTTATAATTCCGAATTTTAAATGCTTAATTAAAAGATTAGAGAAAAAAAGTTGAATTCTAGGTAAATGCTTTTAAAGCAATTAATGCAATGAGACTGAGACATGTAAAAAACTTTGTAGTTATATTTCAATACTCTTAACACTTTTAGATTAATTTATTTTCTCAACATATTTTAAAGAATCGAATTAGATGTATAAACTTATGTATTTAGACTAATCTCTTCTTTTAATTATTAACAACTATGAGAACTTCTGCCGTTTATTCTATTAAAAAAAAAAACAACTATGAGAACTTATTTAGACTAGTCTATTCTTTTAATTATTAGTAACTACGAGTTAATTATGTTACTTTTTATGTTTGAATTATATGAAATATAAACTTATAGTTTATTGACATCAATAAAAACCCTGAGCATGATAATGAGTCTCGATTGAATTCTCATAAACTTATATAGTTAGATTTGGCAAATCTTAATTAAATTCAAGACTATTGGGAATGGAGAAATCATGCGGTAGTTTCAAAGATATAAAAAAAAATATGGAGAGTAAATTAAATTAAGTTTTCCTTCGAATCTTTTCTTTTAATCTTGCCCCCTAAACTGTAATCTTGACTCCTGCCACTGGCTTTAGTGTATCCTAGTCCTAAGGATTAATTGGTCTAATCTTGGCTGACAATATGAGACTCAATCAAGGTTTCTAGCTTCTAAAGGAATCTTTTCAGCTACTCTTCTTAATAAGGATTGATTAAGAGAGGCGCTTGCTTGTATTATTGGTTTGAGACCTTGATAACCCAACCTTTCTAATTCTGATTCGGAATGAGCAGATCAAAGGGGAAATTTAATTGCTTACCATGTCAGTAATAATCAATCAGAGGTGCCTATTCAAATGCCTAGGACACACTAACAATAGGTGATTGCCTGGCTTTGGCAAATATGTAATGAGTGACATAAATGCAATTTTCCGAAAAAATAAAGGGGAAAAATTTTAGTCCTAAGCATACAATACATAAGAACAATAACATCAATAAATGTGTTACTGAAATTACACATCTATCCTATATTTGAATAAATAAAATTAAAAAAAGAGGATATGGATATATATATATATATATATATATATATAGATGATAAATTCCAAAATCCATTTCAACGTCCAATAGCAACAACAATCTTTTTGATTGGTACCGCAGTAGCCCTTTGGTTTTTTTTTTTTTTTTTTTTTTTGATACCAGGTAAAAACATGCATTAACAAAGCGTGAAGTACAAAAGGGCCAAATGGTTCACTTAGAGTTGGGGTTTAGCCTACATAGGTGGATAGGGAAACAGGTAGTGATATAGGCTAAATCTATTACACGATAGAGAACTAGTCTGGGGACATAAAAAGGAAAGAGTGATCAGCCCAAGATGTTGTAACTGGTTAAGGTCTGAAATGAGAGTATGATTCTGCCATGTTGGTGTATGTCTTTGATCTATTGCAGATCTGCTCCAGTCTTTTGCTATTGCTGAGGATGATAACTTTGTTGAAACCAAGCTGGCCAAATTGGACCGAAGTGATCTGAAATGGACCAAATTGACCGAATAAACCTAAATGGATCGATTAAACCAAATTGGACCGAATAGACCTTACTGGACTGAATTGGCCAAATTGGACCGAATAGACCTAGGTGGACTGTATGGACCGAATAGATCGAAGTGTACTGAATGGACCGTATGACCGGATTGGACCGAATTGACCAAATTAGACCAAATGGACAGAATTGGATTTAATGGACCGAACTGGACCGAATTTACTTAATTGGACTGAATTGGACAAGGTAGACTGAATGGACTAAATTAAACCAAATAGACCAAGGTAGACGGTATGGACAGGATTGGAACGAATGGACCGAACAGGACCAAATTGACCAAAGTAGACCGAATGGACCAAATTGGAACAAATGGAGCGAACTGGACCGAAATAGCCAAAGTAGACCGAATAGGATTGAATAGACCTAACTGGACCAAATTGGCCAAGGGGACCGTATGGAGCAAATTGGACCGATAGACTTAACTGGACTGAATTGGCCTAATTGGACTAAATAGACCTAGGTTGACCGTATAGACCAAATTAGACTAAATAGATTGAAGTGGTCTAAATGGACTGTATGGACAAAATTGGACCAAATGGACTAAACAGGACAGAATTGACCAAAGTAAACTAAATAGACCGAATGGGATTGAATAGACCGAACTAGACCGAATTGGATTAAATTGACCGAAGTAGACTGAATGGACTTAATTAAAATTGAATTGGATTGAAGTAGACTGAATTGGACCAAAATTGACCAAATTGGACTGAAGTAGACCGAATTGGACCAAAATGGACCAAAGTGGACTGAAGTAGACCGAATTGATGAAGTGGACCGATGCCGATCTATTATTAGCATAGCCAAGATTCTATTTTGATTTTTTTTTTTTTTTTTAGAATCGATTCTGTTTTGATATAAATTCAAATTCTTACTTCCAAAATAATCAAGTATTAACTCAAACAAAAATCAAACTAAAACTATAAGAGAGAAACATGCTACTTGTAAGAAACTAAAAAATACAACACCAAAACGTATGAACCCAAAATAGAGTTTTAAAAATCACAATGATTCATCAAAATAAAGAAAAGTTGTAAGAAAGAATATAAGAGAGAGAGAGAGAGAGAGAGAATAACCACATTTCAAGAGAGATGTGAGAGAATAATAAGAAATTTATAGAAAATAATATGAGAAGAAAAAAAGTAAAAATAAAAATGTATTGTAATAAACACCAAATTATCCAAGTCATGTTATGTTATGTAATAAAATAACATTATATTCTTATATACTATCTTTATATATAATGCAATAGGATAATATCTATGAAATCAAAGAGAAGAAAAAAGATAATAACTTAAAAACATAACTTAATCACATCAACCCAAAGTAAAATTTCAAATAATACAAAAACTTATCAACTTAAAGTAGAGATGCAAGAAAAATAATAAAAAAATCCATTAAAAAATAGTAAAAAACTTTGAGAGAGAGAAACAACCTTATGTGTGTGGGAAAACTATGTATAGAATGAAATTAAAAAATTTAAATTTATAGTAAGAGGGGGAATAAGAAAAGCCAAAAAAAGAAGAAGAAGATAAATGGATTAAGAAAAAGTGATATTATGATAGATAATAGTGAGGAGATGAAAAGATAAAATGGAGGGGAAAAGTTCGTGAAAATATGACATTAAGTTGGGAAATTAATAAGAGAAAAAAAAAAAGTTAAAAAAAGAAGAGAGAGAACGTTGGAAATTGGTGGATGATGTGGCTCAACAGGAGCGTAACAATAATAAATATTACGCTTTAGCTTTTAGGTAGATATAGATATAAATATAGATTGGGAGACTGACATTATTATTGGTTGGTTATTCAATCTAGTTGTTTTTAAGGGAATAGTAGTTAATTCTACTAGAGGTTGGGCTCTCTTGAGGTTTGTTAGTGATAATAGCTTAATTTTGCATATTTATATCATTATTAGAAAATTATTATCATACTTATTTTGAGTTAATTCATGCATTTTATAGTTAATTTTGGAATAATGCTAAATAATCAATTTTGTGTTTAATTGAATTTTAATACATGAATTTGTCTTTTGTAGGATAATGAAATTAAATAAGTGGATTTTCGCAAAGAAGAAAGCTAATGGACTTTAATTTTACAAGGGTCATGATGAAGTCAAAGAAGACCAACCCAATTAAATTCAAGTCCAATTGGAGCAAGGAATCAAAGGAAATTTGCACATAATCCAAACCCAATTCAAATTAGGATTCCAGCTTGCGCACCAGTTAATATTTGGAGCATAACTTTCAGCTCAGATGTCCAATTGAGATGATTCAAGTTGGGCTGGAAAACTGCTACAACTTTGTAGTTTACCAAAAGTCCAAATTCTAAAGTTAAATGGGCTGAAAACGTCGGTTAAGTGAAGCCTAAAAACCTGGGATTTTCTCCAAACGGGAATTCAACTTGTAATAGGATTCCTTGACCTATTTAATGGCTCTTTAGGGCAAAATTCAGGGAAGAGCTGCTATAGAACATAATTTAGGTAAAATTTCTTTACAGTTTTTAAAATTTTATTTGTGTTATGGCTTGTTAGTAGCCTTGCTAAGGCAAGGGATGAAACTCAACCGTTTATTGGTATGTTCTTAACAATTATTTATTGGATTTAATGCTTATGTTTTTTATTGTTTTACTCATCTAGAAAAATGTTTAGTGCTGTATAATCCTTTGATTTATCGTAGACTCCGGGCACATTAAATGCTTAGTATTCCCTGTGAACTAATTCACTAGTTTTGTTTTGCCTAAAATCAATCAATTCCATGAAACTACCTTAGACAATTAATTCTTGAGTTTTTATTGTTAAATCGCCCGACTAAGATCATCCTTCGTATAAATTTTAGTTGAGTTATAAAATAAACATTGTTAAGGCTACCAATAGATATGTTGTGTGTGGATCCCTAAATCTTAGCGCTTTAATATATATTGTTATTTTTTCTCAATTTAAATTACCTTTACTAAACTATCAAAAATCTCTTTAGTTAAACTTTATTATTTTAGTTTTATTCTATTGTGGTTTGCTAACCAATTCCCTTTTCCCTGTGGATTTGACCTCGGACTTTCTGAGTTATTACTTCGCGACAATCTTGCACTTGGGAGCATTATTTAAGTCGCAACAGTTAGCCCAAGAATTTTGTTGGGGTTGCATATTTTTGAGGACATTAGAGTTTTAAGTTAAATCATTTGGTGTTTGGAATATTCATATAAATTTTGGAGGCACGTGATTTGTATTTTGTATTTTATGTATATGTGTTATAGAGCGTTGACTTATATTGTGAAGAGATCAATATGTTTATTTATTTTATCATATGGAAAAACAAAATCCCCTACAGTTTCTCTTGAAGGTTTGGTTTCGCATGCTTTGCACTCTTTTGGGTTTGGGACTTGACAAAAAATCTTTAGGATCTTAAGGTTTCTAGAGCATGGAAGCAGTAGGCTATAGAAATCTAAAAGAGACCATTAACACATGTTCAAGATGTGCTGAAATGAAGCAACTATAGACTGTAGGAATTTGAAAGAGGCTAACATATGTTTGGGGTGTGCTTATATACAGCTGAAGATCAATGTCACTCCTTGTCTTGCACTGAATATTGTTAAAATACAATGGATCTTAGGAATAAATGATGTATATGAAAAATAATATGAGAATATTAGAAATTAGAGGTATGCATAATGCTAACTACAAAGCCGAGCCTTAAAGTTGAACTAGTTACTACACAAATACTACTCTTCAAGTTCTTCCTCTACTAACATTCAAAGGTGATCTGCTGACAATTGCCAAGCATGACAAACAACACATTTAGCACTGAAGCAAGTGAATACACCCTAACATCCATACCTTGATTTTTGAGATATACAGACTCACATCCTGCAGTAGCTTATTTCCAAATCCTCCACCAGCTGCTTCAAGCAGAAGTCCTAGTCAAAATTAGCATAAAATGCTATAAATCCTGCATGAATTTAATTTAGCCACAAGATTTAGGTGAAGCTAATTTAAGTTCTCACATATTAATGGAAGAGAAATGTGTCGGAAAGATATAAGACCATTAATGAGAATTCTAATTGACTAGGTTCTTAGCTGCTAGATGGTTGTGCCCCATGTAGCACCTTGGATTGACGAATGATGGTCAATTAAGGATTCTTGACATTTTTTCAATATACCTTATAAGTATACAAGGCCATAGAGAACTGTGGAATAATTTATAAGTATACAAGGCCAAAGAGAACTGTGGAAGAAGTTACAACTGAAAGATTTAAATACTAAAGAACAAACTAAAGTACCATTAATAGCCAAAGAGGTTTCAGACTTTCTGCTTCATCCCTGGCCAACACGTCTTTTCTTAACCTTTTTGGACTAGGTTCAAACAGTCTGCTTGCTACTCAATACAGGGCTGGCTTGTAATGGGCAAATCCAACTCCCATGTAGTGTTAAAGATTTTATAAACTAGCAGGATGTTAAGTATTATAGAATTTGAGTACTAGCCAGGTGTTATAGACAGTCTTATTAGTTCATTGTAGTTAGGCACAGAGAAATAGTGATAGGATTGTTTTATTGAACAGATTTGGGATAATCATTCTGTTCATTAATATGTGAAAAAAGCAATTAGTTTTACCAACAAAATCACAAAAATAAGAGATTAATTAAAAAAGAATCAACATTCACTTCACCTGTATATCATTTTCATTAAAAAATTGAATTGACAACTATTAAGTTTCAAAATTTTATCATGTTTGAATGGCTTTAAGATTCAACCACTTATAAATTTTTTTTCTTTTTCTTTGGAACTTAGTACACACTCACACAACCCACATTCTATTCAAACTAGACAATCTAGGGCATCATCACAGAAGGCCACCATTATGTTGTGTAACAAATCAAGTGGCAGGATTCTATAACGAGTCCAAATCTTCTGTCCCACTTTTCCTACTCTACTCTACACTCCACCAATAAAAACTTGCCACGTGTTTATCTAATTAATTAAATACTATCATTATTGACTTATTAATGCTACCGTTATTAATTAATAGTAGTATTTAATTAATTAGGTGAACACGTGGCAAATTTTTATTGGTAGAGTATAGAGTGGAGCAAAAAAAGTGGGACTGAAGATTTTGACTCTTCTATAACTGGCCTATCAATAAGCTTAAACAAGGGGATATTCTAATGGTGAACCCAACAAGTCCCATAATGCAGTCCTTACTAAAACTTTAAGGCAGAAACAGAATTTATATAAGAAGAGAAAGAGAGATCACCTCAACAACATATGGCAATCATCGTGTCTTGGAGGAAGCAAGTCCTCCGAGATAAGTGCATGTCGAAATGCATCCACAGCCTGCAGCTCCCCAACGTCCCAAACATCCTCATTCGACACATAATTAATCTGGCTGCCATTCTTCTTCCGGCTCCTTTTCTTCTTAAGAGAGTGTCTAAATTTGCTGGATGCATTGATTGCTTTCTTCTTTAGACTCGCAATTATAGTCCTCTTTCGTCATGGCCCCCAGAAAACCCCTCAAAGCCCAAACAAACATTTAAAAATAAATAAATTCTTTAATCGATCCCTATAATAGGCTGGCTAATATGAGATTCATTCCAAAATCCTAATTGTTAAGGTTTCGAATTCATTTTTTGATAAGTAAACTAAAGATTCTTGGTTACCAATAAGAAAATTGAAGATATGTCATCAAGATATGGTCAAGAAAAAAGTTCGATTAGACAAAGTTCCAATTGGAATCAAATTTAAAAAGACTCGAGCATCTATATTTAGGTTATCAAATAGAAAAAATATATTGACTATTCTGAGCCACACCAAAAAAAAAAAAAAAACCTAGTTAATAAAAATAATATTCAACCAAAAAAATTGAATTGAAAACCCTAGAATCAACAAGAACTAGTTAATCACAAAAAATCAAAGAAAATTCAAGAAGCACATGAACAAATCAAAGAAAAAAAAATAACAAAAAAAAATCAAAACAAGTATTTTTGAGGAAAAGATATATCAATGAAAGAATTAAGAACACGAATATGAATACTCACAAGGTCTTGTGAAGCGATCTAGTGGACCCGACATGTTGAATTTACAACGTTTATCGGATCAAAAACAATAAAGAAATCGAAGTCATAAACCAGAGAGCATGAATAAATACTTTTAAAACTTTGTTTCAAATCAAAATTGAATCTGTTGCTGGTCGAAGCAAAAGAAAACAACAACGTGTTTAGTAAGGTTTTGGTGTTGGGGGAAAATTCTTATGCGTGTAGTTGAATTCATAGTTCAACTAATGAAAATGAAACACAGAGAAGAGAGAGAGAGAGAGAGAGAGAGAGAGACTATATTAATGAAATAGAATTTGTAAGTAAAACTAGGACGAAGAAAACGAGAATTTTTAAGTAAATAACAGAAACAGTATTTTAGGGACTTGATGTTGTCATCAAGATATGAAGATCATCTTTATGTCAAGCTCTTCCACCATTTAATTTCACTTCACCGCCTTGATCAAGTAACATGCTAGGTGTGATGAAAACATGGACTTCAAATTAGGATCAGATCATATACCTGAAGAGTGTCACAATGAAGATGGTTGGAGGGAGGGTTTATTTGATTTGATTCAGAGGCAAGAGTGAAGAAATGAAGCAAAAGTGAGAGAGCCAAAGCCACCCTCAAACATCCACAAAAGAGTAAATTTCTCCTCTCTCACAGTGATTACACATAAAACCAAGTCCTCAATTTCTGTCATCCACCAGCTACATGTTCAAAAGAACAGCATATAATGAGTTATGTCAGATTAGTCAAAATACGAAAATCAATGAAATCCGCAAGATCCATATTGATATATCACATTAAGACATAAATTGAATAAGAAGAATCAAATATAGGCATTACACTTGCTGGTTTCTAATTAGTGTGGAATTACATGCCCAAAAATCAAGACTCTTATTTATAACTGAGAACATATTAGACTAAAAGGATCACAACCAAATAAATAAATAAAATCAGTTTGTGGTGATTATAGATAAATAACGGCTATAAATATCTAGAAAGAAGAAAATGTATTTTAGATTTGCAAAATTGTGGGCATAGGAGATAATATGTTTGGTGGGAGTGTGTATGTGATTTACAACAGAGGCTTGATATATTTCTCCTCTCTCACCATCATAATCCAAACAAATTTTACTCGTGGGAAAAGCAAGATCACACACACACACACATTCAATAAAACAAATCAATAAACAGTTACTATAGTTTTAATGACTATATCATCAATATTTTTCTTTTTTCTTCTTTGCTGAATGACTATATAATTATTCTCACACAAGTAAGAGGGGAATGTTACTTACCTCCTCATTTGTAGTCTTCAAAAATTTTGTCCACTTCAACATCTTGCTCTTATTATATGGTCTCATAATATGTATTAGTCTACCTTACAGAGCGATCCTGACTATTGCCTACATGCATGTCCAAAAGAAAAAGAAAAGCATATGAGTTATGTTAGATTGAGTTTAAAATACCGAAAAATCAACAATACCCACAACGACCCATATATTATTAAACCAAAAAATGAACAAGAAATATAAAATTTAATCAAAACCCGTATATTTATATATTAAATTGATATATTTAATAAATAAAAAAATGCTTCCGACTGTTTTCACAATCCAATCCATATATTTATATTTAATTGATATATTTGCAATGCAAAAATATAATAAAAGAAGGAAGAAAGGTAGGAGAGTTACCTCTGAATCAATTCTATGGTTCACCGTTTCTTTGCACATACTTCCAATCCAATTTGATGTTGGGATGTGAGAAATCCTGGGCCAGCTATGTCCGGTCCCTCTTTGGTAACTTTCTTCGAGATGAAATGATTTTGCAATCCCCAATTCCTTCAATAATGGAGCAGTATGCAAGTAGTCTGGCAAAGAATTTAGCTTGTGGCAGTCCCAAATTTATTATTATTATCGGATTTGTAACAATACCATTATCATTTTCTACTTCTTCTTCTCACATTCCTCCCATCCCAACCCATTCTTCCCAGTTTGTCACACACCCAAACTGGAGAGATTTCAGGTTTGGAAAGGGTCGTATGTTACATGCGTTTAAATAACTGTTTTTAATTTTATTTGGAAATAAACTTGGGTAAAAAAATGTGTGAAAATATATGTAATATTGTTTAAAAATTAAAAATATGTGTTCAAAATTGCATACCAAACGTGGTCATGATGTCATAGTCTTTCTTGTTTTTGGAGTCTTCTATTCCCAAAAATTCATCTCCCACCTTCCTCAAACCATAAAGAAGGCAAATGCTCTAACATTGGGAAGTAAATAAAGTTGAAGCGTTTTCAATGTGGTCCATGACATCATCCAATTAGGATACATATTTGCGGTGCCCATGCATGTAGCCTAAAATTTTTAAATCTTGCAAGTGTGGAGGTGGCTTTAACGCATTCAATACTAATACGTCATTCTCCATTCTTCTTATACCCTCTTCATCTTTGCATGATTCTAGAAAGCCAAACCATAGCTCCAAATCGTGGAGATGTATTTTCTTTTTCAACTGTGCATTCTGAGCCTCACCTACGTCTACCAAATTTTTCAAATCGTTTATTTTAAGATTTGCTCGACACTGATTCAAATTTTTTAGGCCCCCTTTGCTACTCAAGTTCAAATACACGCTTTTAGTTTTTAAACAACATTACACGTATTTCTACACACTTTTTCACTCACACGTATTTTTAAAAAAAAATGAAAACTATTGTTTAAACATACGTACCTTAATTTTCCAAGTTTACATCCTTCTATATCACCTATGTTTTTTTTTTTTTTTTTTTTATAGGACCCTATGTTGAATACAGACCAATTAATTTCCCAATCCCTTTTGGAAATTTAATACAGTGACGATATATATTAGGTCTGCCAAATATAAGATGTCTTAAGTTAATTAATTTACTGATCCACTATGGTAATTTCTTTTTAAAAAAATACAATTTTCAATAATCAAAGTTTGTAAATTATAGAGATTGCACATATTTTCAGGAAATTCTAATATTTTAACATTCTTAGACATATGAAGATACCTTAAATGTATCAACTTCTCCATTGCATCCGCAAGTTTCTAAATTGGACAATCCAAAATTAATGTTCGTAAACATGTAAAATGACGGAATGAGTTGGATAGGAGCATCTCAAACTCATAATCCCTTTCATGCAAAAGAAGAATGAGAGTGCATAGATTTTTTTCCTGATAGATGGATTCAAGACATTGCATTTCTTTTGAAATTTTTGAATGTAAACGACGAGCACTTTCACAATCTCTCTCCAACTTCTTATCACCATCAATTTCGAAATATTCACTTTTTGTCATAAATTTGCACTATATCATGCATTTAGCAACCTATTATCTTGCCATTAGAAAATACTCTGCGACATAAAAAGAAAGAAAAATGGACCAAACTCTAAAAGTCATTTTTACACACTTTGAAGATTTTGATTACTACTTTTGAATTTCTAGAAACGGAATTGAAAAATGGACCAAACTTTGAAAACAATACTTGTTTGCCCGAAAACAAAATGAAACTTGTAACATAAATCCGATATATGGCGATGGAATATATTCTGGACATAGTTTTAAGCCCAAAAATTACTAAATGTTTCAAGGCCCATTTCGCACGCAAGGTTGGATCTTGGATGGTTATATGGCACTATTTTTTTTCTTTTTTTTAATATATCATAGGATTAGTGAATCCCCATAAGGGTGGAATTAACTCGGACTAAAACTCAATAATCCTGCTAATCCCTAGAAGAAATTGTCAAATCAGCTAGGATAAAAACTCAATGATCATGCTAAGCCCTAGAATGAAATAGTCTAGCTCAAGGCAAATGCGTTAGTTTGTAGTAGTTTGTACTTTATACCCCTTAAGAGGTTCTCACATTTCATCTTAATTTCTTTGTTAAGAAAATATAATAAAGAAAGAATGTTGTCTAGCTTCCCTGGTCACTCCAGCTCGAGGCAGTCCCACTCATCTCACAGCATGTGAAGCCCACAACTGCATGAATGAACCGCTCCATGGAATTGATACATGCTAAGTTACTTAACGCATATGTTCCAGCCTTCTCTCATTTTGAATCCAGGGCTTGATAGCTAGGTTTGCAATGTCAACTCTAAACCATGTTTGCCGGTCCATTAGTTAGAGTTATCAAGTTATCATGTACACTAAACCGTGTTTGCCTGGTCCATATTATTGGATTCATTCATGAAGAGACATTTCAAGTACCAACGTCCATTCTATCGTATAGAGGAAATATTTTATCCAAAAAACAAAAAAGAAAATTCCAACAGTAGTGCTTAGTAGTACTAGTAGGTTCTCAATTCTCATAACTTATTTTGCAGGAAAATGCACATATATACCACATCAGCAGTCCCATTAACTACAAAGGTTGCAAATGAATCGTCAGTGGAAAACAAGGTTGAATTGGAACTCATGTCTTCTCATTCCTTTTTGGGGGATTTTACCTTTTAGTGATATACCAATACCATAACAGAACATCGCAATTTAACCACACTAAAGAAAGATGACAAATCACTACTTCAGCACCTCGTCATCCTTTTTGGCTCAAATCATCCAACTGGAAATTTTGGATGATGCCATTTTCATGCAAGTATTCAGCAAATTCATCAATAAGATAGGGCCATGCACCTTCAGCATCATAATTTGTTAATGCAGGGTCCACCATCTGGATATGCAAAGCATGAAAAATTAGTAGTGCCTTGATGAGCATCAAAACCAGCAAGACACATCAATATACATAATGCCCATGAATGGACGATATCAAAGTTTCTTTTTGTTTCCTTTCTTATTAAAGAAGATTCAAGTCTTCAACAGCTATGAGTATTTTTTTCAAGTAGTAAAACCAATTTTATTCGTAAGAGATAAATCAATCACTCTCTAGAGGCAATGAATATCACGATACCTAATAATTTATTCAGAAGATTAAAAATTGAAATGCTGGTGATTTTTTAATAAACTTTGACAAGATAAAAATTGAATAGGAAACCAAAATTCATGACCTTGTTTTCAATTACACAAACAAAAATTTATCTTTCCATATTTGTGTACCCCATATCTATCTCACAGAAAGAAAGAGACGGAGTAATCAGAATTTCCATTAGTGCAGCCTCTTTGTTGTGTGGGAGGTAAGAATACCGAAATAGAAATGAAGGTATGAATAAGATTGTTCAGTCTGCAGAATTAGAAGAATGCAGATAACAAATGGCAGCAAGGATGGAAGTCAAGTATCAAATGATTCCCAGAGGGGGGAGAGAGAGAGAGAGAGAGAAAACAACAACAAATAGGAAACAAGGAAAAAGAATGAAGTCAAGCTAAGATTATCTCTCTCACCTGTCCTGGAAACATATATTTCTCTCACTCTACATAATAAGATAGCTACTTTTAAAATAAAATATTTAAAAAAAAAAAATTAAAGAGGTGGAGGAAGGGGAGGCAGCACAATGCATGTCATACTTCTCAAGTTTGAGGAGATAAAAAAGCAGTTGAAAAGGGTACTGACGCAGGTGTAAATGAAATGTAGGCATTTAATCTTGAGATAATGATGCAGTATGTAATAATCATTTTTATATCTTACCCTTGCAAACTCCAATAGTTGAGACCACGTGTCCCTAGATATTGCCTTGTTATGCCGAGCCTGAGCATCAACAGCAAAACAGAAAGGAGAAGCCAAACAAAAAAACTTATTAATTAATCCTCTCAAAAAAGATATAGAAGAAAGCTGATAGAGTTCGTAACATCAACCCAATTAAACATGTATAACTCAAAACATATCAATGAATTTTTTTTTTTTTTTTTAAATATCATCTAAAAAGGGGGACCCAATATCCTAGAAGAGATTTTATTTTATTTTTTGATAAGTAACCCTAGAAAAGAAAATTCATCTATCCACAGAAACTTTCACAAGGGAATCAATATGAAAAACAAAGCCTACACCTAAAGGTATATCTATTATCATGTGCTTAGATTGGTCATATGCAGTAACCACTGGTGCCTAACTATAAACCAAGAATTGCAAAAAGTCCAGTCACAAAACCGACCACCAAGCTATTTTTTGGATTAAATAATTTATGAAGGCAAATTAGCCAATGAGACTAGGTGTAGAGCTGTTCACCCACCAACCATCACATCCCACCATTGACAAAACTTCACCAAATCAACCGACAATGGCAGTTACCAATAATGTTGACATGGTGGTTGGTAAGATTCTTGCCAAAACCCCCAGGCATTTTGTCTCACAATGAAGGAATCCTTTTGGGGGGTCGGGGAAGAAAGAAAGAAGATGAAAACAAGACAAAAACACACACAGACAAACAAATCTTACAATAGCATAGATGCCTATGTTCCATTTATAACATCACAGAGACCTGAAGATAGATCCCCATAGGTCATCAAGGTTGAATTAATAATAAACATAATTAGCAATATATTCTCACTTCCTGTTGCAGCTCACTTAACAGTGCCCTAATCCCAACATGTTGCCAGCTATATGATTCTTTTCACCATAGGTCACAAGAATTCACTACTCATTCTCATTAGATCAAAATATGGATAGTAAGCTACCTGTAAGAACTGGCTCCAGTGTTCAACCAATGGCCACTGCTTTTCGGCAAGCTGTAATTGCCACATCCCAATAGCTGTATCCAATGCTAAAGATTTCTGACCCTGAAATACTAAGAAAAATCAGCTACCTGCATACGTAACCAGAATTTGGGTGACAATGACATTGTATAAAAAAGACACATACATAATTGAATTTTAGGTGTTAAATATAACTTTTAGTAAAGTATATAATATGTAGCACAGAGCTGACATAGAAGCTGAAGGAAAAATCTGTTTGTAATCATGTGTGCATGCATACACACATGCATCCCCATGCTTTTGTATGTACAGCCTTTTAAGCTAAATGAAATTTCACACCCATCAAGGATCATATCCACCTAGACAGCCATAACACTTCGCAAAAAATTCAGCAAGTGGCTCATTGTCTCTTTGCTATGTTTCAATTAGCTCAGTAATGTCAGCACGTCTCTCCATATTGTAAAATTGATGGAAATTATCATCCATAGGGAACTGGAAAAATGCATTTAGCTTTGCCATCTCTGCCTATCAAAAATTTGCCTATTTATGTTTATTCCAAGAAAAATTGGGGAGGAAACATTGTATAAATGAAACTTAAACATCTAAATCCCCTGCCATTGTCCTAGGGATAATAGTAATACAAGCTTTAAGAGGCACCTATCCATCAAAGATTCAGTCATTTAGCAGAGTTGTCAAAAAATCCGATTCCTGCTATATACATGCAGTAGTGACTTTTTGAAGCAATTATGCACATACAAGGACACTATATATCTTAGCAAAACAGGACGATAATAAAATCCAAAAGAACAGGTCACTGTATTATTTAAGAACTAATGCAAAAAACCGTACATCCCTGGTTTGAGTTTTAGGACCTCAATCTAAGCTATCTTCCAAAGAAAATTCAAATTCTATAAGCAGCCAGTGTCACACAACATGAAATGAACACAGGTATCAACATACTTAGACACCTTCAATCATTCTTTCTCAAACTGTTTTTCAGTTTCATGAATAATTCAAAATTTACTGTTTTGGATATTCTGTGTTAATGTTACGTCTACATTCTGTATGCCCTCAAGAAGAAATCAATTCCTAGTTCACTTATACATCACTGAATTTGATATAGATATTAATAAATAAAATAAACCAAATTCGAAGCCTGGAGAACATCTGAGTTCATGAATCTAACATCCATATCAAAATGCACCTAAGTCTAGACATTTCCACTCAAAATTAATGGCAGGATTGCATGCAGGAATTAATCAAGTTGATTTTTAACAATAACAGAAGCGCATAAAGTAACTCCAGCACACACAGAGCACACCTAATTCTGAATTCAAAGTAAAAAGACAAGCTTATTGTGCATACACTCCATCTAAATGTTAAATAAGTGATATCACCTTAGGATGCTGATTTTTTTAATAAAAGGAATTATTCTGGGAAAAAAAATAGCAATAACAAGTATTATACCTACCTAAAAGACTAACTGAGAAAAGTGAAAAGCTGAAAACTATTAAAAAGTCCTTCATTTTCTGCAGTGGAAATAAATATCCACAGGTCAAGAGTATGTACGAATCCAAGCATTCACACAGAGAAAACAGTACCTTTTCTTTTGCCCAGCCAAACGCAAAGTTATATATCTCATGGAACTTTTCTGGAGAAATACAAGCAAAAATAATTTTCAGCAACAAAAGCACAACAATTATATCTCTAGCTTAGAATGCTAATCAAACCAACCAATGAGCTTTAGTTTAAATGGTACCTCCTGTCTTGTAAAAGGAAGGTGGAGAGTGCGCTCAAGAATTCATGACCATTGGGTAAGTGATTTCGCCTAAAAGCAACATGAATTACAAAATTAAACTAGAATTTAGAAAACATCATAATTCATGAACACTTGCACATACAATCATCTTTCAGCTCCATGCACATAAATGGTATCTTTTCACAGAACTTCTCCAAAGAGTCTATCCTACCGTCAGAATATATAGCCTTAATCACGGCAGTTCCAAACTCTTAATCGATATCATTAAACTTGAGAATAAGTATAGCATAAATAACTATTTATATACTTACCCTAGCCCTTGTAGACCACCTATAAACTCCTGCTTGAAAAATTCACGCATGGTAGCAGCTTTCATGTGCCATGAAACAACTAACTGCAATAACAGTTGCAACCCATGTATTCAAAACAATTCATAAGCTATACATACAGATACAAATCATAAACAATGGGTGACTATGAAGACTGAAAATATTCTGACTCTATGAACAGCCATAGTTTCCCTGCTTTCGGTCTTTGGTAGGGCAAGGGGGAGGGTATTGAGAATCAAAATATAAACTTTTTGTTCTTGCCAAATTTCCGAACACTTCAACACAGCTACATTTTATATAATAATTTTCTTGCTACCACAGGGTCAGACTTTGTAGATTTGAATTTAAACCTCAAATTAAGGATACTTTCTTCATATTAATCAAAAGATATTTAGGTATGCATGCCTTGGATAGCAATAGCCTCAAAGAATTAACTAGAAAATTTAATGCTTTTTTCCCAAATAATTTTTAAGGCTCTTTTTCCATTACAAATTTACAAGAAATGAAATTCAAAAACAAATAAAATGACCACCAATTCTGCTTTTTCTTTGCATAAATGTCCTTTCAAAATTAGTATCCCACATGAAAGAGCCCATTAATTTAGAGAAAGAGAACAGGAAGTGAAAAAGACCCCCAAATATGCAAATCAAACAATGCAAAAAAGGAAGACATACTCTGGTATTCAACAACGTAAAATAAATCAAATGAAGATGATGCAAAGAAAAATAGTTTCAATATAATAATAGTTCTATTTGGTATATCCATTAGAAGCCTTGAATCAGATGTCAAGGAAAGACACCCACTGTGAACAGGGACTAGAGGAGGCTGAGGAACTGCTGCATTGGAAAATGGCTCTCTACCATTAAGAAGTCTAGGCAGGTGATCATAGTATTAAGGCAAGAAAAATTGAAACCCATTACAATCACAATCATCCAATTCATCTGCATGTTAAGACAATTCAAATCATAAAATAGTTAAAGAAAATAAGAACCATTATTTTCCCCCTTTTTTGAAGGGAGAAAAATCTATTCCCAAAATTTTAAGTCTAGGCAGGTTAAATGCTTACTTCATCCAAATCTAGCAAGCCTCAGTCGCCAAACAAACACCACTCTGCCCCTTCAAGTAGATGTTGACCATCATCAGTATAAAATATTGTATTCATTTTAACCTCACTTGTCCATTAAGTTGCACAACTTAATGCTTTTTTCTAGAAGCATTTTGGAAACTTTTTTGGTCATTAAAAGCAACAGAACTCAGCAACAGATCAAATTACTAATTTCTTTCATTAGTTCTGTTCTTTTTTTGCATTATTATATCCTTCAAGTTAGCCTAGTTCCTCTTTATTAATGAGCGTGTTAATTTAGTGAAAGGGAGTGAGAAGTGACAAAGATGCAAATCAAACAATACAACTAAAGAGGGAGACATACACTGGCATTCAACAACTCAAAAGAAATCAAACAAAGATGATGCAAAAGAAAACAGTTTCAATGTACCTTGCCATGAAACGAACTAAGACGTTTTCATTTTCTTCGACTATGGATATGGATTGAAGTCGAAATCATTTCACAGAGGGATAGACCAATGAAGAAGAACCCAAATTAAACCCATGACCAACGGTTAAGTCAAATCCCAAACCAAAATCAGACCCATTTGCCAAATCCATTGGAAGCCCTGAATCGGATGACAAAGAAAGGTGCTCAATGCATACCAAATATGAGTCATTGCGCACTGTGTTCAAAGGGATGGACAATTGATGATAATACCAAATATGAGTCATTGCACACTGTATCTTTCTTTTTCTTTTTTGAATGGGTTTTTCTGGTGTATCTTGTATCTCTGAAACACTGGTGATGTTCACTAAAGATGCTCGAATGCACTGAATATGCTCCCACTGAAAGTACTCCAATTTGCTAGTTGCTACTAAGGGCCTGTATCGACCAAAGTACTCCAATTTGGCCACCCGGTACTGTACAATTAAAATCATAAATTTTCAAATAAAATAAGAACCATGATTTTCCCCTTTCCGAAGGGAGCAAAATATATTCCTGAGATTTTAAGTCGTCCTAGTGAAATTCTTAGTTCTGCCAAATTCTGCATACTAGACCACTTTGTAAAAATGTTTGACCAAAAGACTTTGAAATTGTGCCAAATTAAAAAAAAAAAAAAAATTGACTATCGATCCTGCTTTCCCATTGGGGTCTTTGTCACTTCCCATTCTCTTTCTCTAAATTATTACCCTGTATGAAAAAGCACATTAATTTAGAGAAAGAGAATGGGAAGTGTCAAAGTCCCCCAAAGATGCAAATCAAACAATGCAATACAGTGAGACATACTCTAGCATTCAACAACGTTAAAAAATCAAATAAAAATGAGGCAATGGAAAATAGTTTCAATGTAAAAATAATACCTAGGAATATTTCTTTTTAAAAAGGGATGGGCTGTTGAAGAAGACCCCAACTCAAACCCATTGCCATCTGCTAAGTCAATACCCAAATTTTAGTTGAACCAACTTGCTATATTCATTGGAAGCCTTGAATCAGATGTCACCTAGGGTTACCAGGGTCTCCAGCGTCTGAGCGCATCGAGACACCCAAGATTCGTATGTGAACCATTAGAAGTGGAGCAAGGAGATAGTAAAGGTGTGAGCATAGTGTCTTCAGAGTCATCAACATTTTGAGAGTTGTCTTGGATGATAACGGAATTCTGAGGAGAACAAATGCATTCCACATGTACCCCCATCCTTGCAACCATAGGAGCAAATTTTCCGAATTCACTTGCCCAATGAGAGATTTTACATGATATCTTAATATGATTCCGATCACCTTGCATCAAGTCTCCAAATTTCCTCAGTAATTGGCTGTGAGGCATACCAAAAAACCACAAATGATCACACTTCATAAAAAAAGAGAACACTTTCTCAGTAAAAGGTCGCTTATGACCATTGATGAAAATTATGAGATCATAATCCCAACTGATTATATCATCATGAACAAAACCATAGCTATCATTATTAGCATAACTGTCCTTCAACGGAACTAGATGAAAAGCAACACAAAGAGCAACTATGGGAAATTCAGGACCAACCTAGAATAATATGGAACTCTCTGTGCTTTGATGGTTAAACCACTTTGGAATCTTCTTTCCCGGTACTCTGATACCATATATTTCTGCAGAATCACTCGCCAGATACAAGCCTATAGTGGGAAAGGACTCAAATAAAAGTACGCGGAGCTTAGACATGGAGACCCGAGAAGAGAAATCAATCTGATGCGACAATTTGTGATGTGAATGCAAATCAATCTTCACACCTGAACATTTCATATCTTGTGGAAGCCCTAAATTTCTTCCAAACTGCATACAATTCAGAATTTTGAGAAATTGAAGTTTAGCAAATCTGCTAAATGTATTTTCAAAGTTAACCAAAATTATTACTTTAAGAGAGTGAGAGGTACCTGAAGGATTAATTTCCTTAATGATTCTGAATTCAACGAAATGCAGTTATTTACTTCTATTCTTCTTATACCTTCTGGAAGCGTTGGAATTTTTTTAAGGAACTTGTAATCATAAACTACAAGCACATTTAACCTATTGAATCTAATAGTACATTCTCCGAGGTTCAAATCTTTAGTTTTCTCTGAGTGGGCGAAACATGAAGTTAACCTTTTTAGAAAATTCAACGGGGTTTGTTTGCCAATTCCCACGCTCTTTGGAAATTGGACATTACCATAGAGGAAGAGTCGGGAAATATGTTGCAATTCATAAATGCTAATTGGAAGCTGGCACAAATAGAAAGGGGAACCTATATCTAACATCTCAACCCCAACGAGATTTCCAATTGATGGAGGAAGCTCTGTAATGGCAGTGTGTGCCAGATTTAGATACTTTAAATTTTCCATTCTTTGTGGAATATCGGGGAACCTCCTAACCCTTTTGCAACCCATAAGATCTAAAAATTTAAGAGATTTCATGACAATGCAGCCTGGAAGAACATGAAGTTCAAAGCAATCCTTAAGGCCCCAGCTTTCAAGCTTATCAAGATATCCAATAGAGTCATGAATCTTCACTAATTTTCTACAATCCTTGAGATCCAAGTTCTTTACATTTGGGGTGGCACTCAGTAAGTCCGGTAATTTCCTAATGTATTGACAGTTACGAAAATTCATATGTGTCAAGCTTCTACATTGTATCCTCTGTAGGAAAAAAATCAAAATTTAACTTCAATAAATGTTAAAATACATATTAATGAAGTTATAATAATTTATAAATAAATAAAAATGACAATACCTTGAAAATATTATCTAACGTAATCCGACTTTGTGGCAAGTTGAGTGCAACGAGGTTTTGAGGATGAAAATTGGATGGTAAGGAGGATAAAGGAAACCATAGCCAATCAAGCACCCTTAATCCATTAGGGATATATTCAAGACCTCTGCAAATATTCACATTACCAACCATAAGGAACTTGAGATTTTTCATCTTTTCAAAACAATAAGCTTCTAGTTGCAACTTTGTTGGTTCAGGCGGGACTATCATCATGCCTCGAATGTTATCTGATCCCTGATTAGACAAAACATTTAGTGAATTACATCATACAAAGAACTCACTAAAAATATAATAACTATTAAATTTTAACTTTGTTGACAAACTTGAATTTTCTTCCATAACTAAAGAAAAAAATTATATGAAGGAAAAAAAAAACCAAAAATAAAAAGCCATTAAATTTTCCCTATAAAGAAAAGGGTAAAGGTGAATGAGACCAAGTTATACCTTATTTTCCCTTAGTACTTCAAAAGCATCCTCATAATACCATAATCTACTACGTAGTTCGGGTTTTTCGGGTGATTCCTGTCAGACAATCTCTCTACCCATTTGTTGTAGCAAGTCATGCATCCATAATTTGTTAAACTGATCAACATTTATAAGACATTTATCAATAAGTTTTTGAATACCAATAATTGGGTATAGATCGCAGGAATTTAGTATATCCACAACATAATCCTTGAAATGACCCTTGAAGAAACATGCAAGATCAAGAAAAATATTTTGTTCCGTATCATCCAATCCTTGATAACTTACTTGGAGTACTTTTTGTATATCTTTGTCAAGAATCCTTTCATACTTATCTAATGTGCTTTTCCATTCCATTTCACTTCTTCCATGCAAATTGGCACCAATTATTGATAGAGCTAATGGAATGCCCTTGGCATAACATATAACCTGATAAGTAAGTTCTAAATAATCTTCCTCAACTTTGTTTTTTTGAAAGGCGTGCATACTAAATAGTTCAAGAGCTTCATGATCACCTAATTCGTTAACCATGTAAGTTGAATGACATATTCTAAAAGTATGTAACAAATTTTTGTCTCTTGTTGTTATAATGATTCGACTTCCAGAAGCAAACCAATCACATCCTCCAATCAATATTTCTATTTGGTCTAATTTATCCACATCATCAAGAATTAAAAGAATTCTTTTATTGCAAAGTATGTTCTCTATCATACTGGTTCTTTTCGATTCACTGCACACCTTCAGTTGTCTATTCCTTAGGGCCTCACAAAGAAGTATCTCTTGTAGTTGAATAATGCCATCAAATGTCCTTGACTTTTCTCTAACATTTTCCAAAAAGAAGCTTCTTTCGAAATTGTAATAAATTTTGTTATAAACAGCTTTTGCAATGGTTGTTTTACCCACTCCACCGAGGCCATACATACCTAACGTATGAACGTCATTTGACCCAATATCTAATTGCAATATTATGGCCTCCACGCGAGAATTTAGTCCAACTGGGTATTTAGCAACAAATAATGGCATCTGATTTAATTTAGAATTTGAGATCTCTTCAACAATGTCTTGGATAAATTCAAATTCAGTACAACTGTCATTCAATACAAGACATGTGAATAGTTAGACTATAAAATTGAAATATGAACCTTAACTAAATTTAAGATGTTCAGAGTTTGAGCATTACGAAAAAAAATTAGTTTGATTAGGTTTTTTATTTTTTAAAGTGTACCTAATGTAATATATAGGTCTAAGAACTATAATTTGGTTAGGATTTTTTCCGAGGAAATCATTTTCTAGGAAATTAGTTTTAGGTTTTTGCGAAGAAATTGCATGGAAAATCCAGTTAGAGGAGGGGCACATAATTATTGAAAACCCACTTAATACTTGAACAAAATTGATAAGAATTTCTTCTAAAAAAATTTAAAACCACATGTTAGAAAAAAAATCCTAATTATTTGGTAAGATAATCTAATATTTTGTTATTTTATTTCTACTATTGAGCCATAGCTAACAACCTTAGTAGAAGATATAACCCAAAAAAATCCATAATTTGAAAAACATAAATAAATAATAAAAAAAATTTAAAAGGACAACCATCAGAACTTGTAAGGCATAAAAGTAGTCATTAAGTATAGGAACATACTCGTGCTTGTAATGCCAACTAGATATATTGGCAGCTTCATGTAAAGCTTCCCTCCAACTATGTAGCTTCTTGTTATCCTTTATTTTTGCTTCATGTTTAGATAATGCTTCTCCAAACTTTCCGTTTTGGTTACGAACTTCTGATGGATCTACGTTGTAAAAAACCGGTCGCACTAATTGGCCATTCTTCTTACATTCAACAATCTTGGCAAGTTCATCCAAGCACCATGTGGAGGACACATAGTTCTCAGAGAATATAATTATTGAAATCCTTGAACTTTCAATGATTTTGAGAAGCCCTGCAGAAATTTCTTCTCCCCTTTGAAAGTTATCATCAATAAAGGTGTTGATACCCTGTTGACACAAAGCATTATACAAATGGCCTGTAAAACCAAGACGAGTATCTTCACCTTTGAAATTCAAGAAGACATCAAAGTTCTTGAGTTGGTGGGTGAAAGAGGAAGATGAAGATAAGCCTCCTTTGCTAGTCACAAGAGCCATTGGAGGGATTTTTGAGCAGATTGTTGTAAAGATCTGAAAGGAAGAAAAAGAAAACTATGAAGGAGTTGCAAATATAAGACAGGAAATTAAGTGAATGACAAATTAGGAAGAGGATGAATAAAAGGTAGAGGAGCGTTTAAAGGTAGCTTGCTTAGGATGTGACTAGTAACTCTTTGAACTTTCCAAGAACCATACTAATGCTTTTTTCATTTCAATATCATGCAAGTTTCCGTGTGAAACCTAAAATAAGTCTATGAACATTGTAAGCACTACACCGGTCACTATGGACTGGTCAAATGGAAGGGTAATTTCGTATTCGAAAGTGGGACTGAAATAATGAAGTATCTGTCAAACATTTCCCATTTTCTAGGAAAACAGGGGTTAATTTTCTATGTTAGCATTTTGAAGTCAAATTTGAGACCACATCATAAACATCCATCTAAATGGGTTATTGGGTATAAAAACAAAATAATCTAGAATTAGTTAATAGAAAAAAAAATTAAAATGGAAAAATTACATTTTTTACCTAATAATATTCTTACAAGACTTTTTAAAGAATTAAAAAAAATATAAGAATGTTTATCAATAATATTTAATTTATATATTTAAAAATTATATTATGCATCTTAACGTATATCTTTTAAGTATATCCATGCATATGCATAGGTTACAAGCTAGTTTGACTAATTACTTCTAACTTAAACCTAACTCAACCCAATTATTATAGGTAAACCCAAACCCACCAAATTACCCAATAATTATTCTAAAAAAAAAACCCCAATAACTAAAATTACCAAATTGCCCTTAAAACTTGAAGATGACCAAAATTTAGACATCTAGTAAGATTTGGTTTTTTTTTTTTCTTCTCACATGATTGAATTTTTGTTTCACCTAAAATTGATTGGGGTCAAGATTGGATTGAATTAAAACTACCTCAATCAAAAACAAAAAAAAAAAAAAACCTCAATAAAAAGGAGTTGCTACTTTTAAACACATATAACAAGAGTTTATTTTAGATTAGCATTAACCCATAACTTTTTTTAATCTTAAACATTAAAGTGAAACTAGTAAGTTGCTTGTGCGATGCACAGATAATTTTATGATATTTTATGTAAAACACTTTTGAATAATGTTGTACATAAATTATAAAGAAAAAGTAAACTAAATTAGAGTAAAGAAACATATACATTTTGAGATATTAAAAATTGGTTTGGTAGCTTCATTGCATATTTGTAGCCTTCTTAAGGTAATATTTTTTTTTTTTAAATCATGAAACCAAAAAAAAAAATGCAAAAGAGTAATGGGACCATGAAATAAACTAATTTGTGTTGTATTTACATATTTCATACTATTAAATAAAAGTATACCCAACTCTCTGACTATCTTTCACTCATCGATAGTGCGACATTAACACATAGTGTGAGCAAGTGTGTATGCATGTGTCTTATAGATGATTTAAAATTAAACCATGGTAGAATATGACTTTACATTGCGCACCTAATATTCTCTCTACTTATATACCCAAAACAAAACTAACTAACCAAATTACCTAACCTAAATCATATTTAAGCCCCTAATTTAAAAAGAAAAAAAGATTACTCGTAGGGGTTTTGGTGTCTTGATGGTGGTGGGAGGTTAGTATAACGGAGGTGGTGACCCCTCAGATTTCTCTTTCTCTCTCTTTCAAATGTTTTGTTAGTCTCAGGTCTTTTAATTTCGTAATATATAGTGAAATAGTGCATTTTATTTAACAATTCACAACATTTTTGTGTCTCTTTGTCTCTCTCTTTAGAGTCTTATCTCGTTAGCTATTACTATTAGCCCGCCCTTATTTATTTATTTATTGTTTTTGAAACACTAAAACAGTGGGTATGCTAAAAGACATGAAGAATAGTGAAAGGTGTGGTATAAAATTAGGCAATTAATGAGATATTAATGAGATAATAGTAAAATTAGATAATGTGAACTTTTGGGTAACCATAAAAAAATTAATAAAAAAGGTAAAAAAAAAAGGCTAAATGAAAAATTAGAGTGCCACTTGGCAGGACCTCATGCACTCTTGCATGAGGTCTCTGAGAGAAAGACATTTTGTAACAACTTTTATTCTACAATATTCCTCCAAATTTTTTTTTTACTCATTCCTTGAATCAAATAATTATAATGGTTATGTGTGCGCAATTTATAACTGTTATTTCACTACATATTTATAGCCTTCTCAAGGTGAGATTAATTTTTCACCCTAAAAAAAAATGTAAGATTAAGTTTTTTTAAAATCATGAAACAAAAAATAAATGCAAAAGACTAACAGGACCGTGAAAATCAAATAATTTGTGTTGTGTTCACATATTTAATACTATGAAATAAAAGTATGTCCAACTCTCTCACTGTCTTCCACTCATTGATAGTGAAACATTAAAATATGGTGTGGGCAAGTGTGTATGCACGTGTCTTATAGATGATTTTAAACCATGGTAGAATATGGCTTTACATTGCGTACCAAATATTCTCTCTACTTATATACCCAAAACAAAAACTATCCAACCAAATTACCCAAACCTAAATCATATTTAATCTCCTAATTTAAAAAAAAAAAAAAAAATACCCGTAGAGGTTTAAGGTCTTGATGGTGGTGGGAGGCCAATATGACGGAGGCAACGTCCCCTTAGATTTGTCTTTCTTTCTCTTTCAAATGTTTTGTCAGTCTTAGGTCTTTTATAGTGAAACAATGCGTTTTGATTTTATAGAGAAACAATGCGTTTTATTTAACAATCTACAACATTTTTATGTCTCTCCATCTCTCTCCAAGGCCTTATCTGGTTAGTTATTACTATTAGTCCTTAATTATTATTATTTTTACTTTTATTAAAATATTAAAATGGTGGGGATGCTAAAAGACATGAGAAAGAGAGAAATGTGTGATGTAAGCTTAGGCAATTAATGAGAGACTAATGAGATAACAGTAAAATAAGTTAATGTAAACTTTTGGATAATAGTAAAAAAAAAAACTTAATGAAAGAGGTAAAAAAAATGCTAAATGCAAAATTAGAGTATTACTTGGTAAGACCTCACGCACTCCCACATGAGATCTCTACTTATATATATATTCATGATTATTCCTTTATAATTTCTAATCACTAATCAACATGAGTCTCAAAAAACTTTGTGATAAGACTTTATCATACGTACAAAATAAGAATAGATTTTTTTATCTTTATTTTTTTAAAATGATATTGCTTTTGTGTTCATCCTTATAAGAATTTAAGCATAGATTAAATTTTCATTATTTCTGACAATTTTTCTTTGATTTCTTTATAATTTATATATTGTGTTAGTTTTAATGAATATTTTCTCAAGCTTTCAAATGATGGACTTTAGATAAGATGTTCAACTTTTATATGCCAAGTATTGATTATAAGTCTTGTACATGGAACAAATAGAGATAAGAAATTAAGAATATGGTCTATTTTGGTTGGCCTTAGCTTGATTTGTCTAGACATCAATTTTCCTTGATTATTACTTGTATGCAAAATTCCAGAAACATTAAATTGGAATAGGTCCCTTACTAACCTAACCAATTAGAATTGGATGAAATTTCTTCTCATTCATACTAAACGTTGTGTACACTCCAAATTTTTTATGAATCTCATAATGATATGTTGTTAACAGGTATCATCCAAGTCCAACATGATTGAGAGTTGTAATTAAGACTATGGCCCAGAAGCTTTACTATTCAATACTTTGCGAGAAAAATTAAACACTCATTTAATGTAATAAGAGACCATGGAATTTGACATTGTATACACTGGGGTTTGTTCTTAATGTTGTGAAATTGCTGTAGGTACTAAAAACTTTAGTTTGATTAGTTGGCAATTCATGTTCTTTAATCGTAAAAAGTCTATAATGGAAAACTTTTGTGTTCCTACAACAAATATTTTGGAGAGAAAATTGTTAGCCCCCTCATCCCATTGGGACCCTTCTATTTATACAAAGGAAAAATGGTCCAATATTCTTAAGTGTGACTTAGTTACATGGAATTTTTGTGCTAATGTGTCTAGATTTCTTTTAAAAATTTAGTTATAATTTTAAACACTAATTTGGCGATTTTTATATGATTTCATATGTTCATAAATAATCTAAATATTATTTTAGTTTGTGAAAATTATACAACATAGAATCGGTAATTTAGCAACATAGGCATAGGAGAAGGCATGTAGTGGTTTAGGAAGAGTAGGCATTTAGTTATAAGGGAAGAGGAGTAGGCATAAACATAAGAAAACCTTAGGATGGAGGAATAAGGAAAACAAAGAGTTTTTTATGATTAACATCCCTCTATCTTATCCATTAGTCTTATTTATTACTAATTAAAATCTGTTGAGTTAGTAAATAACTGATGTGGCATCTAATAAGTGTAATAAATTAAAAATGAAGTATTTTATTTCAAAAAAAAAATCAATTATCTTTTCAAATAGAGTGCTACTTGGCAAAATTTCGTGCTCTCCCACATGAGGTCTCTACTTTTATATATTTACTCATTCCTTGAACTGAATAATTATAATGGTTATGTGTGTGCAATTTATAACTATTATTTCACTACATATTTATGCCTTCTCAAGGTATGATTAATTTTTCACCCTAAAAAAAAAGTAAGATTAAGTCTTTTTAAAATCATGAAACAAAAAATAAATGCCAAAGAGTAACAAGACCGTGAAAATCAAATAATTTGTGTTGTGTTCACATATTTAATACTATAAAATAAAAGTATGTCCAACTCTCTCACTGTCTTCCACTCATTGATAGTAAAACATTAAAACATGGTGTGGGCAAGTGTGTATGCACATGTCTTATAGATAATTTCAAACCATGATAGAATATGGCTTTACATTGCGTACCAAATATTCTCTCTACTTATATACCCAAAACAAAAACTATCCAACCAAATTACCCAAACCTAAATCATATTTAATCTCCTAATTTAAAAAGAAAGAAAAAATTACCCGTACAGGTTTAAGGTCTTGATGGTGGTGGGAGGCCAATATGACGGAGGCGACGTCCCCTCAAATTTGTCTTTCTCTCTCTTTCAAATGTTTTGTCAGTCTCAGGTATTTTATAGTGAAACAATGTGTTTTGATTTTATAGTGAAACAATAAGTTTTATTTAACAATCCATAACATTTTATGTCTCTCTATCTCTCTCCAATGCCTTATCTGGTAAGTTATTACTATTAGTCCTTAACTATTATTTTTTTACTTTTTTAAAAAATATTAAAACGGTGGGGATGCTGAAAGACATGAGAAAGAGAGAAATGTATGATGTAAGCTTAGGCAATTAATGAGGGACTAATGAGATAACAGTAAAATAAATTAATGTAAACTTTTGGGTAATAGTAAGAAACACTTAATGAAAGAGGTAAAAAAAATGCTAAATGCAAAATTAGAGCGTTACTTGGCAAGACCTCACGCACTCCCACATGATATCTCTACTTATATATATATATATATATATATATATATATATATATTATATATATATATATTCATGATTATTCCTTTATAATTTCTAATCACTAATCAACATGAGTCTCAAAAAACTTTGTGATAGGACTTTATCATACGTACAAAATAAGTATAGATTTTTTTTTATCTTTATTTTTAAAAAAAAATGATATTGCTATTGTGTTCATCCTTATAAGAATTTAAGCATAGATTAAATTTTTTTATTTTTTACAATTTTTCTTTGATTCCTTTATAATTTATATATTATGTTAGTTTAAATGAATTTTTTCTCACGCTTTCAAAGGATGGACTTTAGATAAGATGTTCAACTTTTATACGCCAAGCATTGACTATAAATCTTGTACATGGAACAAATAGAGATAAGAAATTAAGAATATGGTCCACTTTGGTTGGCCTTAGCTTGATTTGTCTAGACATCAATTTTCTCTCTTGCCAAAAGTCCGACTTATTTTAGGTGGAAGTTTCTTGATTATCACTTGTATACAAAATTCCAGAAACATTAAATTGGAATAGGTCCCTTACTAACCTAACCAATTGGAATTGGATGAAATTTCTTCCCATTCACACTAAACGTTGTGTACACTCCAAATTTTTTTGCATCTCATAATGATACGTTGTTGATAGGTATCATCCAAGTCCAACATGATTGAGAGTTGTAATTGAGACTAAGGCCCAGAAGCTTTACTATTCAATACTTTGCGAGAAAAATTAAACACTCATTTGATGTAACAGGAGACTATGAAATTTGACATTATATACACTGGGGTTTGTTCTTGATGTTGTGAAATTGCTGTAGGTACTAAAAACTCTAGTTTGATTAGTTGGCAATTCATGTTCTTTAATCGTGAAAAGTCTACAATGGAAAACTTTTGTGTTCCTACAACAAATGTTTTGGAGAGAAAATTGTTAGCCCCTCATCCCATTGGAACCCTTCTATTTATACAAAGGAAAAATGGTCCAATATTCCTAAGTGTGACTTAGTTACATGAAATTTTTGTGCAAATGTGCCTAAATTTCTTTTAAAAATTTAGTTATAATTTTAAACTTTAATTTGGTGATTTTTATATGATTTCATGTGTTTTTAAATAATCTAAATGCTATTTCAGTTTGTGCAAATTATAGAACATAGAATCAGTAATTTAGCAACATAGGCATAGGAGAAGGCATGTAGTGGTTTAGGAAGAGTAGGCATTTAGTTATAAGGGAAGAGGAGTAGGCATAAACATAAGAAAACCTTAGGATGGAGGAATAAGGAAAACAAAGAGTTTTTGATGATTAATACCCCTCTATCTTATCCATTAGTCTTATTTATTACTATTTAAAATCTGTTGAGTTATTAAATAATTGATGTGGCATCTAATAAGTGTAATAAATTAAAAATGATGTATTTTATTTCAAAAAAAAAATCAATTATCTTTTCAAAGAGAGTGCCACTTGGCAAAATTTCGTGCTTTCCCACGTGAGGTCTCTGCTTTTATATATATATATATATATATATATATATATATATATTGATTAATCAAAGTTTTAAAAATATTTCCAAAATCAGTATTTTTAGAGAATCCACAAATATTTTCCATTTAAAAATGTTTAAAAGGTGAAATATTGTTCCGAAGAGTGGCATTCAGTCTTCAAAGAAGTCAGCCAAACTAGAAATTTCTTTGAAGATGAGAAGAAATAAAGTAGAAAGTGACTCATGCACAATGTACTATTAAAGAGACTTTGAAATCGGTGGAAGCCAATTTTTAATAATGAAGGTGACATTTTTTCTATCTAAAAATGTGAACATAGAAAAAATGAAAAATGAAAATTTTTCAAACGTGAATGTGGACATGAGAAATTAAAGAGGGATAATTACATAAACCCACATATGGTATGACCCGTTTTTACTTTGCCTTCCCGTGGTTTAATCATTTACACTTTTCCCACCTGAGGGAACTTTCGTTAGGAATCTGTTACCCACCTCTCCTTTTGCCATTAGAAAACACATTTTTAGAGAAAAATGAACACAACAAAAATCAAAAGCTTGGGTTTTGATCGCTTAAAAACTTTTATAAGAACAACTTGTAAGCTTACAAAGATGTTAGCTGGAATTTCACCAGAGAATGCGTTTGAAGATATATCCAAGACCTGAAGACCTTGATAAGATGCTGCTATTGATGTGAGTGAAGAATATTCCGGACTTTCACCAACTCTCTTTCCAGAAAGTGAAACACTTTGTACACTCGGCTTAAAGAACCATAAAGGAATACTGCCTGCCAACTGATTATGGCTAACATCAACAGCCAAGAGGTTAACACAATTTGTCATTGACTCTGGCAAGTTCCCTGTAAACTGGTTCATAGATAAATTTATATTCTTTAATAATGGAAGATTTCCTTGAATTTGGAATCTAACCCGAAAAGTTATTTGCAGAAAGATCCAAAATCTCAAGGTCTCTCAATTCTCCAATCCAGTTTGGAATTTCTCCTGTGAATGAATTTCCTCGCAAACTCAGAGAAGTACATGAACTAAGTCTCTGTATTGACTCTGGAAGACTCTTAGAAAGGAAATTGTCACTAAAATCAACCAATTTCAACAACCTCCAATATCCCAGGGAAGCTTTCCAGAGAACCGATTTGAGTTGAAATTTATAGCTCTCAAATCATACAACCCTGCAATTCCTTCAGGAACAACTCCCTCTAACATATTATCTAACAAATCAAGAGCCTGAAGCCCCCTTAAATACCATAATCCAGAGGGCAATTTCCCCAAAATCCTATTAAATGAAAGTTAACCGAAACCAATGTGGAGCATGAACTCAAAGAATCAGGAATATTTCCTGTGAGATTGTTCCTAGCAAATGAAACCACTCAAATCTCTCTACCTCTCAAACCCAGCAAGTACTCTCCAATCCACTAGCTAAGAGGGGCTTGTACAGCGTGTGAACCACTAAAAGTGATTTTGATTGAGCCCTTTGATTTGTGTGCTATTCCTCCACTTTGTTCTTGTAGAAGTTCTTAAGCAATCAAAACCCTAGCTTTTTATTTTTGTTATGTTTGTTTTTCTCTAAAAATGTGTTTTTCTAACGGCAAAATGAGAGGTGGGTAACAGTCCCTAACGGAAGTTACCTCAAGTGGGCAAAGTGTAAATGATTAAACCACGGATAGGCAAAGTGAAAACAGGTCATACCACAGGTGGGTTTACTGTAATTATCCCAATTAAAGAAGATAGGGGTGGCTTCCTTCTTACATGGCTCCATTTACATTAATAAAAAAGAAAAAAAAAAGTGGGGTTGCATTTTTTACAACATGGGGAAGCAAGAAACCAATAGCTTGCAATCATCTATAAGAAAGGAGATAACATGGTGTAGACAACTAAATTCTCTGTTCGAAATAAGTCAAACAAGTAAACTAGTTTCACAAATGTGAGTTTGTATTGATGAATATGTGGTACAATTCTCTATGATTACAAAAGAGTGATCCTCTGATTCGATCTCCTTGAAAGATTTGTTGATTGGAATTGTAGTGATGTGATTTTAATTCGAACACAAGATATCCTTCAATTTGGCCAAGGAATGGATCGAAGATCTTTGAAACGGAATTACAATGAATCTGGCTATGAGCTTGTTAGAAATTCTTTGTTCTTCACGTTCTTCGTGTTCTTCGTGTGTTCTTAATGTTCTTTATGTGTTCTTCTTTTTTGAAGGTTTGTGGTGGAAGATCTTCAGGGCTTTAGAGGCTAGAATCCTTAGAGCTTCACTGATTTGTGGTTTGTTGAGGTTTCTAGAGGCTTTTGAGTTTGATTCCAGTGACCTTTAAGACCTAGACAAGTAGTTTGAATGATTTTGCTTCGAATGTTGCCTATATTCGAGGTTGAAGTTCTTGGAGGCTTCGGGGTTTGATTCCAGCAGAGCTTCTGGATTTCTGAACTCAAGATATCTTTTTTTTTTTGTTTGCCTAAATGTCTTAGGAAGGCTTCTATTTATAAAAGTTTGGGGGTGAGTGAGCGACACGTGTCAGAGTTTGATTGGTGACACTTGTCACAGCCTGATTGGTCCGTTATGTCATCTCTTACACATGTTGAATTGCTTGTGTCATCGCTTACGCATGCTGATGCGTTTCATGCCTCTATTTCAATAACACTTGGCAAATTCCTATTGGTTTCTAAATAGTGATAGCAAAATCTAGCTGCAGTACGTGGCACTTTGTAATTGGTTGTATTTTGTGAACTTGGTAGTATGATGTGTCAGCTTGTGATAGGTTGGAAATTTTCCCTCTCTACAAATGCCCCCTCGAGACTCATTCATGCACACAGTTTTGGAGTGTGGTGAGTGAATGAGTCTTGAAAAATGGATTTTTATACTTGACTCTTCTAGTGAAATAGTTGAAGGTGGTGGAGCTTTTAACAGGATGAAGTAATTTCAGAAGAGTAGACCCACCCATATGAAAGGCTTTGATGAGACCGAGAAGGGGTCTGCGAGTATTTGAATGTACTTACGTGACCGAGTTTTCTCAGCAAAGGTTAAGTCGAAGTAATTTCAAAAGAGTATTCCATGGTACTTGGAGTGGGTTGGTGAGGCTGAAAGTTATTTGCAAGAAGTTGGATGTACTTGCAAGATTGAATCATTTCAGTAAAGGTTAAGCTGAGGTAATTTCAGAAGAGTATTTTGGATCATTGGTGGCAATCATAGGGTGTAGAAGATGGAGAAGAGGCGAGGATGTTGGCTGGGTACAGCATACAGAGCTATGAGTCTAGCCTCCCGTTTTTAAGAACTTCTGGTGAAGTTATATCTGAAGGATATACTTCGGATCACGGAGAGAACGTGTGGGAGAGTGGTTGAATGTGCATGTGTTATTGTATCACTCAAGTTAAGTTGAGGTAATTTCAGAAGGGATTCTGGGTGTGCTGATGTTGGTGGTGAAGAAGATAGAAATGAAAATGAAGTGAATGAGTGAAACATATGACACCATGGTGCTGTCCCTGTAGGTTAGGGACTCTCTGGTGTAGATGTTTCTGGAAAGTACACCTTGGGATGCGGGACTGACTGCATGCTGAATGAGGTCCGACAGCAAGTCGTTGAATGCGCCTGTGTAACTAGACCATGCTGACGGATATTAAGTTGAAGTAATTTTAGAAGTATATTTTCTGAAATTCTTCAAGCTGATCTTAAGTTGGAGTAATTCCAGAAAGTGTGTTTTGAGGTACCAGCAACGATGACCTTTGGCCCCACGCTGGTGGAAACATGGAATGAGGCTTTGGCGACCATTTACCGACACCAAAGGCTGATTTCTGATGAGCTGGTACCTTGGAGGTCATCGTAAGTGTTGGATGGGAGAAAATTTGTAGGATACCCCAACACTTTTTACCACCTTCACCTAATGCAACTTGTTGGGAAAGCACAACAAAATGAAAGGTGGAGCTAACTTGTGATCCTAGTTTTAGAAACCAGCCAAGTTGCTGTTTGTTCTGAACTACTGCTTCTGATGGGAGACCAAACAGTTGGAGAGAGACTACGGGAGCCCTGATCTTAGGAACAAGTGTCTTTGCTGGACTTAGATTTCCTGGCCAACCAAGTCCAAGGAAGCATGAACAACAATACAAACCTTGTTATGAATAACTTTATAAACAAATGTGGTCATTAAGTGGGGAAACAAATTTGTTTGGATCCTAAAACAGTGATAATGTTGTGAGAAGGGTTTCTACTGAACCATGAGGGGGTTGATTTCAAACTGATTATGAAGCGATTTTGGTTACTAGGTGTTGAGAATGAAGAGACCCTGGTAAGAAATGGTTGTGAGAAGGAGGAATTGAAAATTTGAAAGAAGCAAATCTTCATTTCATGATTCAGTGTGTTTTTCTTGATGAGTTTTTGATGAATCCGACCCTTCTATTTATAGCGGAGAGATGAAGAACGGTAGTTGGGTAGTTGAGAATAGCAGATGAGATTTTTTGGTGAGAATGGTGGACGAGAACGGTAGGCGCCGAATGGGAATGGTTGGTCGGAGACTGGTAGGCACTGAACGGAAATAGTAGGCTGGAGTAGTGACCCAATGCAATATCAAATTCGACACACTTGTGAGAGTTCATCTGTTCTTTGAAAAGGAAGCCTTGATGAAGTCTGGAGGATAATCTTAAGGGAATCTAGACCAAATAGACGGATCTCAAATTTTGATCTTGAGAGCTTATATTTTGGACACCGCTAGTACTTCAAAGAAGTGGGTCAAATTGGTGGTTTCCAAGTCCAAAACAAATACATAGATTTCAAAATCAGAATCTTTGTGAAAATCTGAATAAGATAAGCTTTGCTCGGACATCTTGATTCTTGGTGAAAGTTCACATCAAAGCCAACAGTTGTAGAATCACACTATTTAAGCAATTTTGGATTCTCAAATGAATAAATAGACTCCAAAATTGGAACGTACACAAAAAATTAGGCAAGACAGGTCATTTCTGAAAATTTTTTACTTTTGGTCAAGATTTATGCAAAAGTCAACTTTTTTGGAAATTGGACGTTTACACAATTTCTGAGTCTCGGTTGAAGAAACAGATCCCAAAATCAGAATGTACTCGAAAAACAAAGTGGGACAGGTCCGTTTTGAAAATTTTGACTTTTTGGTTAAAGTCAAAGGTCCAACTTGGTCAAAGCCCTTCTCCTTTTTCTTTTTTTTTTTTCTTAATTTCAAGCAGATCAGATCCGGGTCGATTTTCCAGGTCGGTCCGGGTCAAACTGGTTGGTGAAGGATGACGTCATCCTTGACGTCATAGAGCTGAAGGGCGTGTCGACGTGTGGCGCGTGTACTTGCGTGAGAGAGTGCTGGCGCGTGTAAGCGCGTAGCGGAAGGAGTTGCGCGTGGACCTGATGCTGGGATCTCCGAAGCATCTGGTGGCGCATGGAGGCGCGTGGCAACTTTTTTGGTTCCGAAATTTTTGGGTCTTGTCGATCTAAGGCCGCTGGATCGAGTGGTAATGCCACTTTCTCGAAATGAAGTCTGGATTTGTACAATATGAAGGAGTAGGCCGCGATCCTCTGAAGCTTTTGGCGGTGCGTGAAGGCGCGTGGTAACTTCAATGAGTTGACTTTTCTAGTGTTTGGAGGTGAAGTCATTTTAAGATCCTTGTGTGTTCATTTTTGTAAAATAATGTCAGGATTTTTACAAATTTGAAAGAGAAGGCTGTGGGTGACCATTTGTCTTGGTATTGGCTTTTCTTGTTCTTTTGCGGCAGCGACTCTGACAAGGCTTCGCCTGTACTTAAACTTGAGGGTCAGAAAGTAGTCGGTGAGCTACCGCATTCTGTTTGTCATCTTTCATTTCAACATTCCGTGCAGTTTTCATTGACTTTAAGTGCATTTAAGTTGCAAAGTCTGACTTTAAACATTATCTGTTTGGCTGGCAGCATTTTAATGGTTTGCCTACTGTTCCTTTTTTTTTGTCTGTTATCTCAAAAGTTATCTATATAAAGCCACCGAGTCATGCATGAAGTTATACAAAGCATAATCTCAGTGAATAACGTAATACAAGTGTAGAGAATTTTTATTTATTACTTAATTGTTTTTTTTTTTTTTCACTTTTTGATTTTTTTTTTCTTTTTGACAGGCTAGAGACTAAAATTGAAGCTCACTTTTTTCTTTTTTCTTTTTTTTTTTAGACGTGCTATGAGATTTTCTTCTGACAAGTTCTTGTGGTTGCTTGTTTTTGTTATGCAGCAATGTCAATAATCTTTGCAAAGTAGCCACATCACGAGTCTTGGCCATTGAAGTCGCACCAGCATTTGTCCTTGTACTGAAGCTGCACTAACACTCTTCTTTTGCCATAAATCTGCCTCGAGAATTTATTGCATGGCCATGCCGATATTTATTGTTGCCATGAAGCCATGTCAACACTTCATTCACACCAAAGCCATGCCAACATTCATCTTTACCATGAAGCCACGTCAACAATTCATTTGCACCGAAGCCATGCCGACATCCATCTTTGCCATGAAGTAATGTCAGCATTTCATTTGCATCGAAGCCGTGCCGATATTTATCGTTGCCATGAAGCCACAACAACATTTCCTTTGCACCGAAGCCATGCCGACATCCATCTTTACCATGAAGCAATGTCAACACTTCATTTGCATCGAAGCCGTGTCGATATTTTTTGTTGCCATGAAGCCACAACAACATTTCCTTTGCACCGACGCCATGCCGACATCCATCTTTACCATGAAGCTATGTCAACACTTCCTTTGTATCAAAGCCGTGCCGACATCCATTTTTACCATGAAGCCACGTCAACACTTCATTTGCACCAAAGCCATGCCGACATCCATCTTTACCATAAAGCCATGTCAACACTTCATTTGCACCAAAGCCATGCCGACATCCGTCTATACCATGAAGCCACGTCAACTTTCCACATTGGCACTTGCATTCGCATTGAAGTTGCACTAATATTGGCCTTTATAATAAAGTTTGAAGTTTCAAGAAGCTCCCATCAAGACTTTGAGGATGCAAAGAGATTCCAAAAAGATGTTGAAGTTTCAAGAAGCTCCCACCAAGACTTTGAGGATGCAAAGAGATGCCAACAAAACCTTGAAGATGTGAGAAGAATGCCACCATGATTTTGACATTGCACGAACATGCCTTTAGAGGAGAGATGATGCAACACCAACTTCAGATGTTGGAGGAAGGCGACGTTGTCTAGATTTCAGAGACATGATGTGAAACAACACCACTCAAAAGGGAGAGAATGTGGTTCAAACTTCAAAGCTATGAAGTGGCACAACCTAGAAGAGAGATGATGTAGCTTAGACTTGCAACGTACAACAAGATGCCCCCAGGAGATAAGTGATGCAAAGCATACTTCATAAACATGGGAGAATGTCTATAGAAGATGGGGAATGCCATGCAGACTTCATTCTTGCAAAAGAAGTTGAAGATTTTATTTTACTCCATAACCAAGAAGCAACTTATATTTATCATCATTTCAAAGAAAGCTAAGCAACGTTAGCTCCTTACAGTCTTCATTTTCTACTACAACAATCTTTGAAAAACTCCTCAAACTAGACTGGCAATCCTTCTTCTTTTCATGTGACTGAACTTAGTGAAAAGTACTAAGCTGCCTACGTACCCCGGAGAGGGATCAAGTCATTACGTAGTTCAACAAAAAAAAAAATTGATGATTTTTTTTTTATGGTTTTGATGATTTTTTTGTTTTATGGTTTTGATATTTTTTTTTCTTTGTTTTTTTGTTTTTGTTTTTGTTTTTGTTTTTTTTCAAAAAAGGAGGGCTCACTTGTGTAATCCTCGCCCTACACCCCACGGCAATTCATTAGTACCAATTGCACAATAGTGGGTATCACCTCTAATCGAACACGAGACCTTGGCCTCAAGGGCGACATGGGCATCCAACCACTACGCCACACTCGCAAATGGTGACATAGAGTAAGATTAATTTCTCCCTATTTATACACTTTCAAAGGTAATGGAAAGACATCATGTACCCTTATAGTGCTGCAGTGGGTAGTTTAAACTCTTACTGAGGAGCAATCTCAATTTTCAAGCATAGAAGCATTTGAGGAACTTCCCATTGATGGGGCCGATCCTTACACCCTCCTGATCAATCAACTTGTAAGCTCCATTGGTGTAGACTTCTTTCACAACATAAGGTCCATCCCATTTTGAGGTGAACTTATTGCCTATACGATGAGTCGTGATGATAGGTCTTCGAACAGCGAGGACTAAGTCACCAACTTGGAATGATTGTGGTTTAACTCTTTTATTGAATGCGCTTGACAAACGAGCTTGATAGCACTCAAGGCATTGTTAGGCCTCGAGCCTTTTCTCATCCAATGCCTCTAGCTCTTGTAACCTAAGCTTGGCATTTTCCTCTTTAGCTAACCCTTCTTGAACGGCGATCCGTAGTGATGGGATCTAGCGTTCTAGGGGAAGGATAGCTTCCACTCCATAAACTAGAGAATATGGGGTCGCTTGAGTAGGCGTTCGAAATGTTGTTCGATATGCCCATAATACTTCTCCGATTTTTTCATACCAGTCTCACTTAGTTTTGGATACCACTTTCTTTAACAAACTGCTAAGAGTTTTGTTAAAGGCTTCGGCTAATCCATTCGCTGGGGTATTGTACATAGAATAATTGTACTGTTTAAATGCAAATTTCTCGCATAGCTCCGTCATCAGCCTATTCTGAAACGGTTTGCCATTATCAGTTATGATATACCGAGGGACACCATACCGATAGATCAAGTGAGTTCGAATAAAATTGACCACCGTTTCTTTCTTCACTTCCCTAAGAGGCACAACTTATGCCCATTTCGAGAAGTAATCAGTTGCAGCCAAGATGTACAAATGGCCACCGGATGATTTTGGTAATGGTCCTATTGCGTCAAGCCCCCATGCATCAAAAGGCCAAGAAGCTACAATTGGGTGTAGAGGTTCTAGTGGCTGATGAATGAAGTTTGCATGATATTGACAAGCTTCGCACTTCTTAGCATACTCCATGGAATCTTGCACCATCGTAGGCCAATAGTAACCCATTCGCTTGATCCTGTAGTGTAACTTAGGACCTGATTGGTGTGCACCGTATATTCCAAAATGAGCCTCCTCTAAGGCTTGTTTAGCCTCTTCCTCTCCTAAGCATCGGAGAAACAAACCATCAAATGAACGGCGAAAGAGAGTTTCTTTATAGTAAATGAATCGAGCAGCCCTTCACCGAACTTCGATCTTGTGGCGTACATCATCCGGGAGTCTTCCATGTTGAAGGTACTCAATGATCGTTTGTCGCCAATCTTCCTTTTCGACAAGGCATACAGAAATGATATTGGCTTGCTCTTCTTCTTCAACCACGAATGGCACCACCCACCTTTGGGAAATAGCAACTTTGGCTGTCTCTTCTTGGGATAATGCTAAGGCGGTAGCCAATTAGCTAAAGCATCAGCTTGTCTATTCTCCTTCCTTGGTATATGCTCCAATGTAATTGCCTCAACATTTGCGAGCAACTTCTTCACATATTTGCAATAAGGGACAAGGTCTTCTTTCTTGACATCATACTGCTCCAAGATTTGGTTGATAATTAATTTGGAATCCCCAAAGATCTCGAGTTGCGATATGCCAATCTCAATGGCCATTTGTAGACCAATGATCAATGCTTGATACTCGGCTACATTGTTAGAGCAAAGTTCGCTTAATGAGAACGAGTATAGAAGTATTTGTCGTTGTGGAGAAACAAACACTACACCTACCCCCACTCCTTCTTGACATGCATCCCTATCGAAAAACATCATCCATGGTGGCATTACTTCAATGTAAAACACGTCTTTGTTGGGAAATCATCAAAGAACTCCCAATCAGATGGAACTGGGTGATCAGCTAAGAAATCTGCCAATACTTGTCCTTTGATAGCTTTTTGCGGAACATATGCAAGGTCATATTATTGCAGCAAGACTGCCCATCGAGCTATGCGACCCAAAACCACTGGCCTGGAGAGGACATATTTAATCGGGTCTGCCTTTGCTATCAAACGGACCGTATGTGCTTGCATGTAGTGCTCTAGTTTGTCTATGGCAAAGAAAAGAGCGAGGCACATCTTTTCAATAGGAGAATAATTTAATTTAGCTCCATTGAGAGTTCGACTTAAATAATAAAGGGATCTTTCTTTCCCCTCTTCATTTTCTTGTGCCATAAGAGCACCTAGAGACCTTTCTTGTGCCGCGATGTATAGCACCAAAGGCTTTCCAGGGATAGGAGCACCTAAAACTGAAGGATTAAGCAAGTATTTTTTGATGCGCGCAAAAGCATTGCTACAAGCCTCATCCCATTCAAAGTGTGCATCCTTCTTCATCAATCTATTGAAAGGTTGACATCGACCTGCCTAGTTTGAGATAAATCGTCGTATGTAAGCTAGTTTTCCTTGCAAGCCTCTAAGTTCTCGTAGGTTCTTAGGCTCTGGCATTTTCTAGATAGCTTCAATTTTGGACTGGTCAATTTCAATACCGCGGTGCCTCACAATGAAACCAAGAAATTTCCCAGATGTTATGCCGAAAGCGCATTTGCGAGGGTTCATTTTAAGCTGATACTTTCTTAAGCGGTTGAACACGGATCGCAAATCTACCAAATGGTCTTCCCTCCTTTTTTTTTTAACCACCAGATCATCGACATAACACTCCACATACTTATGAAGTACATTATCAAAGATCTTTTGCATGGCTCGTTGATAAGTAGCACCAGCGTTCTTTAATCCAAAAGGCATTACTTTGTAACAGTAAGTGCCTTTAGGGGTACGAAAAGCTGTGAACTCTTCATCCTTAGGATTCATTCGAATTTGGTTATAGCCTAAAGAACCATCCATGAAAGATAAGACTTCATGACCAATAGTGGCGTCAACCATGACCTTAGTGATGGGTAACGAAAATCATCCTTAGGACATGCATTGTTCAAATCACGAAAGTCAACGCACACTCAGATTTGTCCATTCTTCTTTTTGACAAGGATGATGTTAGCGATCCATTCCAGATACTGTACTTCACGAATGAAGGCTGCCTCAATTAGCTTATTGACCTCAGTTTCTATTATTGACCTCAGTTTCTATTTGAGGGATAAGCTCCGGCTGAAAGCGTCTTTGAGCTTGTTTTACTGGGCGCACGCCCTTCTTTACTGCCAAATGGTGTAAAGCAATACTTGGATTGAGCTCAGACATTTCTTTGTAAGTCCAAGCAAACACATCTTTATATTCTACCAGGAGCTGGAGGTATCCTTCTTCTTCTTAGGAGTGAGAAAGGCACTGATGAAAGTTGGTCGGGGTTCTTCAGTAATTCCTAAATTGATCTCTTTAAGTTCATCAACTGTAGCCTGTACTCCATCTTCCAAGGCTAGGGGAGCTTCATCGACCTCATCCTTGGTGGCTTCAACATCTGACAATGTATCTTCTTCTACTGTAATATGAAACGAGGATAATACCTCTTTAATTTGCTCATTGTGGACGAGTGACTGACTTGTGTGAACAATCGTTCACCTTTTGACTTTGAGAGCTCCTTCAGTGTTGATATCTAAGATAAAGTTACGTTTCGTGCGTGAAGGAATACTACTGCAGATCTTATCATTAGCTTTCTCCTCCTTTTGAACCTCAAAGTTTATTGAGTTTTGAGAACAACTATCAATGGGCCTTTTCGTTGCCCCCAATCGATTAAAGACTGATCCACACACAAAGTGTCCCAACTTTGTGTCAAACAAGCTGTATTTAACCTGTCAAATACTGTAATTCATGACGATGAAGCCTTAATGCGATCGAATACTGAGATGCGTGATGTAGAGTGATCTTTTCTTTGATTTGGACTTTCGTCGACCTCCACTGTTATGTATTGGGAACTTGAAGCATTGCTTCCTTTATTGATCCATATTTGAGCCGGTGGTTCTGGAGTATAACCTATTCCGGTCTTTGGGATAGGAATTTCAAGCCCTTCAAACCGCATTTTCCCATGTGTTTTACTAAGGCTTTGCATCTTTTCTCCAGTGGCTTCTGGAATTAGTTTCCCTAGGCCGCCTTGTTTTGAGAAATCGTAGCCTGCTTTGGCTAATAGCCTATATGCCTTTGGGTCGAACCATTCTTTCGTCCGCTTACTTGGTAGAATACCCTGCTCTGTCTGACTTTGTGAAGACCTCACGAATCCATTTAGTGGCTTCGAGGGCAAAGGATTTATGGATGAAGTTAAAGGCATAACATGATTTTCTTTCAATATGGCTACATCCTTCATCGTGAGCTTTATAGGAGATCTTCACATATCCATTGTAGATTGAAGGCATTCCGCGAATGGTGATTGCCCGTTCTTGCAATGTGATAATGGTACATAACGGAGGAATGGAGGGTTATTGGAAAGCGTTAAACATTCCGCTCTCAGTGATTTACTGGTAGATTCACTAGACTGATCATTCCCATATCTTGGATCTTCCTTTAGGGAAAGAATATCCTTTCTAGTGATGAATTCAACATGCTTCTTTTCACCCTGCTTGCTTTTCATGGACGGAATTTCAACCGAGAGAACTTCATTAGGGATGTCATCTTCTACATAAAACTTCGCGTCAGCAAAGTGAGCTTCAGTCTCAGCAAAAGGCTTCAAGTCGGCATTGACTTTCCTTATTCCACTTTGAAGATACTTGAAACATTGGTGCAAAGTTGACAGCACATTTCCATTCCCATGGATCCACGGACGTCCTAACAACATGTTGTAGGTTGTCTTGGCATCAATGGCATGGAGCAAAACGTCACTTGTCAATTCTCCAATGATTAATTCGAAGTGTATCATGCCGATGGCGCGTTGTCCTCCTTGGTTAAAACCTTGTATGACCAAGCGACTGTGCAATAATTCCTCCATAGCAAGACCAAGTCGTCTCATTGTCATTTTCAGTAGTATATTAATAACTAAACCTCTGTCAATGAGAATGCAATCAATCTTTTGTTCATGAGCATAACCAGAGACATAAAGTGGACAATTGTGAGGCTTAGAGCCTAACAATAGATCCTTGTCAGTGAAAGTTAAGTCTGGAGAGCACGCGCAACATTCTTGTGTTTGTTGAAGTGTATTGGTATAAGGGGTGTATTCTCTGGCTCTTCAGAGCTTGGGTGATCCCTTCTTTTGGTGAGGTTGAGGATTGCGAGGGTTCAACTTCATCAACCTGAGATTTAAGTTGCTCTAAAGATGACAAAGTCTCATTTGAACTACCATGGTCAACACCCTTTTTTTTGTCATTAACTTCGCAACGAGAGACTGTGTGAACAGCCTCCGCTGACTTGTTTTGAAAGAATTTTATGGGGAAGAATTCTTTCAATGTGACGAGACTTCGAAGTTTTTGGGTTTGTGCCGAATCATCATACATTTTTGTTCTCAGTCTTTTTTGCCTTTTATCATTCTTCCTTCTTGACTGAGGCTGAATTTGGTTTTGTGCTCTTCTAGACTCTTGGGTGATCAAATGAAGAGGGAATGCTCGTCTCTTCTTCCATCTCTTGCGAGTAACCAACGTCCAACCCTCTTCCTCATCCATTGTTAACTTTTTATCATTATTTGAGTTATAATCAGATGCTTTTTGTGAGAGTTGAACTTGAACAAGTTGCAGAGAACCAAATTGGATGAGCGTGGTATTTGCCCCTACTTTGGAGACATGCAACTAGGTAATTTGCAAGCAAATGTTGCAAGGTTTGACTGAGCAACATCACAAACATCCAAGTCGATTTTCCTGTCCTTAGCTAGCTTCATGATGAGTTCTTTAAGAACAAAGCATTTTTGGATTGGATGGCTTATGATGCGATCATACTTACAATAGTTCGGGTCATCAACTTTTCCTATCTCTTCCGGTCGTTTGCATTCTGGCAATTCAATTAATTTCAACTCGAGTAGTTGTTTTAGCATTTCGGGCATATCGGGGTCTAGGAAAGGATACACCTTTTGTTCCCATTCCTTGAGTGATGAGCGACGCGTCTCGCGTCGTTGGCCTCCCTCAGGCCTCTTCTTATTAGCCTTCACATTTCCTATTAAAATTTTGACTGGGGCAGGGTTGATATTCCTGGAGTCTTTGACATTACTTTTTGTATTCCTGTCATTTTTCTTTATTTCTAGTCTTTCTTTCCTTTCTTCAGGTACGGGAGATTTCGTATTTCCATGGCTAGAGATACTCAATTCCATATCGTGCGCACAAGTTGCCAATTCTTCGAATGTTCGGGGCTTTATCCCTTGCAGGATGTACAGAAGTCCCCAGTGCATGCCTTGGATGCACATTTCTACTGCAGATATTTCAGACAATCTATCCTTATAGTCTAGACTCAAAGAACGCCATCGATTGATATAGTCAACAATGGGCTCGTCTTTCCACTGCTTAGTATTTGTAAGCTCCATCATGCTTACCGTGCGGCATGTGCTGTAGAACTAGTTAAAGAACTCCCTTTCCAGCTGTTCCCAACTATCGATTGACTCAGGTTCTAAGTTTGTATACCAATCAAAGGCATTCCCTTTTAGTGAACGGACAAACTACTTTACAAAGAGGCCTCCATGAGTCCCTGCGTTCTCACAAGTTTCTACAAAGTGAGCAACGTGTTGCTTAGGGTTTCCCTTGCCATCAAATTGCAAGAACTTGAGGGGTTGATACCTATTGGCATTCTCATATTATCAATGCGCTTTGTATAGGGCTTTGAATATATGAGAGAATTTGTAGAAGAACCTCCATATTGTGCTCGTATGGTATTCGTTATCATGTCCTGCAATTGGTGGACAGATATCGAGGCCATTGAGGTGGAATGTCCTTGTTGAGAAGTGCCTTCACCCCCTTTTTTCTTATCATCCCTAGCATTTACTCCCTTCAAGGTAAAGCCAGGTGGGTGCTCAAGGTCAAGGTTTGATTCACCCGAATCTTGTACCTCCAGTTTGTTCATCAGGGTTGCAATTTGGACATCCTTATCTTCAAGTGCTTTTGTAAGAAAGGTGACCCTTTGTTCCATTTCAACCATCTTTTCTTCCGTGGTAGAGGTGTTGGTCATCATTACTGGCATGACCTCTAGGTATGATGGAGAAAATGATGAGACAGGATGAGTCAAAGGTATTTTATTCCTTAAGTTTCTCATCACGGGTGAAGAGTTGATAGAAAAGGTCTTTGTTGGAGATGATTCATTATTGATCTCAAAATCTTTCGAGACAAATGAATCCTTAGCGGTAGTTTTCCTATTTGCAAGAAAGTCCAGAGAGATGGTATTATGAAGCTTGCTTTCTTTGGTTGGTTGTTGGAGTTGCAGTTGATCAAGAGCTTTGGATTGACTACGAGTGATTGGGCCAACATAATCATCTGCAACGGAAGCATCAATCATCGATTTTTGAGCATTCTTGTTAGAGGCCATCGAAGCTGGTAGCCAATCGAATTTCTTTTCTTTTGAAGGAGAAAGAGATGAGAGGCAGAGAGGTCCCACCAGGCATGCCAAAATTTGTAGACTACTAAATTCTTTGTTTGAAATAAGTCAAACAAGTAAAATAGTTTCACAAATGCGAGTTTGTATTGATGAATATGTGGTACAAATCTCTATGATTACAAAAGAGTGATCCTCTGATTCGATCTCCTCGAAAGATTTGTTGATTGGAATTGTGGTGATGTGATTTTAATTCGAAGACAAGATGTCCTTCAATTTGGCTGAGGAATGGATCAAAGATCTTTGAAACGGAATTACAATGAATCTCAGCTATGAGCTTGTTAGAAATTCTTTGTTCTTCACATTCTTTGTGTTCTTCGTGTTCTTTGTGTGTTCTTCTTTTCTGAAGGTTTGTGGTGGAAGTTCTTCAGGGATTTAGAGGCTAAAATCCTTAGAGCTTCGCTAATTGTGGTTTGTTGAGGTTTCTGGAGGCTTTTGAGTTTGATTCCAGTGACCTTTGAGACCTAGACAAGTAGTTTAGATGATTTTGCTTCGAATGTTGTCTGTATTCGAGGTTGAAGTTCTTGGAGGCTTCGGGGTTTGATTCTGGCAGAGCTTCTGGATTTCTGAACTCAAGATATCTTTTTTTTTGTGTTTGCCTAAATGTCTTAGGAAGGCTTCTATTTATAGAAGTTTGGGGGTGAGTGAGGGACACGTGGCAGAGTCTGATTGGTGACACATGTCACAGCCTGATTGATCCGCTTATGTCATCGCTTACGCATACTGGATTGCTTGTGTCATCGCTTATGCATGCTGATGCGTTTCATGCCTCTATTTCAATGACACTTGGCAAATTCCTATTGGTTTCTGAATAGTGATAGCAAAACCTAGCAGCAGTACATGACACTTTGTAATTGGTTGTATTTTGTGGACTTGGTAGTATGATGTGTCAGCTTGTGATAAGTCAAGAATTTTCCCTCTCTACACATGGTTATAGTAATTGGAGTTACCAAGCAAAATAATGTATTCTAGACCCAATTATATATCAAAACAACTTACCAAACACTACCAAATATGAAAATAAGTAATTTTTTCTATATTCAAATTCAGAATTTGAATATAGAATAAAGAAAATGAAAAGTGGATACACTACTTTTTGAAACCAAACAGGCCGTAAGGCTACAATCTATTTTTGTTTTTGGGAAAAATATCAATTGAGAACGTATTTCATCAACATTCAAAGGCAATCAACCATAAATCCAGCTTACAATCAACCATCACCATGTGCAGGACCCCAACAAAAACAAATTCAATTCCCTTTTTTCTCCAATTTCAACAAGGAAATCATACAGGAAATTGCATTGAAAAATGCCTTTACATTAATATTAGATCTGATTTACATTGGCAAAACTCCTAAAAAAAAAGGTACCAAAATTATATATCTTAGATAACAAGAAAAATAGATGCTACCGTCAAAGCTTTTTCAATAACCACTTCCTCCGTGCTGTGACATCCAAGGCCACAAACATCTTGGTATTTCTCTCATCTTCTAAAAGTTCACAAGCCTCCAAGAAGACCTTATCATCCACGTCAGGATCGGTTTGAAGTGCTGCAACTATACATTTTATTGAGGTATAGTCTGTCTTCCTCAATACCCAAATATGTTTTTACTACACATGGCTTCCCATCAGCTGCCTCTTGCGTCTTACTCTTGATGGTTCTGCGAACTTTTTGGATACATGCTGAGGTTAACGAAGGAGCAGATTTTCGCTTTCTTCTTAGATGTGATATTTCATATTTCAAACTCCATAGCTAGAGATTGCATATCTCCAATTAAGTCCTCTCTTTTTCTTTTTTTTTTTTTTTTTTTTAATCTTGAACATTAAAGAGAAATTAATCAAAGTTTTAAAAATATTTCCTTCATAAATATTTTCTATTTAAAAATGTTTTAGAGGTGAAATATTGTTCCAACGAGTGGCATTCAATCTGCAAAGAAGTCCGCCAAACGAGCAATTTTTTTGACGATAAGAAGAAATAAAGCAGAAAGTGACTCATGCACATTGTACTATTAAAGAGACTTTGAAATCAGTGGAAGCCAATCAATATATATATATATATATAAAAGCAGAAACCTCATGTGAGGGTGCATGAGGTTTTGTCACATGGCACTCTAATATTGCATTTAACCTTTTTTTACCTTTTTTCCATTAAGTTTTTTTAACCATTACCCAATACATCATAGTAACTTATTTTTACCATTATATAAATTTAGCATTTTTTACCTTTTTTTATTAAGTTTTTTTTACTGTTACCCAATAGATCATAGTAACTTCTTTTTACTATTATATAAAATATGAGTTGTTCTTGACAATTAGACCCATTAGACCAAAATTTGTTCACTATAAAATGTACTACCTTTTAAAAGTAGACCAAACTTTATGAAAAATTCAAGCACAGTTCTTACCTTACATACTATGACCCAAGTTTGACCCTTCCCACGTGTAAATCAAAGCAAAAACTCTTACCCTCTTACAAATTCTCTTCTTCCTCCCCCACGTATAGATGATACTTCTAGAAAATCTCATTCTCATGAAATCATGTCTTCATTTTTCCCCAATTTCAATTTAATATGCTTTTGTCTATTAATAATGTTCTATGCAATTTATGCAGAAAAATTTCTGTCATTCACCAGTGCAACAAAAATATATATAAACCTTAAGATCCTTGAAGTTGTTGAAATGATTGACAAGTGCATATATCTAAAATTTATAATAACAAAAAAGTCTAATAAACATCATATACTATCTCACAAAATGTCATTAACTTAGTATTTTCTTTAAAAAAATTCAATGATAAGAATGGTAAAAAACATGATCCTATACAAGAAAAACCAAAAATACATCCAAAACAATTTTCATAGGAGGATTTATCTTTAAATAATATGAGGACAATAGTAAAGATAAAATGCATATTATTTACATTAAATAAATAATGCATATTAATTTCAAAGTTCTTTGCAAGATGTGAACTGCTAAGATATTGCAATAATAAGTAACATTGATACAACAATAGGTTGGTATTACATTTTGTGCGTAATTTATGAAAGGAATGTCAAATCACAAGCAAAATCATTTTGGTGTGAAAAATGTGAAACAAAAATAAATCTTTCTATCCCAAAGTTAGAGGCACTTACATTAACTACATACTCTCCAAATATTTATAATATATTTATCTCATTATAACTACTATATATATACAATTGCAAACTACTTCAGATACATGATTCAAATAGAAGTTTTTGATGCAACTAACAAAACAAATTTTGTGATATTTGATCGAGATGCCGAGAAAATCCTAAATTAATCTACAAGAGATCTTGCTGAAAAATAAACTGAGGTATTACTTATTTAAATTATTGTAAAAATATTGATAGTGGAGAACGAATCCCACGTGATTTGAAAAGAAAATTAGGAAAAAAAATGGATTTCTCTACTTCATTTGAATGAATTCAATTCAAAGGATGGTTTTGAAAATTATATAGTTGCTAAGATTTTTGATGCACCTTCAAATGATTAAAAGGTATGGAAGAAAAAAAAAAATACACAATTCAATATGCTATATTAATTCTTTTTGCTGCACTATTCCAAAATTAACAAAAATAAAAAAAATAAAAATATTTACAAAAAACTGTAACATCATTGAAATTTAATATAAAAGCAAATACTATGAAAAATCTTCGTGATAAAGTCCAAACTTTATAAGATCCAATCAAGAGTCTCTTGATGCCAATTCATTAGTGATTAACACAAATGATGCAACAAAAGGAAAAAAAAAAATAATGAAAGCTAAAAAATTGAACAAACATGGATGAACTAAACTTCAAACGTTGAAGATAGAGAAATTGATGATGATAACAAGCATCACTATACTGCAATAACAAAGATTGAAGAAACAAAAAAAAAAAAAAGATTTTGTAATGAAGCTTTTTATTACATCATATAATAAAAATCAGTAATATAGAATGAATTAATATGCTTTTATCAACTTTTATTATACAATATTACTCCAAGTTGTTTTAATTATTGCTCATTACTTGAACAAAATAATTATAATAGATATATGTGTGCAATTTATAATTATTACTTTTTATGATAAACTCATTACTAACAAAGTTTTATAATAAATATGTTATAATATATGTATAATATTTTCCAAAAACAAATTTATATAAAACATTACAACAGTATTCGTGCATCGCACAGGAAACTTACTAGTTTCTAATAATGAAGGTGACATTTTTTCTGTCTAAAAATGTGAGCACGAGGAAAAAAAAAGTTAAAAATTTTCAAGTGTGAATTTGAACATGAGAAATTAAAGAAGATAGTGATGGCTTCCATCCTACAAGGTTCCATTTACATTAATAAAAAAAAAAGTAAAAACGGACTTAATAATAGTTGTTTCTGTTAGTCTTTAGCATCACAATTCTTCTCCTCTTCTAATAATGGTTAGCATTTTTCACTTTTGAGAAGGAGAGCCCTTTTTGGATTGAAAATTCACTGATGAAGAATGGAGAACAATAGTTTAGACCATGTAATTGGATGTAAATTTTTCTTTTTAATTTTTAATATTTGTGATTAGTTTTAGATTTTTTTTTTTTTAGAGAGTTTCAACCTATGACGTCCACTCCTAATGATTGATAGATTAGTTTTGCAATTTGAATATACAAATGCATAAAAATAAAAATAAAAAAATAAAAACCACTTATTTATGGCTTTCTCTCTAATATGTTTTTGTTGAGAATTTAATGTGATTTTGTCTTAAAATAAATTGGTTGCCTTTATTTTTCTATAGTATTAATAATAGAGATTAGGCTAATTATGTGCACTATATATTTAGAGGGTTTTTTAAGTCAAATTTTCCATTTATCATGATTTGAGGTTATCTCATAATCCAATGAGATTTAATTAAAATTGTTAAAGTGTGTTTTCAAAATTTTAACTAAAATTTATTGATTTCACATTTTGAATTGAATTTTTGTTTTCAAATTATGATTTCAAAGGAATGGGTAAAGCGAGTGTCTGCAAGTCTTTATCAAGATCTAACCAAATCTTCTTCTCAAAAACAAAAAGGATCTAACCAAATCTTTGATGATGATCTACAAGCTTCAGCACATGGTAATGTCCCATCCCATAAGGTTCCTTTTAGAAAAAAGACACGGACCTAATAAACGTGTAAAAATAGATGGGATTTTTTTGCCATTTAGCATCATTTTAGCAACAATTTCATTAGTTGGGATGATTTTGAAACATTTTATCAAACTAAAATCTTGAGTTTTTTAGACTCGAGTTCAATGAAGGAAATCGAGTCTAACACACTCGATTTTGATGTGCAGGAAGGTTGAGGTGGAAATTTTAATACACGTAGAATGTGAGTCTCAAGGACTCGGGTCATGTTTTTCATTTTAAAGATCTCAAAAATAGGGAAGAAGAAAGAAGGAGAATAAGAAGAGGAGGAAGAAGAAGAAGAGACCCATACCGATGACAAAACCAAACCCACCTCGTGAAGTCACCTGCAAATCAAACCCACCCACTTGTTGATCAATGTGAAGTCACTTGCAAAACCAAACCCGCCTGCAAAACTCTTTCTTCTTTCTTCTCCTTATTCTCTAGATCTATAATATTCCCTCACCAAAATAGAACTCGAGTCTTAAAGGCTCGAGTTCCACATGTACAAAAGATCCACATCAGCCTCTGCCAGAGCATCAATTTGGCCAAAAGTACTCCAATTTGGCCACTCGGTATTGTACAGCTTATGCAAGATAAAACTTGGACCTTGTAGAAGCCAATTAAAATCATAAATTTTCAAATAAAATAATAGCCATGATTTTCCCCTTTTTGAAGGGAGCAAAATATATTCCTGAGATTTTAAGTCAGTCCTTGTGAAATTTGTAGTTCTGCCAAATCCAGCATACCAAACCACTTTGTAAAAATGTTTGACCAAAAGACTTTGAAATTGTACCAAATTCAAAAAATATATAACTATCGATCCTACTTTCCCATTGAGGGTCTTTGTCACTTCCCATTCTCTTTCTCTGAATTATTACCTTGTATGAAAAAGCCCATTAATTTAGAGAAAGAGAGTGGGAAGTGTCAAATTCCCCTAAAGATGCAAATCAAACAATGCAAGACAGTGAGACATACTTAGGCATTTAACAACATTAAAAAATCAAATAAAGATGACACAATGGAAAATAGTTTCAAAGTAAAAATAATACCTAGGAATATTTCTTTTTAGAAAGGGATGGGCTATTGAAGAAGACCCCAACTCAAACCCATTACCATCTATTGAGTCAATATCCAAATTTTAGTCGAACCAACTTGCTATATCCATTGGAAGCCTTGAATCAGATGTCACCTAGGGTTACCAAGGTCTTCAGCATCTAAGTCCGTTGAGACACCCAAGATTCGTATGTGAACCATTAGAAGTGTAGCAAGGAGGTAGTAAAGGTGTGAGCATAGTGTCTTTAGAGTCATCAACATTTTGAGAGTTGTCTTGGATGATAACGGAATTCTGAGGAGAGAAAATTTTCCAAATTCACTTGTCCAATGAGAGATTTTACATGAAATCTGAACATGATTCTGATCTCCTTGCATCAAGTCTCTGAATCTCCTCTGTAATTGGTAGTGAGGCTCACCGTAAAACCACAGATGATCACACTTCAGATGCGGAAAGAACGCCCACTCAATCAAAGGTTGCTTATGACCATTGATGAAAATTCTAAGATCACAAACCCAACTGATTATATCATCACGAACAGAATCGTATTTATCATTATTAGCATAATTGTCCTTCAATGGAACTAGATGAAAAACAACACAAATAGCAAATGTGGGAAATTCAAGACCAACCCTGAATAATATGGAACTCTCTGTACTTTTATGGTTAAACCACATTGGAATCTTCTTTCCTGGTACTCTAATATCATATCTCTCTCCAAAATCAAGCATCAGATGAGCATCTAAATTGGGAAAGGACTCGCCTTTCATTACGTCAAACTGGGAGAGGGAGACTCGGGAAGATAAATCAATCTGATGCGATAATTTGCGATGTGAATGCAAATCCATTAATACGTTCCCTTTTACACTGTTAGGACATATGTGATTTGATATTAGGAACATATGTCAACATTTTATATATTGGCTAATCCTTTGACAAAACACACTTTACTTGTAATTGGGTAGATCTAGGATGTGTTTAATGCTTCAAAGAACAAGGTTTGAAGTTCAAGTGTTAAAGCCATGCCAGTCTCTCCAAGAATCAAGTAAGGAAGTGTTGGATTTTAAATCTTGACAGCTAGCTCGACGGTAGTATCTATCGAGGTTTAAAAGCTGCTGAAGCTTGTGGCTTAACAGCTATCTCGATAGATGGCTATCTATCGAGGTTTATGAAACTCAGTTTTTCAGAGTTGTTTTTTTATCCAAGCCGAGAGAATGTGTTTAGGCTTTCTTTTCTCACAATCCTAAACATATATAAGGATTATTTTAAGGGCCGTCACATAGAGCACAATTGTACAAGAGCACAATTTCACAAGTGTGAAGAAAAGTGTGACCGAAAACCTAGTTGCCCTAGTTCATCTTGAAAAAGTTGCTATGTTTGTACACCGTAGGGTTTTGTAACCAAGCAACTTCATGATCTTTATTGTGTGATGAACTGATGAACTTTGCAGCCAACATCCTTCTCAAGTCGGTGATCAAGTCGTGTGCTGGGATCCGCACACCTATTGGTTAGTCACGTACTGTGAGCCATGCAATACAAGGAAAGATTGTCACTACAAAACAAGTCCAATTGGGTATTGGGGTAAGGGTTCAACTGTAAGTTGGTATACGGTACTGGGATTCTTTCACTTGTAACCCCTTGTTTTGATAATAGTGAATTCTCAGGAGTGGTGACCTTAAAATCATCCAGTGAGGTTTTTGCCTTGTAGGTTTTCCCCATTTGTAAACAAATTACTGTGTCATTTAATTTGCGCTACATATTTAGTTATTTGGTGATTTTTTTGTGCTGCCATGTACATTGCATGTTAATTTGGTTAATTAATAAACTTGGGTAATTAATCAATTAATTCATCACAAGGGATCAATACATTTTTGGCCTATCACACACCTGAACATTTCATATCTTGTGGAAGCCCTAACTTTCTTCCAAATTGCAATTCAAAATTTTGAGAAATTGAAGTTTAGCAAATCTACTAAATGTATTTGCAAAGTTAACCAAAATTGTTTCTATTATATTACTTTAAAAGAAAGAGGTACCTGAAGGATTAATTTCAACGAAATGCAGTTTTTTGCATCTATTCTTCTTATACCTTCTGGAAGCTCTGGAATTTATTTTAAGGAACTATGTCTCTTTTTATTAATGTAAATCTATATGTACTTTAAAAATCAAATAATTTATATCTTTGTTTTATGATACAAATAATATCTAGACTTTAATCACTACTCTTTTTCCACGGCAAATACGTGTTTTGCACGTGTTACCCTAACTAGTCTTTTGGAAAAGTAGCTATCTTTGGTCTAGCACCATGTCAAGTAAGATTTTTTTATAAAGTAAAGTTTCTCAATTTCCTCTTTTTCCATGATATTGATTGTGGAAAGAAGAGATAAGGGAAGGGAATATTAAATTTCCTTTGTTTGGTGAAGAAAGTAGAATTCACCTGGGCCATATTTTACAATTAGCCCGATATTGTGGATAGGAAAATTTATCATCATTTTATGATATTTGTGAAGTTTTGGAGGAATGAGGAGAGAAGAATTATTCGATAATGAGAGTGTCAAATTGACAAATAACCTTGTAAAGTTGTGATTTACAACTATGTTTTATGTTGGCTTTATTCCATAACAAAAAGTGTTGTAATTGTATAAATTTGTTTCCTTGTATTTTTGTGGGATTTTATTGTATTAAGTTTAGTATTAAGTTGGTGAAGACTCAAGCTTAATTGAAGATCAGTACACTTTGCGACTAAGCTTTTCCCGTGAAAAGGGTATGTGAGAAGCACATGACTGGAAGCTAAAGAGTCGTGCCAGCCTGGTGGATTTTACGAGTGTCTCGTCGGTAAAGCCTTCCCGCGAGATACCCGTGAAACTCTTTGCTTGGAGGATTTTTAAGTGTGACTTTCTTGCCCTTCACTCATACTATATATACCCCCATTACCCACAAATGTATGAAAGGCCATTTAGAGAGATGCAAACACAAGATAACACATTGCCGTATTATCTTGTGTTTGCATCTCTCTTCTCTTACTCTTGTGCTTTACTTTTATTGTTTGTTGTTCATGTTTATGCACTAGAGTAGTATCAGTTGTTTGCGCTTCATTTACTCTTGTTTCCACACTTAGTTTAAGTTAAAGTAAAAGCAATCTAGCCGTAATTTTTTATTTGGGGGTCTAAACAAGCTCTTGTATTTTTAACACAAATCCGAACATTCAATTGGTATCAGAGCGGGTACATTTGTTTTGGTTTCATTACCTAAGTGTGATCCTTGACTCCTTTGTGTGTATTGCCATGGATAGTGCTTTGTATGCTTCTATGGATGTTGTTGATTGTAACATGTCATATGTTTGTGAAAATGCCTCTATAAGTGTTTATCCTCATGATTTTGATGCCATGTTACATGAATCTTTGGGTGATGTTGATCTTCCTAACATCAAACTCTTGAAAAAAGAAGCTAAGAAGTTTCATAAGAATTTGAGCAAGTTTCATTGTGAAAAAGGATGATTTGATTGCTAAGTTCAATAAATCCAATAAATTGGTTGAAAAGTATAAGAAGCTTGCTGAAAATTCTCTTGAAAAGTTGAAAGAGTTTGAATATTTGAATATGGACTTGGATGCTAAACTTGTTTTGTCTAACAAACTTGTTGATGATCTTAAATGTGAAAATAAATCTCTTAAGATGCATGCCAAGTGTTTAATTGCTGAACCGAGTGTTAAAAATGATGAAAATATTTATTGCAGTCATGTTGTGGTATCCGATTTTGTGTCTATTGTGTGTTCTACCTCAAAAGACAAATCGGTGTACATTCCTCCATGCAAAAGAAACCAAAAAGTGGAGAGAAAGGCTCTTAAGCCTAAGTCTCCATTTAGGTCTCAACCTAAGGTTTTGAATGGATCTAAGTTTGTTCCAACTTGCCATCATTGTGGTGTAATCGGTCATATAAGACCTCAATGTCCCAAGTTGAAGAGAGAACAAAACCACGTTGCTAGATCCCTCCCCAAAAAGCCTAGTGGACCTAAACCCATTGTTTGTCACCATTGTGGTGCCCTTGGTCATCTAAGAACTCGTTGCTCTAAGTTTCAAACTCTTAAAGAAATCAAAAGAAAAGAGAAACTTGAACTTCTTGGAAGTTGTGCTTTAAATGCCAAACCGGATTTGGGGGAAAATGGTAAGTTGTTGAAGAAAGTTTTTGATATTTTTACCTCCTTGTCTATGTGCATCTTCAGTTCTCATTCTTCCAACCCTCGTCTCACTTCTCATGAGACACTCATTCAAAACAATCGTTCCGTTTAGATGAGGAAGGGTTCCTATGGTTAAGCTTATGTTCTTTTGGTCCTTGATCTAATTCTTTCGATCTTTGTAGGACTCTTCATGCATTAGATACTTCATTTTCATGCATTTGTGTTTCATGCATCTCTTTATATGCATTGTTTTTGTTGTTTTTGCATTTGATCTTAATTTTATTCTTTTGTTTTTGTGTGTGTAAAAATCCAAAAACACATAAAAAGTGGAAAATTCAAAAGTTTGATCGTATATGTTTGAGCACATTTCACATGTGAGTTTGGCCTAGTACTTTCGTACTAATGGCGTAGTGCATTTACGAGTTTAGCTTGTTTTGTATGCACATCTATCTTTGTGGAAAAATCTTGAAATCTATGTGTGATTGTTATAAATCGATCTTCAAGCTTGTTATGAATGATTAGTCAATAGTCTTGTTGGTCTTCATACATGTATAAACTTGTGCCTATATCTTTTCCCACGTTTTTTTATTTTTTTGCTTAAAGAGCTCATCAAATGTAAATCTCAAAATGAAAAGAGATATTGAGCTGCAAAAGTCGTCACACATACTAGTATTTAACTAGAAAAAAGGGAAAGCGACTTGTATTGAAATGTATGGTGCCTCAAAAAGCCAAAGGCTTACTCACAAAGTTGAAATATCAAAAGTTCAGGCACTGATCTCAAAATGAGATATACTTTGTTCAAAAATGATCATATGTTGTGTTTTATAAAGAAGCCAAATGAAAAGTTTCAAAAATATGTAATCATTTTCTTGTGGGAGATCATATATGTTCATTTCTATAATTGAGATAGTCCACTTGACTTAATACTAGTTGTGTATGACTTAATTGAATTAATCATTAAAGCTTCACTCTAGATTAAGGACTATTCCACTTTTGATACACACACAACACACAAGTTTAATGTTCAATGAATGCCTATTTCATTTGTGTGTTTGTACATGTTCAAATGTGATGTGTGTGTGCTCAACCATATGTGGATCAAATCAAAAAGATTTTTGTTCTTTTTGTTTGCTTTTGGAAGTGATTTGTATCACTCATGTTTTTCAAAGTTTTTCAAGTTTTTTTTGTGTAAAACATGGTTTCTGGGTGTTTTTGTGATGTAAGCTCAATCACGAGTTAAAGGGTCCAATTCTCTAGTTTTTTAGCTTTGGACAGAGAGTTTCGCGTCTGTTTCACGACTGTTTCTCAAGTAAAGCTTACTAGCGAAATACAAGCGAGATACAAGCGAAATTTCGCAGGTATGTAACCAGCGAAACTTCCCACGAAAATTTTCAGATCAGCTTTTAAAGGGCATTTCGTGGGTCATTTGTTTTAAACTTCTCTCATCCTCTCCCAAACCCCTGTTTTAATGTTTCTACATCAAAACCCAACTAAATTCAAGTGTTTTTCATTCCATTAACATCTCTAAGGTAATGTTTAACTCTTTTCATTGATTTTGATCCTTAGATTATGTTTTTGGGGGTTTTATGTTCATAGTTAGGATTTTCTCAAATGGGAGTTGGAAAACTTATTTTTTGTCAATCTTTTTTATTGAGCTTTGTTTTAAATGATGTTTTGCTTTGGATGTTGGCCCCTTGTGGCATAAATAACATGTAGTTAGGCAAGATTTTCATCATGCATTGTTTAACATACATGTGTAGTGTGTGCACTCTAAGTGTTTGATAAAATGCCCAAATGACATTTTCTCATTGTTTTGGACTCCGGTGAGTACCAAATTTTGGGGATAACCATAATTATTCATGTTTATCATGTTTTAATCATTGGTAATGTGATTTATATACTTTACCCCGTGAGTGCTTATTTATGCATTGGTCATGCATCTTACATGCACACTAGATGCACCTTTGTTGCACACACTCTAACACTTGACATTTTTTGCATTCACTCATGCTTCTTTAGACCTTTTTAGCACATATAACATGTTCTTGTATCTATGTCATGCCTAGGTCTATATCATGTTTCATTATCCTTAGCATGTCATGTTTACTTTATGCTTTGTAGCATTTTTTTTAAAGATGTTTTGTCTTTCGTTTGAACTTCATTTTCTCATTCATCTTGCACCCCTCATGCATCATACCCTTGTTCATATCTTTTTTTCTTTCCTTCATTCATCTTGCTTCACTTGTTTATTCGTGACAAAAAAGGGGAGAGTATACTAAAGAGTATACTGATGTGTTTCGTCATTTCTATATGACTCATGTGCACATTCTTAGGGGGAGAAATTCTACCTCGTGCACATTCATAGGGGGAGAAAGCCATAGGAGAGATGCATATACCAAGAGGGAGAAGACAACTTTTATGAGAAAACCTTGTTGTGTCTTTGTTTTACTTTATGTTTATTTTCACGTTGCTTTATGGTGCTTTGAGTTGCATTTTGTATCTATGCTTTGTTGCTCTCAATGCATCGTGTTTATATGTTGGAACACACTTGTGCCCTTGTTGGATCTTGTATCCTTAATACAAATACCAATTGTGTTTTGCATTGGTTGTGTGTTCTTGTGCCCTTGTTGGATTTTATATCCTTAATGCAAATACTTTGGTGTTTTGCATTAGTTGTGTGTTGGACATGCATATATCATTTGCCATTGTGCTTTATTGGTTGCATGTTCGAATGATCATTTGCTTTGCTATATGATCATTGTAGTCATTTCTATATGACTTTTTTGGTGTATGATTAAGTTGCTAATATGTTTTAAATCATGTTTACTTGATCGTATTTTACTTGTTACATTATACTTGTCCTTTTATTACTTGATTTACCTTGAAGGTCTAATGCGTTTTGTGCAAGTGTTTCAGGTTACAGGTATATATGTTCCAAGTGTTTCACAGCTTCTAGATTTAGGTGTGAGTGAATTTTGTCATTGTTTCCAAACTCACGTTTAAGTCTAGAGTCTATTATAGGGTGTTTTGTCATGAAATAGCCAAAGGGGGAGATTGTAAAGTTGTGATTTACAACTATGTTTTATGTTAACTTTATTCCATGACAAAAAGTGTTACAATTGTATAAATTTGTTTCCTTGTATTTTTGTGGGATTTTATTGTATTAAGTTTAGTATTAAGTTGGTGAAGACTCAAGCTTAATTGAAGATCAGTGCACTTCGCGGCTAGCTCGCGAGTAGTTTGCGACTAAGCTCTTCCCGTGAAAAGGGCATGTGAGAAGCACATAACTGGAAGCTGAAGAGTCATGCCAGCTTGGTGGATTTCGTGAGTGTCTCGCGAGTAAAGTCTTCCCACGAGATACCCGCAAAACTCTCAACCTAGAGGATTTTTAAGTAACTTTCTTACCCTTCACCCATACTATATATACCTCATTACCCACAAATGTATATGAGGCCATTCAGAGAGAAAAATCCTAGATAGGTTTTCTATAACACACACACCCATCTTTTAGAGAGAGAGCTACCCATCCTTAGTGAGAAATAATTGTAGTCTCTTCTCCTTCCCTCTCCCATTGCCATACTTTGAGAGGAGATTTGTACCCAAACATAACCCACATCCTTTTAAAGTGTAGAGAATGTTTTGGAGCTTTGGAAGCTTTAGGGATTTGCCAAAAGAATCCGATGAGGCTTGGCAGATGCAATCGAGTGTATTGCAGGATCTGGAAAGCTAGAGAAGACATAACTCCGAGAAGTCTGTTGGTAGCATGAGCTTGGAGGGCTCAAGTACATTGGGTAGATTAGGCTTGGAGGGTCTTTTGTAATTCATGTACTCCAACTTTATCCTCTAGTAGATCGATTTACCGCTTGAAGGGTGGCGGAGAGGTTTTTCGCCGAGTTCTTCGGTTTCCTTTTCGATAACACATCGCCGTGTTATCTTGTGTTTGCATCTCTCTTCTCTTACTCTTGTGCTTTACGTTTATTGTTTGTTGTTCATGTTTATGCACTAGAGTAGTATCGGTTGTTTGCGCTTCATTTACTCTTGTTTCCGCACTTTGTTTAAGTTAGAGTAAAAGCAATCTAGCCGTAATTTTTTATTTGGGGGTCTAAACAAGCTCTTGTGTTTTTAACACAAATCCGAGCATTCAAACCTGATAATGGGATTACCGATTTGAGAGTAAAAATAGGAGGGAATTATAAGAACAAAACCTTGCTGTCTTTTTTTATTTTTTTTATTTTTTGGGTAGAAGCTTGAAATTTTTTAAACAAAAGAGCTAACCAAGTTTTAGGACAAGTCCTATTGACATACATACAGGCCATTCAAATCCAAATTGAATGACCCTAATATATACTAGTTTGGTAGTGCCCATCATTCCTCATCCATCAAGATATTTGTTGGCTTCATGAGACAGTGGTTGATCTGAACCTGGGGAAGCAAGAAACCAACAGCTTGCAATCATTTATAAGAAAGAGACAACATGCATGGTTATAGTAATTGGAGTTAGCAAGCAAATCAACACAAAAGTGGGGTTGCATTTTTGACAATTCTTCAAATGTAGCTATCTTTACTCTATCACCAATCGCTCTTGTATATCAAGTAAAGGACTGAAATCAATTTTGTATACCGCACAATAATTTTTTATCAAAAATCTCAAACTCAAAAGGGAGGTAAATAAGTGGTTTGCTGATGTTACAAGACAAGTCTAGTTTACAAAGGTTTATAAATTTTGATTATTGTAATTTTTTCTTGCCTAAAATGTAAAATCCACCCTCTATGTTTCACCAAAATTCATTTCAATCCTCTAATTTTGCTTTCTTTTATTTCAGTCTTATAAATTTCAAGTTTATTTAATTAAGGCTTTTCCATTAATTTTTGTTTTATGTTATGGTTAATTTTATAAATTTTTAAATTTTTCTTCGTATTTTTTAAATTATAAAAATTCAATTAATGATTGAAAAATATTTTCTAGATTTTTTTATAAAAAAGTTAACAAAAGTTAAGGAAAATGCCTTAATTAAATAAATCTGAAACTTAGAGGACTGAAATGAACGAAAATAAGGTTAAAGGTCTGAAATGAATTCTGAAGAAACTTAAAGAGTAGGTTTTGCATTTTGACTTGTTTATTTTATAGTGGAAATTTCATGTGAGTCAGGTAATCAATCTCCAATGTTGTATTTGTTTTGAAGAATTCTTCTAAAGTTTTAGTGTGATCTTTAATTACTTTTGTTAATGGATTAGTTTCAATCCCCTAGTAGAAACAATTATTCCTATAGGAAAGTGCACATGAGAGCGTTTCTCAAATCCCTAGATAAAAATATTTGGGTATATGTTGAGAGAGGTTTGCATGCAATTTTCATTGTTGTATAACAAGATTAGTATAAAAGGATTTCCATACATAATGAAACTACCAAGGAAGTTTGCGGCATTTTAGAAGTAAATCATGAAGGTACTAAAACTGAAAAAATCTTCTAAACTCCAAATGTAACTACTAAATTTTAAGAAATTAGAGTGAAAGATCATAAACATTTCCATGAATTTTATACGAAATTAAATGAGATAGTGAACTCTATTTTTAACCTAGATAAGAAAATCCTCGAGCAAAGAATTGTCAAAAACATTATGCAATGTTTCCCTATAAGGTTCCGACTCTAGGTCACTACTATTGAGAAAAAGTAAGGACCTTGACTCTGTCAAGATAGAGGATTTAGTTGGTTCACTTCAAACCTCCGTCACTTTGCCTTAACCTAAGAGGATAGCATTCACAATAGTTTGTTTATATAATGTGTCGAGTTAAGAAGTTGCTTAAGGAATTCAAGTTTTAGAAGACTTGCTTGAACAATCAAGATAGAATGTTTGTTTGACCTCACTCAAGCAAGATTATCGAAAATAGTATACTGACTTTGTTGAACCACATTTTTAACCTATCTTTCTCATACATAAATGCAGCCCTTGTTGCACTCATTTTTATTAGGTGAGAGGCAGCCGTATCACTACCCTCGCAAGAACCAAAGTTTCTTGAGCCTGAACTTCAAAAAACCTCACCGTTGAGTGTTTTCTCCTTGAGGTTTGCTCCTAGAATTTCTCCAAGCAGTGTTTTATTCAAACACAGAATTTTTTGGCCCTACTTGTGATCATTTTGTAGGTTGTTGTGGACGAGTTTATTCGCGGAAGTGATTTAAGAGTGATGGAAATTTATTTTGTGAAATTAGTAAGGGTAATATCATTTTGCAGGGCTACCTGCAATTCAAGTAACAGAAATGAATGGAAGTGTTAGATTGAATATGATTTGAAAATGATGAAATTGAACAACATTAATCTTTCGGGATCAAATAATAAATAACTTAAACTTGAAGAGTGTAAAATGTAATTTAAAGTAAATAAGAAGGAAAGAGAGAAAAATATTAGGTGATTGAGTAAAAGAGAAGACCTATTAAAGGAGTGTTTATTAGATACTCTTAAAATGCAGTAATGTAATGCTCTATCCTCTCACATTTATGGTAGGTAGGAGTGGCAAAATTTGACACGAACCGCGAACCCGACACGACACGACACGAAATTAGCAGGTTATGGGTTGAGGCTTAACGGGTTCGTGTCATATTCGGGTTGACACGACTAACCCGTTTAATAAATGGGTTGGGTTAGTGTTGAACACATAGAACCCGTTTGACCCGTCTGACCCGTTTAATTAAATGATATTTTACCAATATACCCTTCAAACTCTAGGTATATAAACTTATTAGTTGTTGTGATTTATTTTCTTGACATATTGTGATTGATTATTTGTGATATTGGGATATGCTTTAATTTTGAATGATTATTTGTGATGCAGTTACTCGTTAGTTCTGAATTTTTTATTAAAAATATTTATTGGTTTGTTTTTTCATTAATTTTTATTTTTCATTTTGATAAAATCTGATAAACAGGTCGACACGACTGACCCGTTTAATAAATGGGTTGTGTTAGGATTGAGGAATCTTGACCCGTTTAATAAACATGTCGGGTTAGTGTGTACCTATGTAATCAAATACTCATGACTTGACATGACACAAACCCGACACGCGAATACGAATTGCCACCCCTAATAGTAGGTCTCATTAATTAAATTTATGGTGAAATCTACCATAAAAGAGGGAGCACTGTATCATCTTACACTATAAGTACCTTAAAATTTTTTCATTTAAAAAGAATAAAAGGTATTTTTCATAAGAGCGAAAAGATGAGGAAATGAGAGATTGAAGAAAAAGGAAAAATAAAAGAGAAGGCAGATTGATTTAAAAATAGAAAGAAGCAAAGTAAAAAGTAGATTCCACTTAAAAGAAAAGTAGTGGGGGAGAGAAAAAAAAGTAAGAAAAAAGAGGACCATTAAAAAAATAAAAAAAGATGACTAATTAGTAATTATGAAAAGAAAGAGGAGGAAAAGAAATAAAAAAGAAAGAAAAGAAAAGAAAAAGAGAAGGAGACAAAAGGGAGGCGGCTGTAAAATATAAAATAACAACATAAAAGGAGAGAAAAGATAAAAAGGAAAGAGAGAGGGAGAAGAAGAAAAAGGAAATAAGAGAATGATAAATAATATATTATAAATATATATTTTTTTTTAAGGAATAAAGACAGAAGAAAGAGGAGGCTGACAAAAAAGAAGAAAAAAGATAAAGCAGAGAGACAAAAGAAGAAAAACAAAAGAGAAGGAGATAAAAAGGATGGGTATAAAATAAGAGAAAAGATACAGGAAATATGAGTAAAAAAGAATGAAAAAGAAAAAGATCAGATGCCAATTTTTTATGTCATATTTGATTTACCAAAATGTTCCTTAAGCAACTGGGAATATTCTAATGGCAAAATAGTCATTGTCAAATTTCTTGGGGGGTGTATATAACGTAGAATGAGCTCTAGCAAAGCAGTAAAAACACTTCCATGCATTACGTGTCTCTGAAAGTTTTTCTCAGCTCTTGCAACTTTTCTCCGGACATGGAATGTTTTTCTCAGCACTTTCAATGTATCTCCTAGAAGTTTTTCTCAACACAAGGGAAATTCTAGTTTTTGGTTTGTCTAAGTTAAGTTTTCCGTGTTTTATTCGTTTAAAATAAAATTTAAAAAAAATGGCAAAATAAACAAATAAGCTACTTTTTTTTTGGTTTTGTTTTTAGTGAATAATTTGTTACCACTTACCAGTTAAGCTAGGTTACCAGCTGACTAGAATCCAAAACTACCAAAAAAAAAAAGTTAAGTTCTTTTTCTTCTTTTTTGGTTTTTAGTGAATGATTTGTTACCAGTTAAGTTTTGAAATGTGACATTATATTCCATGTTTTCTTTTTTAATTTAACATTTTTGACATTTAGGTTATACAATAACATTTTTTTTTTTCAAAATCTACAATAACATGCTGACAAATGTTAATGACAATTCAATGTTCACATTCACTAATAACACGGGTAACAATGAACATTAACTCCAAAATAGACGTCATACCTTCAAAAACTTCAAGGTTCATTTGTTTCCTTATCTCTCCATAAACTACACAGAAGAGTCCCACAAATTTTCTTAGTGGCTGGATACATGCACTGATCCAACCAAGCCATCATAAGTTTGTCAAACCCTTTGATTGTAAATAAAAATGTCAAATCATCTTTTATTTTCATGCCCTTCCACCTTTTCTTTCCTTATATAGTGTGGTTACAAACTTAGTTGCAACCTTGGGCTTTAACACACGATAAAAGATGATACATGTCCCTATCATATGCATTATATTGCACATGATAGGCACATATATCATCTTTCTATTATGGGTTGAAGCCTAAAACTCCAACCAAGTTTGTAACCAAATTCTGTTCATCCATACTTTGTTTCTTACCACTTCACTTTTTGCTTGTGGTACAACCTTACCACTTTACTTGATTTATAGTGTAATCCCTAGGGTTCTAAATGATCCAAGTTGTTCAAAATCACTCAGGCTTGGTTCAATAAAATCTTCATTTATGTTTGTTTGTTTATAAAAAAGCCAAGCTTAAGCTTTAGTTTTAGACTTGTTTAATAAACAAACCAAGCCAAGCAAAAAAAATATTTTCATAAACATTAGAACTCGATACAAAATTAGATGAGCCAAGCTCATTTATGGGCTTAGTAATAAGTTTGATATGAGCTTAACAAATAAACTCATATCTTTCTAAGACTTTTAATTAATTAGGAGTTAGGACCCACTCATCCAAACCAAATAAGCTAGATAATACATTTGATATGAGCTTGATAGTGTACTTGTGTTAGATCTCAAGTTCAAATGTATGATATTATTAAGCTCGAGTTTGAGCTTGATATAGAGCTTGAGTTTGACTTGACAAATGATTTAAACTAAACAAAGCTAAGCTCAAGTGTTTAGACTTTTGACCAGCTCAAGCTTGATATTAAGCTCAAGTTTAAGCTTGATATTGAGCTTAAGTTTGGCTTGACTAATGATTTAAGCCGAGCCAAGCCGATCTTAAGCATTTAAACATTTTGATGAGCTCAAACTTGAACATTATTTGTGGGTTTGATTTAAGCTCAAGTCAAACTTGAACATGTTACTTTTGATGTCAAGTCAAACTTGAACATTCACTGCATGACAAAGTTTGTCTCGTTCACAACCCTATATCTAATCGTCATACCACTCATTTTGCACACATACTTACATTTTTTAATAAAACTAGGGTTACAACTAAATATCATAATTATTACACGACACTTAATTTATCTACCATCTCACACTTTGGTCCACCACAATCTATAACTATAACTATGGGTGTCAATTGACCCGCCCAACCTGAGCCACCCAACTGGAACCAACTCGACCTGTGCCTGATCCAATGGTCAACAACGGGTGTGCTCCTTTATAACCGAATTATGGCAGGTCTCCCTCTCAAAGAATTGACTCGACCTAATCTAACCATGAAAACAACAAATGTGGCGAGATCCACCAACTATGCTGTAGAATTCAGTCAACTTTGATAGAGACCTACTAGATCACCACTAAATTTCTTGAAATTTAAATAATATATTTTAAAACTTATAATTCTTTGGGATAGAATTTTTAATTTTTTGAAAATTGGTTAATAGATTCTTAGCTAAATTAAATTATCCTAACAATTCAAAGGATATATATAATTGTAATTGGAGTAAATAATGTTATTTCTTAAAACTTAGGTAATACAACTTTGATAGAGACCTACTAGATCACCACTAAATTTCTTGAAATTTAAAAAATAGATTTTAAAACTTATAATTTTTTGGGATAGAATTTTTAATTTTTTGAAAATTGGGTAATGGATTCTTAGATAAATTAAATTATCCTAAAAATTAATAAGATAAATATAATTGTAATTGGAGTAAATAATATTATTTCTTAAAACTTAGGTAATATAATTTTCATTATATTAAACTATCATAACAACTAATAAGATAAACTAGTTTAAAAATAAATGAGAATGTAGTGAGTCACTTGTATTAGTGTAGACAACTCATTTTGCAACTCTCATTTATCCTCACTTGCATTGCATCATGCATACCATTGCATATCATATCACAGGGAAAACTTTAATTTTTGACCATTTGATTTATAAATCATAACGATCAAAACAACAATTCAAGAGACTTAATAGGATAATCAAATAGAAATATATGAAAGAAAAAAAATAAGTTTTAATAATAAAATGCACTTGCGTGATTTAGGTCCAAACCATATGTAATTATGAACTTTTAATTCAAACTAGCCTATTTTTAGTTCAATTTAAATTATATGATGTGTCATAATGCATGTGGGGGGTAAAAATTCCCGAATAAACACTTGAGCTTTGGGCTTTATTGACGGGTACCAGTTTGTTTTTTGATTAAGGCATCCAGGCCCACAAGTCAGTCTGCACTGTAAAGGTCCGAGGAGTTGTCCGAGGAGGAATGTCTCCTCGGACAGGCCCAGCAATGACCCCGGGACTAGCCAAGTTAAAGGCAGAATTCTGGAAAAACTGATGGGTAAGAGGGTGATTCAAGCACCCTCTAGACGCAAGGATGTGATAGAAATATTTAGGGAAAAGGCTGCTACCTCCACATTAAAGACCCTGCATCTACCTCCCTGGCCGCATTAATGGGGAAATGACCTCTGAATAGTAGGATGCAGCCTCCCTGCTATTTATTTGAAGACTTCAAGGTGGTAGATGCGACAAGTATCTAGGGAGAAGATTTGTATGACACGTGGATGAACCAGTGAAGGAGAAGTATATAATGAAACGAGAGAGGAACGAGAAGGGATCGACACTTTCTGCTGAGAATAAAATAGGAACTAAGGACTGTAAACTTTGGCCTAAAAAGAGAATATTCATACAAATCGTCCTCGGCTTACGTCCGAGGATATCTACTTGTCATATTTGTTCATCATTTGTACAAATTGTAACACTCTAGCCTGTTAATCGAACTTCCAACATCCCGAGCTTAGATTTCAAACCCATACTCCACAAATTTTATTGTATAAGGCTCATTGGGCCTGAGCCCAACATTCGTTTTTGGGTCCGGGTACAATTGTGCACTTACAATGCATATGGTTGAGAATATAGTTTATGGTAAGGTTGCAAGCACCTAATTTAATCTGGAGATAAAGCATTAATTAATTCCTTGCCAAATTGGTAAAAATTGATTAATTAATTGAATATATTTGGAATTAATTTTATGAACTTGAGAACCAAGGAAGTCCAGAAAAATGGTTGAAACTCGGAGGAAATCAAATCACCACTAAAACAAAAGCTAACGACCAAAAAATGAAAAGATATGGGAAAGATTTGGACCAAATTCAGATCAACACTTGAACCAAATCCCCTAGATTTCCTTCCTTTTTTTCTCAGGCTTGCTCCCCTCTCAGTTTGACTTTGAGACCTATGTTTTTCACTCAAATCTTATTTTCCTAAGTCCCACATTTTCCAGAAACTCATCCCTAACCCCCAACCTTCAGTAGAAATACCCTTTTCCAGTATCAAACCAAAGCACATCGAATTTCAAATCCAAACCCTAGAATTTCAAAGAAAAATGAAATTCCTCTCTCTCTCTCCCTCTCTTGATTTAATAGTAGGAATGTGCATTATATCTTGGTGTTAAGCTACCTACTTCCTATTCATGAATATTTCTTGGTTGGAGTGCTTAAGAGTGTCGATGCATGCAGGTAAGGTTTCTAACCTCCTCTTTTTAATGATGCTCTAACTTTAATTCAAGCATGCTTTACTTTGCTAGTTCATCATATGTTTTTGGTTGCTAGCATGTTAGATCTAGGTTGTTTTTAACCTTTGCATGTTTTAGGGTTTTTCAATTTAAATATCATATTCGTATGCTCATAGATTAGGGTTTATCACATGACACACATATTCACTATGTATTTCAATTTTTCCAATCTATCTTTGCATGCCCAAAATAGGGTTTCATCATGCTCTTGAATGTTTGTTTTTATCTTTGCAATCACATGTTCTTGGATTAAATAAATTATTTGTATGATGTAATATGATCACTAGTCACTAAAGTATTGAAGATTGGTTTTACTAGGCAAGTTAGGTGCCTAACACATTCCCAATCTTGAAACCTCTGAAATTTTTAGATCAAGAGTTAGTAAATTATGTTTCTCCTTGTACTTTTCAATTTCTAAATTGTAACTATGAAGCAAAATTATGTATTTTTGTTTTTTTATGGTATCTAGGACCAAATATTTGTAATTTTCTGATTCTTATCAAGAGGTGTACAATTTAAATTCATCAATAAGAAGATTCACTTTTCAATTTTTATTTTCTTATTTTTCGAATTAAATAAGTGGCAACTCTATTGTAAAACTCTTGACCTAGAAGGGTAGAAAATGTCAGTAGAACCTTCACTCTTGAGAGGCACCAATACTGTTAGGTTCTAAAAGTTTAGAAAAATTGGCAAACTGTGAGTACAAACTTGTCTAGATATAGATTCTTAAGTCTGTAGGTATGATTAGACAATGTTCAAGCTTGCTGCAAGTTAAAATTTAAGAAAAAGGAAGCTACAATTTCAAAAATTCAAAACATGCCAGGTTCAAGCAATCAAGAAGAAGGCTCGACCAATCAAGACACAGATCTGCAAAATTTAAGTAAAGCTCATCAAGTCATTAAGCCCATTAATTTATTAGAGTTTCATATCTATTGCACTAAATATTTAAAGGAAACCCTAAGACACGTTTAAAAAGACTTTGGAGCTTCTCTTTTGAGATCTAAAAGGTGATGTGCCTTCTCCATTAAAAGTCACTATTGGAAATCATTCTCATACCATTAGAACCGGTAGATCTAAAGTTGCTACTACAAAATCAACTGCTATTGATGATCTAAAGCTTTGAGTGGGATCTCAAAGTTATAAACTAGAGTGTTTATGTTCAACAAATTCAGAAAAGAAGAGTTCGCGGGTTTGGAGCTACGTTTAGTTGCGTGAGTAAATACTACAAGAGGTAGCATTAGATTTAGGATTTAAATCTATTTTAAACACCTCTATTCTATTTAGTGAAATTGTTCACTAGGGATTGTCTAGGTCAAATCCTCCCCACGCTTTTTACCTTGAAACTAGACAGTTTCATTGGTTTTCCTAAATCATCATGTCGCCTATATTATTTATTTTCCGCGTTATGTGATATGATTGATATGTGTTTAACCTAGATTTGATCAATCAACCTAAATGACAACTTGGTAACATATTAGGTTAAACAATCTAAGTTTACAATGGTCTAAATAACTAACAAATACAACTCCACTCATTCGTGTAGGTTTACTAGGTTATACCAAAACCTACTTTGAAAGGTTTGGGCTGGAGGCATGGTCACTCACAATTAGAGAGAAGATAGTTGCCCCGTGCAACGTCCATAGCTTCTAGTACCGAACTTTTAAGATAGTTACTTTATGCAACCATGATTCCTATAGCTTCATTTTTATTACATAGTATATGATGTTTTACAAATTTATAAAGCAACATCTCTAGAGGCACAAAAAATATAATCATAAATCATAACTATGGAACAAATCAATATTGATAGGTTAAAAATAAAATAAAAAACTGATTTTATTGATGGATTTAAAAGAAAACTAGTAAAACTTTGTCAACCCACTTGTTATGAAAAATATTGTAAAAGTATTATGTATCATTGCACTTAAAATAAAAAAAAAAGCACAAGACAAACAAGCTGCTTATCTAAAATGAACAATACGCTGCACCTTTTTTTCAAATCCGTGGCAAACAAGCCTGAACCTAAGTGCTATATCTAAAGTGAAAAAAGATTTCATCCCAAACAACATAAAATCTCACATAAACTCATAAAGGAAGGAATGCTCTAGAAGTCATAAGATGGTAACTTGTGTTTTGCGCCTGCTCAATCGACCGTGATTAATTATATCATCGCTCTCGACTACCCTGAGGTACTTAACCTAACAAATGATGTCATTTATTAATCTATTACCAACCAAAAAAAATGTCATTTATTTATCACAATACCTTCATTTTATTTCATTCCTTCTTCTCTAAGATTCCACCGCCAATAATGCTTATGCTTAAGAAAACTATTTAATTACTTTGTCATATTTACCAAAATATCCTGCAATTACAGTGGCAAAACCTAACATTTGCATGCTTATATATATTATATAATTAAGGATTATGGAATCAACTTTCTCATTTCTCAAATCACACACACAACTACCCCTCTCCTAATTTGGCAACAAATAAAAAGAAAATAGTACTAATTAAGGCTACCCCAAGTGTCAAAGTTAACTTATAGAGAAGAAAAAACTAAAAAAAAAAGTTAGCCAAGAGTCTTATAACTTAATTCGTTGGTATATCTTTTGGTATTTTTAACGAAAACATCTAGTATTAAAATTCTTTTATCCCGTAGTAACTATTGAATTATAAAATATAAATTAAAAAAAAAAAGGAATGGTAAGAGTTCAAAATTCTATTGATTTCAAAAGCAATGAAATAAAATAAAATAAAAAAGAAGAGGAGAGAAGTGTATCAACGGATAAGCACACTCACCTATAGACTATACTCTATAGTGCATATTGTTTGCATGACGGTTGTCTAAAAAACAGTGACTTTTTAGAGAGACATTATGTGAGTGTGTGCAATTTTAGTAGAGTGAGTCTAAGTTGGGTATTTGGTTTTGAATGATGTTGCACTTTTATTAGAGAAGATGCTTCCAGGTTACTCATCTCTACCTTTCTCTTGGATTCGTTTGGATGCTTAGAATATTTCATTGGGATTACTTGGAAATCAACACGCCATATATTTTATATATATTGGTCGTATCTCTCTCTCTCACACACACAGAAATTGAAGTTGATAATATTTGCTTTCAACATAAGGGTCGCAACTCGCAAGGGCAATATTTTCTCTCAATGAAATTTTGTATGGATTGGACTTTCTCCTGCAAGAGCAAATACCCAAACATAAGCTATTCTTGATTTGTTAGAATTCTAAGCTTTTTATCACTAACATACCTCTTTTTTTTTTTCATCGATAGGTGCAGAACTCAAAACCCACTTCCAGAATCTTGACTCCATGGATCGGCATCTTCGTTTTCTCATCTTTATCTCCCTCATCTTCACCCTTATCATTTCCACTTCTGTACAAGCAAGCAACGCCGCAACCAATTGCACTACTATTGACTGCGGCAAGGATTTCGAGTTGACAGCAAGGACACCTAATGATTTATGTAAATCATGTGAAAGCACCCATGGAGACTGTGCAACTGACAGCCATGGTGATTTCGTTTGCCTTTGTAATGGAGTGAAGCATCGGTATAACTGTAGAGGTCCAACTTAGTATTATAGGGTTCTTGCTAGTTGCTTCTGAACCCTGCATGTCACATGCATGGATATATTTAGAAGGCCCTGTCGTGTTTTAATAGAGGTGTATTAGGTAATGGGTTCATGTGTCTATGCGCTCTCCATAGAGCATGTACACAATGGGTGATTAATTTATCGAGACTGGTAGGGCTTCTATTGTGTTAAACTGGTAGCTTTTTTTTTTCTTTTTTCTTTTTTTGTATCCCTCTTCTTTTCTTTGTTTAAATTGAAGCTTTTTTTTTTTTTTTTTTTCTCAAATGCCAAAACGCAAGTTTCATTAAGGGGTGAAGTTTCATCAAATTGAGGCATGTAAATTATACGAATTAAAATAATTATTTTCCGTAACTTTGCACCCATTTGGTAAACTTTAATAGTTTATTTTTTAGTTTTCTAAAAATATAGTTGTTTGACTGACTTTGATCAACAACAAAAAATTACTGTCGGTGTAGCCATAAGGGGTGAAGTTTAAATTTTATATAAAACTGTTTGAAACCTCTTTATCAATGAACCCATAAGGTTTTAAAAAAAAAACAAATTGAAAAAAAAAACATTTGTCTTTTAGTTTATTTTACCCCATTCTTCAATTTGACCCCGATAGAACAAATTCTTGAAGTTTATAAAATAGTAATCTAATTGGCACATGTGAGAATGGATATAATGTAAAGGAGGTCTCCACTAAGCATCCATGGCTGAATGGCTAAAGCACTCAACTCATAATTGGCGAACTCATAAGTTCGATTCCTACTGAATGCACACCAATAGAAAAATAACTAAGCAGAATTACTGAGCTACATAGAATTATAGTGGCAGGTGGAGTAAAGATCAAATTAGATCTTTGTAAATAAATAAAGGATTCAATCACTAGTTTCAAAACTCTAGACACAAAATAGGTAACTGAGACAAACTTTAAGGAATATGTTTTGTGTTTGCCCTAATAAAAAAAGGTTAATGTTGCATAAAATTTACATGCAAGCTATTACCACATGCAATTGACGTGAAAAAGGGGGGGGAAATCACTTTCTAGACTTGAATTTGTTAAACAGTTTTCTATTCTAGTTTTCCTGATTAGAAAATATTGGAAAAATACAGCAACATTAAAAAAATTTAAAAATAATAAAAAAGGCAGAAAAATGGACCAAACTCTAAATCATTTTACACACTTCAAAAATTTGACTACTACCTTCGAGTTTCTAGAAACCGAATTGAAAAATGGACCAAACTTTGAGGACAATGCTTGTTTGCAAATGAAACTTGTAACCTATTTTTGAGCCCAAAAATTACCAAATGTCTCAAGACGCATTTCACACGAAGGGTTGGGTGGGCCTATGGCACTCTTTTTTGGTTCTTTTTCCTTTTTTTTAAATGTATCATACTTCAACATGGAATTAGTGAATCTCGATAGGGGTGGAATTAGCTCAGATAAAAACTCAATCATCCTGCTAAGCCCTAGAATGAAATGTCAAGCTTAAGGAAAATATATTGGTCTGTAGTAGTTTTTACTTGATACCCCTTAAAAGTTGTCACATTTCATCTTAATTTCTATGTTAAGAAATATAATAAAGAATGTTGAAAAACTTGCTACAACTAAAATAATGCTCTCAAATGCAAGATTGTCGCAAAATAATAACTCGATAAGTTCAAGGTCGAATCCAAAAAAAAGAAGAAATTGATTAGCAAACCACAAGAGAAAATAACTAAAACAATATAATTATATTAAAGAGAAATTTTGATAGTTTAGTGAAGGTAATTTTGAATAAAAAGAAATAGTAATATATTAAGGCACTAAGGTTTAGAAATTCACACACAATACATCTACTGATAGTCTTAACAATTATTTTATAGTTTTAATACTTATGTTGTTATGTTTTTTATTGATTTACTCATTTAGAAAAGTATTTAGTTCTGTATAATTTTTTTGATTTATCATAGACTCTAGGCACATTAAATGCTTACTTCCCTGATCACTCAAGCTCAAGTCAGTCTCACTAATCTCACAGCATGTTAAGCCCACAACTGAATGAACCAACCACTAAATGGAATTGATACATGCTAGGTGACTTTACCCCATATGTTCCAGCCTGCTCTCATTTTGAATCTAGGGCCTGATAGCTAGGTTTACAATGTCAACTCTAAGCCGTGTTTACCAGTCCATTAGCTAGACCTATCAAGCTATCATGTACAATAAACCAGGATTTTTTTTTTTTTGAAAATAACTATAAAAACCAAACTATTTTATTAGTTAGCCAAAGTTTGAAACTATTTTAGTATCTAACGACTCGAGTCTTTTAAACTCGATTTCACTGTAGCAAATAGAGGTTAAAAAATTTGATTTCTGTGTGTTGGCAAAGTTGAGGTGGACAAAAGATCCACATGAAACTCAAGTCTTTAAGACTCGATTTCCTGTTCACCATCTTCTACCTTCATTTTTTTTCTCCTTTTTTTTTCCCTCCATTTCAAGTCCTGTTCACCATCTTCTTCCCTTCTTCCAAGCCCCCAAAAACCCAAGCTAGTTCTTCCTTTTTCATCTAAATCTATTTCTCAAAATCCCAAACCCAATCGGGGAGAGAGAGAGAGAGAGAGAGAGCGCAAGTCGGAGCCAGAGTAAGACCGAGAGTGAGAGGACTAGCTCGAAACGGACCCTGACACCGACGATCGGCAACCTCTTCAGCTTGGCTTCACTATGTCATTGATTGGGGGCTTGGAAGAAAGGAGGGGGACAACAGAAGGATGAAAAAATAATATAAAAATAAATAAATAAAAAATAAAGGAAGAAGATAGTAAACAATAAATCGAGTCTTAAATACTCGAATTCCATGTAAATCTTTTGGTCCACCTCAACTTTGGCAGCACACAAAAATCGAGTCTCTTAAACTCAATTTGCTACCGTGAAATCTAGTCTGTCAGACTCGAATTGTTAGATACCTAAATAGTTTGGAAACATTAATAACTAACAAAATAATTTGGCTTTTATAGTTATTTTCAAAAGAAAATCCCAATAAACCATGTTTGCCCGGTCCATAATATGGGATCCATTCATGAAGAAACATTTGAAGTACCAAAGTCCATACTATCGTATAGAGGAAATATTTTATCCAACCAAAAGAAAATTCCAACACTAGTGCTTAGTAGTACTAGTAGGTTCTCAATTCTCATAACTTATTTTACAGGAAAATGCATATACCACATCAGCAGTCCCATTAACTACAAAGGTTGCAAATGAATCGTCAGTGGAAAACAAGGTTGAATTGGAACTCATGTCTTCTCATTCCTTTTTGGGGCATTTTACCTTTTAGTGATAGACCAATACTATCACAGAACATCGCAATTTAACCACACTAAAGAAAGATGACAAATCACAACTTCAGCACATCGTCATCGTTTTTGGCTCAAATCATTCAACTGGACATTTTGGATGATGCCATTTTCATTCAAGTATTCAACAAATTCATCAATAAGATAGGGCCATGCACCTTCAGCATCATAATTTGTTAATGCAGGGTCCACCGTCTGGATGTACAAAGGATGAAAAATTAGTAGTGCCATGATGAGCATCAAAACCAGCAAGACACATCAATACATAATGCTCATGAACGGACAATATCAATGTTTCTTTTTGTTCCTTTCTAATTAGAGAAGATTCAAGTCTTCAACGGCTATGAGTATTTTTTTCAATAAGTAAAAACAATTTATTCATAAGAGATAAATCAATCACTCTATAGAGGCAATGAATATCACAATACCGAGTAATTATTCAGAAGATTAAAAATTGAAATGCGGGTGATTTTTAATAAACTTCAACAAGATAAAAATTGATTAGGAACCAAAATTCATGACCTTGTTTTCAATTACACAAACAAAAATTTATCTTTCCATATTTGTATACCCCATATCTATCTCACAGAAAGAAAGAGATGGAGTAATCAGAACAGCCATTAGTGCAGCATCTTTGTTATGTGGCAGGTAAGAATACCAAAATAGAAATGAAGGTATGAGTAAGATTGTTCAGTCTGCAGAATAAAAAAAGAACACAGATAACAAATGGCAGCAAGGATGGAAGTCAAGTATCAAATGATTCCCAGTGGAGAGAGAAAAAAACAACAAATAGGAAACAAGGAAAAAGAATGAAGTCAAGCTAATCAATCACTCTCTGAAGGCAATGAATATCACGATACCTAGTAATTTATTCAAAAGACTAAGTTGCACCAACACAGACACGGGTATGGATACGATCATACGACACGGGTACAGATACGTGGGTACGGCAATTTTTGAAAAATAAGGGTACGACACAGCATGGGTACAGCAATTAAATAATTAAATAAATTTTATATTTAGGCATATTTTTTAATATTTTAGAAACCATGAAATTAATTAGAAAAAAAAAAAAAAAAGTTAATAGACATTTCCGGTTTTTCTACCCAAAAAAAAAACTTGAACAGTGGGCAGTGGTTACTGTTTTGTCTCCCACTAAACTAATTTTGTTGAGAGACCCAAGGCTCTAGTACTTTACCCATTCCCCCATGAAATTTTAAGAATAAAATATAAACTAAAGCTAGAAGCCTAGAAGAGTGAGAAAGAAAAACATTGTTTTGTCCACCGGATTAAAATCGAAGCCCAAGAATATAGGCTGTGGTTGACAGTCAGGTTGAGAATATGAAAAGGCAAAAACAAGAAATAACAAGAGAAGAGAGAAAGACAGAGAAGGCAAAAACGCAGAAATAACAAGAGAAAAGAGAAAAGAGAAAATGAAGAATACTGAGACAGAGAAAGAACAATAGAGAGCGATATAGAGAAGAAGAATGAGAAGAAACTATGATGTGATCTCAAGTCTCAATGTCTAACAGCATGTTGAAGCTACAATAATAAAGATCTACTTCTCTAATAAGCCTGTAGAATGTAGATAATTTTTTTTTTTTCAAGCCTGGACTGGAACCGTGTCAGCACCGTGCCGGAGAAGGGGAAAAAAAAAAAAAAAAAAGACACCGCTTGGACACCGGAGTCCCGCGAGTCTTACTGGTATCGCTGTCCAAGGTACTTTGCCAAAAATGGTGTGTCAGTGCAACCTAGTCAGAAGATTAAAAATTGAAATGCTGTGATTGTTTTATAAACTTCAACAAGATAAAAATTGATTAGAAAACCAAAATTCATGACCTTGTTTTCAATTACACAAACAAAAATTATCTTTCCGTATTTTCATAACCCATATCTATCTCACAGAAAGAAAGAGATGGAGTAATCAGAATTGCCATTAGTGCAGCATCTTTGTTGTGTGGGAGGTAAGAATACCGAAATAGAAATGAAGTATGAATAAGATTGTTCAGTCTGCGGAATTAGAAGAATGCAGATAACAAATGGCAGCAAGGATGGAAGTCAAGTATCAAATGATTCCCAGAGGAGAGAGAGGAGAGAGAGAGAGCGCAAGTCGGAGCCAGAGTAAGACGAGAGTGAGAGGACTAGCCGAAACGGACCCTGACAGCGACGATCGGCAACCTCTTCAGCTTGGCTTCACTATGTCATTGATTGGGGGCTTGGAAGAAAGGAGGGGGACAACAGAAGGATGAAAAAATAATATAAAAATAAATAAATAAAAAATAAAGAAGAAGATAGTAAACAATAAATCGAGTCTTAAATACTCGAATTCCATGTGAATCTTTTGGTCCACCTCAACTTTGGCAGCACACAAAAATCGAGTCTCTTAAACTCAATTTGCTACCGTGAAATCTAGTCTGTCAGACTCGAATTGTTAGATACCTAAATAGTTTGGAAACATTAATAACTAACAAAATAATTTGGCTTTTATAGTTATTTTCAAAAGAAAATCCCAATAAACCATGTTTGCCCGGTCCATAATATGGGATCCATTCATGAAGAAACATTTGAAGTACCAAAGTCCATACTATCGTATAGAGGAAATATTTTATCAAACCAAAAGAAAATTCCAACACTAGTGCTTAGTAGTACTAGTAGGTTCTCAATTCTCATAACTTATTTTACAGGAAAATGCATATACCACATCAGCAGTCCCATTAACTACAAAGGTTGCAAATGAATCGTCAGTGGAAAACAAGGTTGAATTGGAACTCATGTCTTCTCATTCCTTTTTGGGGCATTTTACCTTTTAGTGATAGACCAATACTATCACAGAACATCGCAATTTAACCACACTAAAGAAAGATGACAAATCACAACTTCAGCACATCGTCATCGTTTTTGGCTCAAATCATTCAACTGGACATTTTGGATGATGCCATTTTCATTCAAGTATTCAACAAATTCATCAATAAGATAGGGCCATGCACCTTCAGCATCATAATTTGTTAATGCAGGGTCCACCGTCTGGATGTACAAAGGATGAAAAATTAGTAGTGCCATGATGAGCATCAAAACCAGCAAGACACATCAATACATAATGCTCATGAACGGACAATATCAATGTTTCTTTTTGTTTCCTTTCTAATTAGAGAAGATTCAAGTCTTCAACGGCTATGAGTATTTTTTTTCAATAAGTAAAAACAATTTTATTCATAAGAGATAAATCAATCACTCTATAGAGGCAATGAATATCACAATACCGAGTAATTTATTCAGAAGATTAAAAATTGAAATGCGGGTGATTTTTTAATAAACTTCAACAAGATAAAAATTGATTAGGAAACCAAAATTCATGACCTTGTTTTCAATTACACAAACAAAAATTATCTTCCGTATTTTCATAACCCATATCTATCTCACAGAAAGAAAGAGATGGAGTAATCAGAACAGCCATTAGTGCAGCATCTTTGTTATGTGGCAGGTAAGAATACCAAAATAGAAATGAAGGTATGAGTAAGATTGTTCAGTCTGCAGAATTAAAAGAACACAGATAACAAATGGCAGCAAGGATGGAAGTCAAGTATCAAATGATTCCCAGTGGAGAGAGAAAAAAACAACAAATAGGAAACAAGGAAAAAGAATGAAGTCAAGCTAATCAATCACTCTCTGAAGGCAATGAATATCACGATACCTAGTAATTTATTCAAAAGACTAAGTTGCACCAACACAGACACGGGTATGGATACGATCATACGACACGGGTACAGATACGTGGGTACGGCAATTTTTGAAAAATAAGGGTACGACACAGCATGGGTACAGCAATTAAATAATTAAATAAATTTTATATTTAGGCATATTTTTTAATATTTTAGAAACCATGAAATTAATTAGAAAAAAAAAAAAAAAAAAAGTTAATAGACATTTCCGGTTTTTCTACCCAAAAAAAAAACTGAACAGTGGGCAGTGGTTACTGTTTGTCTCCCACTAAACTAATTTTGTTGAGAGACCCAAGGCTCTAGTACTTTACCCATTCCCCCATGAAATTTTAGAATAAAATATAAACTAAAGCTAGAAGCCTAGAAGAGTGAGAAAGAAAAACATTGTTTTGTCCACCGGATTAAAATCGAAGCCCAAGAATATAGGCTGTGGTTGACAGTCAGGTGAGAATATGAAAAGGCAAAAACAAGAAATAACAAGAGAAGAGAGAAAGACAGAGAAGGCAAAAACGCAGAAATAACAAGAGAAAAGAGAAAAGAGAAAATGAAGAATACTGAGACAGAGAAAGAACAATAGAGAGCGATATAGAGAAGAAGAATGAGAAGAAACTATGATGTGATCTCAAGTCTCAATGTCTAACAGCATGTTGAAGCTACAATAATAAAGATCTACTTCTCTAATAAGCCTGTAGAATGTAGATAATTTTTTTTTTCAAGCTGGACTGGAACCGTGTCAGCACCGTGCGGAGAAGGGGAAAAAAAAAAAAAAAAAAAGACACCGCTTGGACACCGGAGTCCCGCGAGTCTTACTGGTATCGCTGTCCAAGGTACTTGCCAAAAATGGTGTGTCAGTGCAACCTAGTCAGAAGATTAAAAATTGAAATGCTGTGATTGTTTTATAAACTTCAACAAGATAAAAATTGATTAGAAAACCAAAATTCATGACCTTGTTTTCAATTACACAAACAAAAATTTATTTCCGTATTTTCATAACCCATATCTATCTCACAGAAAGAAAGAGATGGAGTAATCAGAATTGCCATTAGTGCAGCATCTTTGTTGTGTGGGAGGTAAGAATACCGAAATAGAAATGAAGGTATGAATAAGATTGTTCAGTCTGCGGAATTAGAAGAATGCAGATAACAAATGGCAGCAAGGATGGAAGTCAAGTATCAAATGATTCCCAGAGGAGAGAGAGAGAGAGAGAACAACAACAAATAGGAAACAAGGAAAAAGAATGATGTCAAGCTAAGATTATCTCTCTCGCCTGTCCTGGAAATATATATTTCTCCCACTCTACATAATAAGATAGCTACTTTTAAAATAAAATATTTAAAATCAAATGAAAGAGGTGGAGGAAGGGGAGGCAGCACAATGCATATCATACTTCTCGAGTTTGAGGAGATAAAAAGGCAGTTGAAAAGGGTACTGGTTGTATATGCAGGTGTAAATGAAATGTAGGCATTTAATCTTGAGATAATGATGCAGTATGTAATAATCCTTTTTATATCTTACCCTTGCAAACTCCAATAGTTGAGACCACGTGTCCCTAGATATTGCCTTGTTATGCCGAGCCTGAGCATCAACATCAAAACAGAAAGGAGAAGCCAAAAAAAAAAAAAATTATTAATTAATCCTCTCAAAAAAGATGTAGAAGAAAGCTGATAGAGTTCATAACATCAACCCAATTAAACATGTATAACTCTAACACATATCCATGAATTTATTTTTTAAAAATATCATCTAAAAAAGGGGATCCAATATCCTAGAAAAGATTTTATTTTACTTTTTGATAAGTAACCCTAGAAAAGAAAATTCATTCTATCCACAGAAAATTTCACAAGGTAATCATTATGAAAAACAAAGCCTGCACCTAAAGGTATATCTATTATCATGTGCTTAGATAGGTCAACTGCAGTAACCACTGGTGCCTAACTAAACCAAGAACACAAAAGTCCAGTCACACAACCAACCACCAAGCTAGTTTTGGATTAAATAATTTATGAACGCAAATTAGCCAATGAGCCTAGGTGTAGAGCTGTTCACCCACCAACCACCACATTCCACCATTGACAAAATTTCACCAAACCGACTGACAACAGCAGTTACCAACAATGTTGACATGGTGGCTGGTAGCATTTTTGCCAAAAACCCCCAGGCATTTTGTCTCACAATGAGTAAATCCATTTGGGGGGTCAGGGAAGAAAGAAAGAAGATGAAAACAACTCAAAAACAAACACAGACAAACAAATCTAACAATGACATAGATGCCTATATGCCGTTTATAACATCACAGAGACCTGAAGATAGATCCCCAGAGGGCATCAAAGTTGAATTAATAATAAACATAATTAGTAATATTATCTCACTTCCTATTGCAGCTCATTTAAAACAACATGATGCCAGCTACATAATTCTTTTCACCATAGGTCACAAGAATTCAATATTCATTCTCATTAGATCAAAATATGGACGGTATGCTACCTGTAAGAACTGGCACCAATGATCAACCAAAGGCCACTGCTTTTCGGCAAACAGTAATTGCCACATCCCAATAGCTGTATCCAATGCTAAAGATTTCTGACCCTGAAAGACTAAGAAAAATCAGCTACCTGCATATGTAACCAGAATTTGGGTGACAATGACATTGTATAAAAAATACACATACATAATTGTTTTAGGTGTTAAATATAATTTTTAGTAAAGTATATAAAATGTAGCACAGAGCTGTCATAGAAGCTGAAGGAAAAATCTGTTTGTAATCATGTGTGCACATGCTGTGTGCATGCATACACACATGCATCCCCATGCTTTTGAATGTACAGCCTTTTAAGCTAAATGAAATTTCACACCCATCAAGGATCATATCCACCTAGACAGCCATAAAACATCGCAAAAAATTCAGCAAGTGGCTCATTGCCTCTTTGCTATGTTTCAATTGGCTCAGTAATGTCAGCATGTCTCTGCATATTGTAAAATTTCTGGAAATTATCATCTATAGGGAACTGGAAAAATGCCTTTAGCTTCGCCATCTCTGCCTATCAGAAATTCGCCTATCCATGTTTATTCCGACAAAAAATGGGAAGGAAACATTGTATAAATGAAACTTAAACATCTAAATCCCCCGCCATTGTTCTAGGGATAATAGTAATACAAGCTTTAAGAGGCACCTATCCATCAAAGATTCAGTCATTTTGCGTAGTTGTCAAAAGCTCCGATTCCTGCTATATACATGCAGTAGTGACTTTGTGATGGTATTATGCACATACAAGGACACCATATATCTCAGTACAACAGGACAATAATAAAATCCAAAAGAACAGGTCACTATATAATTTAAGAACAAATGCAAAAAACCGTACATCCCTGGTTTGAGTTTTAGTACCTCAATCTAAGCTATCTTCCCAAGAAAATTCAAATTCTATGAGCAACCAGTGTCACACAACATGAAATGAACACAGGCATCAAACATACTTAGACACCTTCAATCATTCTTTCTCAGACTGTTTTTCAGTTTCATGCATAAGTCAAAATTTACTGTTTTGGATATTCTATGCTAACTTTACATCTACATCTTGTATGCCCTCAAGAAGAAATCAATTCCTAGTTCACTTATACATCACTGAATTAGATATAGATATTAAAAAAATAAATAAACCAAATTCGAAGCTAGGAGAACATCTGAGTTCATGGATCTAACATCCATACCAAAATGCACCTAAGTCTAGACATTTCCACTCAAAATTAATGGCAGGATTGCATGCAGGAATTAATCAAGTTGATTTTTAACAATAACAGAAGGGCATAAAGCAACTCCAGCACATACAGAGCACACCCCATTCTGAGTTCAGAGTAAAAAGATGAGCTTATTGTGCATACACTTCATCTAAATGTTAAATAAGTGATATCACCTTAGGATGCTGATTTTTCTAATAAAAGGAATTATTCAGGGAAAAAAAAGTAGCAATACCAAGTACTATACCTACCTAAAAGACTAGAGGGAGCAGGAACAAGAACAAGTGGAAAAGTGGGGGCACAATCAACATTATAAATTGGAAATATCAACAAAAAAAAAACACAGAAAAACTAATCCTGGATTAACCAGGAGCCCAAAATAAAAATAAAGAAACAAAAAAAGTGAAAAGCTGAAAACTATTAAAGTCTTCATTTTCAGCAGTGGAAATAAATATCCATAGGTCAAGAGTATGTATGAATCCAAGCATTCACGCAGAGAAAAGAGTACCTTTTCTTTTGCCCAGCCAAACGCAAAGTTATATATCTCACGAAACTTTTCTGGACAAATACAAGCAAAAATTATTTTCAGCAACAAAAGCACAATAATTGTATCTCTAGCTTAGAAATGCTAATCAAACCAACCAATGAGCTTTAGTTTAAATGGTACCTCCTCCCTTGTAAAAGCAAGGCGGAGAGTGCGCTCAAGAGTTCATGACCTTTGGGTAAGTGTTTAACTTACCAATAAATAAATAAAATTTAAAAAAAAAAGAAATTGCTAACAAAACTAATCACTTTGACTTTTCAATAAATATATCAGTTTCGGGAGTGTTTTCGCCTAAAAGCAACATGAATTACAATATTAAAACTAAATTTTAGAAAAAATCATAATTCATGAACACTTGCACATACGATCATCTTTCAGCTCCATGCGCATAAATGGAATCTTTTCACAGAACTTCTCCAAAGAGTCTATCCTGCCATCAGAATATATAGCCTTAACCACAGCAGTTCCAAACTCTTAATTGATATTCGATATCATTAAACTCAAGAATAAGTATAGCATAAATAACTATTTATACACTTACCATGCCCTGGTAAAGCATAAATAACTATTTATATACTTACCCTAGCCCTTGTAATCCACCTATAAACTCCTGCTTGGAAAATTCACACATGGTAGCAGCTTTCATGTGCCATGAAACAACTAACTGCAATAACAGCAGCAAAAACATGTATTCATAACAATTCATAAGCTATACATACTGATACAAATCATAAACAAAGAGGAATTATGAAGATTGAAAATTCATAAGCTGGCATTGACTTGCCTCCAAGCATTTACTGGTTTGAAAGTTAATGCAGGGAAGAGTGAGATCGTTCCGGTAGGGGAGGTTGGTAATATAGAGGCGTTGGCTATCATTCTTGGAAGTAGGGTGGGTAGTCTGCCTATGAAATACCTGGGGATGCTGTTGGGCACCCCTTACAAAACAGCTTCTATGCGGAATCCTATTTTGGAGAGGATGGAGAAGAAACTCTCAGGTGGGAAGCGTATTTACTTATTAAAGGGGGGTAGACTTACCCTGGTGAAGAGTACTCTTTCTAGCCTTCCTACGTACTATCTATCATTATTTGTCCTTCCTGTTGTTGTGTCTGATAGATTGGAGCGTATTCAGAGGAAGTTTTTATGGAGATCTTCAGAGGAGTGTTTTAAATATCCATTGGTGGCTTGGAAGAAGGTGTGTTTACCCATAGATTTGGGTGGTTTGGGGATCAGGAAGTTAGTGCATTTTAATAAAGCCTTGTTAGGGAAATGGTTATGGAGGTTTGGGCAGGGAGGCACTCACCTTTGGAGGAGGGTTATTGCTTCTAAATATGGTGAGGGTCAAGGGGGGTGAACTACTAAAATATGTAGAAGGGCCCACGGATGTGGTCCGTGGCGTGGTATTCATGATGGGTGGGAGAGTGTCTCCAACCATGTGGCCCTAGTGGTGGGGGATGGCACTCGTATTCTCTTTTGGCATGATAAGTGGGTTGGAGACAACTTGCTTAAAATGCTCTACCCTCAGTTGTATGTGTATTCTAATGACAAGGAAGCTTGCATTTCTAACGTTTTATGCTACCAGGAGGGTGGTAACGATAGAATATGGAATTTGAGATTTCATAGGGATTTTCATGAAAGGGAATTAGGGGCTGCCTTCTCTTTCCTTGAGCTCATTCAATCCCGGAACCCTAGGGGTGGCAAGAGTGACTCTTCTCATTGGTGTCTCAAAGGGAATGGCAAGTTTGATATCTGGTCCTATTATAATATCATTAGGGGTGCAGCTACCGTCAACTTTCCATGGAAGGGTGTTTGGAAAGCTAAGATCCCTAGGAGGGTGGCATTTTTTGTGTGGACAGCAGTTCATGGGCAGATCCTTACATTGGATAATCTTAAGCTTAAAGGACGCATTTTGGCGAATAGGTGTTGTATGTGCCATCAGAATGAGGAAACTGTTGATCATCTTCTCCTCCACTGTCCGGTTGCTCATTCTCTATGAGTTTATATGTTTCAGATCTTTGGGACACAATGGGTCATGCCAGGCAATATGGAAAGCTTAATGTATTGTTGGAGTTTTTGGCTGGGAAAATTTAATTCAGACATATGGAAATTGGTTCCTGGTTGTTTGATGTGGATTGTCTGGAAGGAAAGAAATCGGCGCTCGTTTGAGGACACCGAGAAATCCTTGGTTCAATTACAAGCTCTATGCCAAAAGACTTTATTTGATTGGTCTAGGTGTTGGGGCTTCTCGGATTGCTCCACTATCGTCGAGATTATTTCTTCTTTTAGTTTTACACTTTAGGTTTTTTCTTGTTCTTTGTTATTATTTGTTTGTTTGTTGCTTCTCCTTGTGTTCACCATCATGAACACCTTGTATTGGCTCTCTTTTGTTTTCAGTTTGTTTTAATAATATTCTTATTACCTATCAAAAAAAAAGAAAATATTCTGACTCTATGAACAGCCATAGTTTCCCTGTTTTGGGTCTTTGGTATGGCAAGGGGGAGGGAATTGAGAAGAAAAATTTTAACTCTGTTCTTGCCAAATTTCCGAACACTTCAACACGGTTACATTTTACATAATAATTTTCTTGCTACCACAGGATCAGACTTTGTAGATTTGAATTTAAACCTCATATTAAGGATACTTTCTTTATAATAATCAAAAGATATTTAGGTGTGCATGCCTTGGGTAGCAATAGCTTCAAAGAATTATACATACCATAACGATATCTTGCGGATCCACCTGCCAAAAGACAAAGACCCACATATCATTAAAATTGTGAATATCAAATTTATTATAAATAACCAAATAACTAATTGAACTCTTATTTAAGAAAAAACAACTAACAAAAAGATGGCCCATAAGGTACAAACAGCAGATGACAAGTAATTACAAAATTCCAAGTTGTGAAAACCTTATTGACTTCAAGAAATAATAACTGACCAGCATTTAAAAAAAAAACTACCTGAATATCATTGCAAAGGAGAGTTATACCATCAACCAGTATCATATCACTATATGGATCTGCAACATATCAGATTCAAAAAATTTAGTTGCATAATTGCAGCCATTAAGCAACAGAAGTCATTTACAGCACCCAATGCTTAGAAGTCCAACATTTAAAACCAACATTACATAGGCTCATTCCCATTTAACAGCATATTACTTGTTCACAGCAAATGAGTTTTAGGCTCTATGGAGGTTCCTACTGTCAGGCATTGTTGTACAGGTCAAGTTATCAAAAATTGCTTTTTCAAATTTCAGAATAATTTCATAATAAAACCTAGAGTTTAACATTGATTTAAATTAAATCCTGATGATTCAATTACATTAATGTCCACCCTATATTAGTGAGTCTCTATTGACTAAAAGTAACAAAGACCCACATAATAAACACTAGAGATCTATCTGGGTACTTAAAAAATATGTGAACATCAAGTGATATTTTAGGTTACACTCTCCCACCTCCAACCCCCTCCACCCCCCCCCCCCCAACCACCCCACAACCCAAAAAAAAAAATGATAAAATCTTCTTCAAGCTTTAGATTACACTCTCTCAAGTCTTCCAACATACTTTTTATCTCTTTTTACTATTCCTAACGCTGTGGCTGCTAGATTGGAAAGTATTCAAAGGAATTTTCTTTGGGGGTCTTCTGAGGGGAGTTTCAAATACCCTCTAGTGCCTTGGGAAAAGGTGTGTTTACCCATGGAATTGGGCGGTTTGGGGATAAGAAGTGTGGTGTCGTTTAACCAAGCTTTATTAGGTAAATGGCTATGGAGGTATGGTCATGAGGTTACCCATCTTTGGCGGAGAGTAATCTCCACAAAATATGGTGAGGATCAAGGAGGGTGGAGTACTAAAGTTTGTAGGAGGGCACATGGATGTGGTCTCTAAGTTGCACCGACACAAACACAGGTACGGATACAGAGGTACAACATTTTTTTAAAAATAAAGGTATGACACGGTATGGGTATGGTAATTAAATAATTAATTAAATTTTAAATTTAGGCATATTTTTTAATATTTTTAGACATAAAATACATTTATGTCTAGAATTTAAATAAAATTCTCAATTTAGTTTATTTTACCTTTATTTGTAATTTTGTATTGTAATAATAAAATAATATCTTTGTTAGGTTATATTTTAATTTTGAGTTGATTTATATAGACCAAAAGCTAAGCTTAAACCCAAATCCAACTAAAAGTTAAGCTTAAGCCCAAATCCAAAACAAAATGTTTCCCTCGTTTTATTTCATCTTGTACTCCCTCCCCCGTACCTACCAATTGTCACATCAACTTCTCATCAAAGTCAAACAATCTTTATTTTATTTACATTTTCTTCTCTCTCTCCAAACTCCCACCACACATTCACTCTTTATTTTTACTTCTTCCTTTTGTTTGTTTCCTTCTTCCTTCTGCAGCCCCGTAACTCCCACCAATTTTTATCACCTTCGATTTGTTCTTCTTAGTTCTCAAGCTTGTGTTTCTTGTTGCAAATCCATGTCAGCGCCGCATTGACGCCGTGTCGGAGAAGAAAAAAAAAAAAAGGACACCACCCGGATATCGGAGTCCGCCGAGTCTTACCGGTATCGGTGTCCAATGTGTGTCAGACACCAGTAATTTGCCAAAAATGGTGTGTCGATGCAACCTAGTGTGGTCTTTGGAGAAGCATTCATGAAGGGTGGGAAAGCTTCTTTAAACATTTGTCTTTTGTAGTGGGTGAAGGCTCTCATATCTGTTTTTGACACGACAGGTGGATTGGTGATAATACCCTAAAAAACCTCAATCCGAAGCTCTACATGTGTTTAGCAGCCAAGGATGCTTGTATTTCTAAGGTTTTGTGGATTCCGGAAGGGGTTACTGTTAGATTGTAGGATTTAAGGTTTTATAGAGCTTTTGAAGATTGGGAGCTAGCTGCATCTTATTCTCTCCTTTAGTTTATCCAATCTCATATTCCTCGAGGTGAAAGGAGCGATACTCTTTGTTGGCAGCTAAAAGGAGATGGTAAGTTTGACCCCCAGTCTTACTATCATGCGATTTGAGGTACTCTGAATTCTTTTTGTGGACAGCTGCTCATGATCGAATTCTCACTTTGGATAATCTCATGCTTAAGGGTCACCCTTTGGCGAATTGGTGTTGTAGGTGTTGTTGTGATGGAGAGTTAGTGGACCACCTTCTTCTTCATTGTCCTGTTACACAAACCTCATGGACTTTTATACTTCAGGCTTTTGGTATACATTGGGTTATGCCAAGATCAGTGGCGGGATTGTTATTTTGCTGGCATCAATGGCTTGGGAAGCATAATTCGAGCATCTAGAATTTGATTCCAGGCTGCTTAATGTGGACTATTTGGTTGGAACGAAATCGTCATTCCTTTGAGAACACTGAGAAGATGTTGAATGAGTTAAAGGTTTTATGCCAACATCGTCTTTTTGAGTGGTCTCATTGTTAGGGTATTACAGATTATTCTTCTCTCTCTGAGTTTACGTTTTCTCTTAAATTAGTTTCCACATTGCTGTTTGTTTTGTCTTTTTCTTGTTGTTCATCATCATGAACAACTTGTACTATTCCTTATTTTTCAAGGATAAATAGTTCTCTGATTACCTATAAAAAAATAAATAAGTCATTTTGTGATACAACTTGTGATTGACAAGAAGGAATTTTTAGCACTCAGATAAGTCCTAAGTAGACATGAATTTCAGTTATTTTTACTTAACAGAAACTCACTAATTATAGGCTTGAAAGTGATGCAACTAAAAACTTCCAGGCTTAATTTAAAGCTAAAGCCAAATATAATATAGCTACCCCCCCCCCCCCCACCTTAAAGAAAAATTTCAACAACTCCAGAAAAAGACGTAGTAATGAAGTGCTAGAAAGGCTGCAGAAGCAAGTGTTTAAGTAAAGCTTGCCTTTATATCTATTGAAGAGCTCCTCCAAATGTCTAGAGTCAGTAAATGATTTGCTCTGGGGCTGGCTGTAGAATACATCAAAGGCTCCTTCAAGATGCCAATCACTGGCCTTTAAAGTCTGAAGGGCAGATTTTTCACTGTAATTGGATTGGATTGTAAGATACACTATCATTAAAATTTCAATTTTAAAACCACACACAAATGCAACAATTATAATCTTTTTCAGAGGTTTACTTCTCAGGTGCAGCTTCCACCCGAGGATTGTGCTCTATGCAAGCACTTTAGAGGAGTATATTATGGTAGTCTTACTTAGCCAAGAAATCATAAGGTACTTTGATGGGAAACAGTTTGTAGATTTAAAATTTTAAAAGAAATAGAATATACTGAAACTGACAGATTTAACAGTTTGACAGAGACAAAGGTTTCTATTTCAAAACCTACAAAACTAGAGAGCTTCCAACAAATTGCTTCAAGCAGTTACACCCAATTCCTTATCCCCCACCCCCACCCCCATTCTTCCCTCTCCATTCTGCACATCACCGATTTAGCAAGCACTAAAATTATTAATGTATTACTAACTGCCATTTTTCCTTCTTTTTTCCTGAATTTCAAAAAATTATAATAACGAGATTTGGTGCATTCAAATCATGCCCAATTTTCATCGCCTCCATCTAATTCTCATCTATGCAAAGAAAGATGTGATTCAGTACAGCAGAAAAATTGCATATGATTATCAGTTACCTTGCACCAGTGATTGTCATAAACTGCTGAAGTTTGTCACGGTGACCTCTGCCCAATTTATGCTGTCAAAAAAGAACAAAACCAGATCATGAATACTTTCTTTTTATAGGTAATATGACTTTTACTGAAAGAAATGAACATCGTGTTCATGATGATGAACACTCTGAACATGAAACAAATGCACATAGATCAAGAACTAAAGCTAACATAATGTAGGAAATCAGCAGTAGATATACAATGTGTAAAACCCCAAATACGAGCCCACTGAAACAAAGTACCAAAAAGAAGAGATCTTAAAAGATCTAAGGACCTCTCAATATCTTCAAAGGTACGGGTGTTTTGTTCCTACCAAACTTACCACATTAAACAGGCTGGAACCATATTCCACGTAGTGGAAAAGTGCTTCCCAGAGCATGAATACATACATATTACGACATAACTATATGCATAAATTCTCAAAAACACAATATAGAGGCAGTGCATACACTCACATGCATGCACACAAGCACAAGTATACACATCGACATAGAGACACAAGCACACTACTTCTCCCTATTGACAAATTTTCAAACTGTACATTTGTCACACAAAATTACTTTAACAAAATTCCCATTTGATAACACGTAAAATAACATAACATTTGTATAGAAATGTTAATTATGTAGGTTGATAAATTAATGATGTCAGTAAAGCCCCTTCCCCACTCTCTGCGTGTTGATAAGTCATTAAACACTATCATAAAAAAAATCACACCATTTACTCACTTTTCTCAGCAGCTAGCCAAACCCACCATGTCTCTCAGTCTTTCTTTTCTCTTCTTCTCACATACGTCTCCTATATCCACCAATTCTTCTTCATATACTAATGAATTTCTAAATATATTTTGGACTTATTGTTTTGGGCCATAGTGGAATACATTGTATTGTAGACTTCATTGCTTCTCTTTCTTTTAAATTGTAACTTTTCACCTTTTGTATCTCTTTGGGTCTACTTTGTGTATAAAGCTATTTCCATGAGGTAGTTCCATTCGTTCTATAACATTTTATTAAAATAACCACCACCACCAAATCAGAAGTAAATTTTGGACTTACTCAACCGTAATAGTTCTTGTTGACATGAGTATGATGGAGATTTTTTCCATAAGTAATGAAATTTTATTGAAAAATGAGACTTATATGCTCCTGGGCAGAAGCATAAACTACTCAGCCCATGGATTACCTGGCAATTGATTCTAGCAGGTGGGGTCAAATGCACCTACGTTTTACTGGCTAGAAGCAAGTCCAAAGGACTCTTCTTGTAAAGGTTCCCTACATTACCCATCAGGGTGCAGCCTAGTGGTTGGAGGCAGGGATGAGCTGTAAACCCAGACATCCTGGGTTCAATCCCCACTAGGAGTTCTCTTGGATTACCTGATACACGGTATTGGCAGGTGGAGTTCAAAGAGCCCTGCCTTGGTGATGTTCCGCGTCATCAAAAAAAAAAAATTTGGCTTCCTTCATTTCCAACCCCCTCTACGCCCCCCCCCCCCCCAAAAAAAAAAAAATAGAAGCCTAAAAGAATTACAAAAAAAATAAATTATGCACAGAGGTATAGCAACCCTTTAAAACCGACAAGGGATGCTATTGGTATGATAAAAACTAATAAAACAACTTTGACATCCCTAGAGGCACCCCATCTTCCATTTTTATACATACTCTAGTCACTCTCTTTTCTTCCACATCAAACTACCATGAAATGAAAGTGTTCTAATGATCTTCCCTTATTCCTATGATCTATACCCACCTCAATTTATACCCTTTTCAACTACATAGAACTAACACAGCATAATTTGACCTAAAAGTCACACCTCAATTATAAGATTTGCAATATGGGAATTCACTCCTTCTCCTCAGTTCTCTCTATTGAAAAAACCACAACACTAAAACCCTAATCCTCCACAAATTTCAACCAATTATTCAATATTAATAAACCCCCCCCCCCCAAAAAAAAAAAAAACACTGAAGATTTCTGAGAGACAGGTCTAGATTTGAATTAAAAAAATTCACAAACACATAACAAAGTAAAATAAAGAACAAAACTTTGCGAAATTAAAAACCCTAGTTCTCCAAAATTGTGAACTAAATTACTCAATTTAAAACAAGTATAAGAAGAAAAGAAAAAAAAAAAAGTTACCATTTTTGAAGTTTGATGAGTGAAACCCTAACTGTGTGTACCGTGCGAGAAAGAAAGAAAGAGAGAGGAGTTAGAGAGAGAAAATTAGGGTTTGTTTCTTTCTCTGTCACTCTCTTTCTCTCTCTTAAAAAAAAAAAAAAGAGAGAGAAGCTGAAGAGATTTTTGATTATCGCTTTGTTCGCCGGTGAGGTGGAGGCGTCTTCTTTTGCTGAGTAGGACATGGACAGCAGCATTGGTCTTTTCTGGCACTTGTGTTTTCTTTAATTTACAATATTGCCCTTTACATTATCTCAAACTTGAGCTTTGTAGGAGCTTATCTTTGAGGAGAAAATGGTAAATGTGTAAGAATTATACTCATGTTACTGCTCTGGTGGGCCCATATATTTAAGGATGACTGTGTGGGGATGGGCATGGACAATGGACGCCATCGTCCGAACCAAACCCGTGACGATAGTAACACATAAAAAAGTCACGACGTTTCCTATGTGATATGATAGACTATAATAGACTATACGCCATTTGAATAGAACTTATTTTGCTAAAATTAAAAATTGAAAACTGAAAATATTGTAGTAAAATAATTTTTAAATATGTAAATAGTGCTGTGAGACCCATTTTTAATGAAAAATTACTAAAAAGTGAAATTTGTGGGACCTGTAAACAGTGCATAAATGCACTGTTCATTACTGAAAAGTTAATACATGTGGCTGGGTATAAAAAATAAAAATAAAAAAACAAAAACGCGGAGGTGGATGTGGACGTGGACGTGGACGTAAAAACGCGGATTCAAACGCCCTCTATGAGAGGGTTTGGATAGAGATTATTTTTTCTACGTTTAATTTTTTACGCAGAAACGCGAATTCAAACGCCCTCTATGAGAAGGTTTGGATAGAGATTATTTTTTCTGCATTTACTTTTTTGCATTTTGCTTCTTCTTTTTTTCTTTTTTTTTCTTCGTTTGCTACTGCGGTGGTACTGTGCGCGTACTGTGCGCGCACTATTCATGTACTTTTTTAGCAATTTTTTATTAAAATGGTTCTTGCAACACTATTCACACATTTAAAAATTATTTTGCTACAGTGTTTTCAGTTTTCAGTTTTCAACAATAAGTTCTATCCAAACGGACCCTATAACTAATTATTTATAATTATCGTATGGGTTATCATATTTTTTTATGTTCCTCACAATATATCATGTAAATAGTTGTGATTTTTTATATGATTCTAGAATTTTTATTGGGGAAAATTTTAACATGCTATATATAAAAATGTTTTCTAATTTTGGATTTGTGGTGTGAGGTTCTATTTCAGCTTATAAGATTTTTTTTATTGCTAGATAAGAGAATTGGACTTTTAACCTGCTTACACTAAAAATTCTTTGAAAATAAAGAATAATTATTATGTAGTGAATTTCGTCAATAAGAGAAAAGGAAAAAAAAAAATCATACCATTCAACATGTTTCTTCTGTCCAAAATGGTATTTCAATCCAAATTTACCTTATCAAATGTTATTTAATTTTAGGCAACATATTTTAGTCATGTAAATATGGGATTATTGAATATAAGGAGAAGGGGAGGGATGGGATGAAGAAGGCATAGATCAACTTAAAGCATAAAGTTGAAAAACCCTAGAGATATGTATACCTGTGTCACATCTCAATTCGAATTGAAAACCAATAAAGCAACTTTTTAGTAATGGAGTTTGTTTGTTAAAATGAAAAGAAGAAAAAGGGTATGGGCCTTAGCTTATCCTTACTTTCGGCAAGAAGAATCAAGGTTAGATATGGGTATAACCCTGGTAACCCCACCATGGCCACCACAATAAAAAGCCCATATTTGTAAACTACGTAGTTATTTTCAATCAAACAAAAGCATATTTGACTAGTTGGTTTAATGGACCCAAAAGGTGTGTCAAAAGTTTCAAATTTTATCTATCACATTGTTATTCTACGAGGTTTTCAAGGTGCCTCGTGAACAAAAAGTGGAATAATTTGACCAAAGTCTAAGACATCACTTCCTTGTATAAAAATAAAAAAATAAAAAAAAAATAAAACTAAAATTCTAGTATTGTAAAGAAGAAAGCATTGATGCAATTATGAATTATTGGAGGGGATGCTAACTGCTAAGTCAAGTTTAGAAACTCTATCTAGTTTCAAAAGCTATCCAAGTTGTGTACATTAGAACCTTTATATTCTGTGTGTGTGTGTGTTTCTCAAAAGCAATCCAAGTTGGAAGATTTTGCCGAAGATTGAAGACGTGAAAGGGTGAAAAGAGATGCGAACATAATGGCCCATGAATTACGTGAATGGGCCTTGAGATGCAATTTTGAGGGCTGTATCCAGCCTTCTGTCGTCCCTTTGGGGTGTTAAAAGAATCTGATGCCTAATGATTGTACGGTACGTGAGTAAATTTATATTTACTAATCCAGATTGCCTTCTATTTGTTTATTTTTTTTGTCATTTAAAAAATATTCAAATCAAGGTTACCATAATTTAGATACAGTGTACCTCTTAGGTCTAATGTAATTCATTAGGTACCAAATGTAACGTGTAAGCCAAGAGTTTTATAGCAATACTAGTTGGCACATCATTTGAACAAGTTAGTACCTTTCCAGGCATGGACAGAACCAAGATTTGGAATTAGGGGGCAGCTTTGCTGTTGGCTGCATGCGGTGGCTTTAGCCTCTGGCTCTAACTACTTTAGGGGTTTTTTTTTTTTTTTTCAAAGTGTCTTTGTGTGTACTGCTAAGTAAAGACAATTATTTTGTTTAAAATATTTTAAAGGGTCAAGTTATTTGTTTTAGATAAAATTAATTGATTGGGCTTAATTTTTTTTACTATTGGTAATTTTTGTTAATAGCCTAAATTTTCTGGGCTTGTATTTTTTTTTTAATTTTAGATCTATAAATTTGTTATAACCTTTAAAATGAGAAAAATTCTAGAGTTACAAACGTTTTTATAAATTGTTAATGTGGTTAGTGGTTATTGTTATGTAAAAAAAATAATGTAAGTGATGGGCCTAGATGCAAACTAATAAGAATTTACTACTTCAATAGTTTGTAAAAATATTGTAGAAAAGTTTTGTGGTTGTAACATTACTCTCAAAAGAATTAAAAATATTGTTAAGGGGGTAAAATGTAATTTTATAAAATAAAATTGTTAAAAATATTGATAAGAGGGGTAAAATGTAATTTTATAAAATAAAATTGCTAAAATTATTACCTATATACTAATAATTTAAAAAAAAAATTGGGGAGAGGGAATTGTTCCCCATTGTCCAAGGGTGGCTCCATCCCTGTTTCCAAGAGTGTTTGGGAGAGTATGGTGACAAATGGGTTTGAGCTATGAGGGAATCTTGGATGCCTCATCTTAGGCGAAAAATATATCTTGCACCCAGCATATATGCCGGGTGTCTCACACAGGGGCGGGCCCCACACACTGTGGGGCCCGCCCCTGTGTCTCACACCCGGCATATATGTCGGGTGCAGGATATACCCCCTCCATCTTAGGTGCCTAAACAAATTTTGGGCTAGGATTGGGTATGATCACTTTAAGGCCCAATAATGCCTTTTTTATGTGAAGATGTATTATGTATGTGTAAATAAATTATTGTAAAAATTTGAACTTAATTGAAGTTATAATATTTTGAGCCACTAAATATTATTCTTTTTTTATTTTTTATATATTTGTTAAGATAGGCAAATATAGGGGGAGGAAGAGATGAGCTTTAAATTACAAATATAGGGGTAGCACAAAGAATATCATAACCATTGGGCTATCACTTAAACCCCAATTTGTGGTAATCAAATATTAATTTTATGATTACTTTTCTAATTTCAAAGAGTGCCCCCCTCACCTCCCCTTCCCCATGGCATCAAACAATAAAACAACTCAAATTTGACTATGGTTTTTTTGTCTATCAATTTTCAATTCCCCAATGATTTAAGTTTTGTTAAAAATCCTCTCTCAAAGTCGGTCAACCTATAATTTGCTTGACATGTGTCTATAGCAAAGACTGTTAAGAGTGGATCTCTTGATTCAGACCCAATCGTTTGCAACAAATGAAAGGCCCAATTTGACTGTGGTGTTTTCGTTTTTTTATCTAGAAAACGAACTTATTCAACCAAATGAAAGGCCCATTTGGGCCCAAAACTTATTAGAGACCTCATAGATGGTATTTATTTAGTCAACTTATTTAGTTTAAGACTTTTAAAAATCTTTATTTCATCTTTTTAGAGTAAAATTTATATCTTCTAATGTTTTGGATTTGGATCATTTGTGGTTTTGAAGACTTCATCAATTTCATTGTAATTTTGCATTCGCTTTGAAAGAAAATTTTGTAATTTATATTGAAAATAAAATCCTTAACAATTTTATTAGGAAGATGCATCATCTATATATATATAAATCGAAACTTCTGAAACTCTCACAATTTTCCACGTCAGCATAATATCTAAATAAAATTATCATTTTATTTAAATAAAATTATTTTTATTTAATTGAAACTTAACAATGAGTAAAACTCTATCTCTTTAATAAGTCTAACTTAAACTCAAACTCATCATTATCATTTTTTTTAAAACAAAATTATTTTTGTTTAATCCAAACTTAATCGTTTAATTCAAACTTAATAAGGAGTAAAACTCTATCTCTTTAATAAGTCCAACTTAAACTCAAACTCAAACTCATCAGTATCATTTTTTTAAAAACAAAATTATTTTTCTTTAATTCAAACTTAATAAGGAGTGAAACTCTATCCCTCTAACAAGTCCAACTTAAACTTAAACTCAAATTTTGATAATTTATCTCTAAATTTGCGAGCTTAATCATAAACACTATAAAAGAAATGCAAACTCGAATAATTTTTTTAAAGCTAAATAGAGGTTTGAGCTCTTCTTATGTTATTTTCTTCTTCTCTACTTTGTTAAAAAAAATTATTTTATGGTTTTTCATGTATTTTTTAAAAAGTAATTTTTATACATGTACCACCAAACTCTCTTTAGCCGTTTTTTATAAGATAAAAAAGTAATTTTATGGTCTTTCTCTTATATTTCTTTATTATTTAGTCTTTTTTTTTATTTCAATAATTTCTAAGTAATGAGTCATCTGATTCTTTAATATGTTTTGGTCTTCCAAAAATTTTAATATCTGAATTTTTGAATTTTTTTTTTTCAATATTTGAAATTGTCTGTCAAATTTTTTGTAAGCCATTGCATGTTAAAGCAATGACTTCTTCATCAAATTGTAACATAAATTGAAATTATACAAGAACAAATCATGCAATAATGCAGCTTCTTAATCAATTTAAGATTTTATAAAATTATTTTAGTTTACTTCACAAATAGGTAGGTTTCCGTCCATTACACGGGTTAAAGACTAGTAAACAAATGATTTTTATTACATAAAATCTAGCATAATTTTGGTAAAAGATAATAACTTCTTTCTTGATATTTTTGTATATGTATAAAACAAACTAGACAACTTTTGTGTACTTAATAATTAGATTTTAAAAGTAATAAGTTCTCTTCAAAAAAAATGATTTAGTCAATATATAATTACAACAACATTCACAAGGGGTTTTTTATTTTTTTCATAGATCTCTTCATGTTTCCCTTTTTTCATGGGGAATTTTGAGAATATTGTATTCTTAATGAATTAGTCCAAAACATTATTTGAATTCTTGATGCGAAAAAAATTACTAAAATTAAATTAAGGTTAATTCAATACATGGATAGAGCTTCCAATGTTTTTTTTCTTTTTTCTTTTTTCTTTTAAGATCAACTATTTTAACCAATCGGCAATCACTCCCTATATTCCAACCGTTTTCCAGTTCAGCTGTTCTTATCATTTGAGTGGCGGTGTTATCGCTCCTCACTAAGCAAGCCAATGACTGTGTTTGGCTAAACTATTTGCTTAATATTAAGATTAAGATAAAAAGTGATTTTAAATAAATTAACTTTACGCAAATAAACTGACTTATTTTTTAAAACTCCTTTTTTATTTCACATCTAAGCAAATAAGGTAACAGTAAATAAGCACCCCCAAACATGCACTCAGAATTAAAATTTAAAATTATAATGAAATGATTTTTTATCCTCTTCCGTATGAATTCTATTTTAATGATAAATTGTATTTTTCTATGGGTTAATATTAATAAAAATACATCTTTTGTAATGTATTTCATTCTATGTTGTGTCAACTACAACTTGTCACACACACACACACATATTTTTTCTAAAACAACCAAAGTTTAGAGAGAAAAAAAAAATCAAATATATGACATATTATAATTAGAGAAGTATAAATTGAAACACTCTAATGGTCTGTTTGGAATCCGCTTATTTTGTTGAAACTGAAATTTTTTTGCTGAAAATACTGTAGATAAAGGTAAAAGTTAGCTGAAATAATATAGTAGAACTTATGAATAGTACCAAAAAGTACAGTGAAGTCCATAAGTAGTAGCAAAAATAAATTAAATAGTAAAATAAGTTAGCAAGATTAATCATGCCAAACGAACACTAAGGGTCCGTTTGGATGGAGGAGAAGAAAAGGAGGGGGAGTGGAGAAGGGTAGAATAGAGTTGGCTAAAAATAAGTTAATTTTGAACCAAATCTACTATGAATACGTTTGGATCCAGCTTTTTTTAGCTGCGTCCACGTTTTTTTTTTTTTTCAACGCATGTTTGTTACTGTTCATTGGCCATGAACAGTGATTTTAGGCCAATGAACAGTAACTTTTGGAATGAACAGTGTTTTTTACCCCTTAAAAAATTATTTTGCTACAGTATTTTCAGTTTTCAGCAATAAGTTCTATGCAAATGGACCCTATATTCTATTCTACTCCCCTCCCTTTTCCTGACTCCAAACAGACCATAAGTGAGATAGAGAAGTTTTGTTTAATTAATACTTGATATTTGTAACCTCAAGTTATTAACTAAATTGGACAAACCAATTATTAATATTTCTTTCCAATTCTAGTAAGTTTGGTAATGTACATGAAGTTAATTTCTAAAAACTTGTTCTTGTGAACAAAGTAATTTAATTCTTGAATTGACTTGTCAAGACTAAAGAGTCTTGGTAAAGCATAAATTATGCTTCAATATTTATTAACATCTTTAACCAACTCCTATGTGCATGTGTGGCCATTTGGGTGCATGCTCATGTGCAGTAGTGTGCATCCCTTGCACGGGTTGCTTATATAATAAGCATATATATATATATATATATATATTATATATATATATATATATATAAACAATAGAATTTCAACTTACAATGTCACTCTATAATAATAAATTTTTATTATCAAACTATGTCATCAATTAGTTTTGTTGTAAGCAGGGTTTAAATCTCAACTCTCTTATTCGCTAATGAGAGACTTTATTAATTAGTTAAGCACTTGAGCTAATTGAAAACCCATTATATAAGCTATACTTGGTTCCTTTTTATGAGTTCTTCTACATTTTGAAATTGGGAAATTACATTAAAGTCCTAAAATTAAACTATATTTCATAATAAGTTCTATTTTTTTTTTGTCAATTAAAATTCCAAAATGTTGAAATTGTTACAAGAAAAAGCATTAATCTGGCCATCTCCATAATTCTATAGTAACAAAGTACAAATAAAAAAAGAGGTGAACAAGTTTTAAGTAAAACACAAAGTTTTCTCCATATATGATTCTTTTTGCTTCATTATTGTAAGAGATGGGAAAGAGTCTTCAAGTTCAAACGAGTAGATATTAAGAGTTCTATGTAAATTTCCTAAACAAAGCATGCATATGTCATCCTGTGGATTTCAAAGATTATTGTATATGAAAAAGAGGTAGATAGACAGCTAGCCAAGCACACTTCGAGTATTATATGTTGTATTAGTTGAGGTGGGAACTAACATGAAGGTTTATCTAGTGGGATTCCTTCCATACTTTGTATAGCCAATATTAAGATAGCTAAAATAAAGTCAATTCTTAATATGTCATGACAAAAGAGTAGCTACACTAATATCATCATATCAACATTCCTCATGCGATTTTTTGTTTAATCAAATACCAACTTGCTCAATTATTTATTAATTTGCTCTCTATATAAGGTGATTGAGATTTCTTCCTTTCTTCTCTTCTTGTAAGAACAATGGCAACTGATGATCTTCGCACAGATTCTTCCGACTACCGGGTTGAGCTTCTATCGCCGGAAGCAGCAGCCATGGTTCCAGCTGCACCAAGGGAGCCAACATGGCAACTCAACATGGATCAGTTTCGGTTGGCAGAGAGACACATGAATTCTAACTTTGGTTGTAGATCTTTTTGGCAGACATTAAGTATGCATGCTATTCTTCTCCTGTTTATAGCATCTTATTGTGCTTAATTAAGCTTTAATTAAAATAACTTATTTTGTTTATTCTATCTTTTGTTAGTGAGGCAAAAAAAAATTGCGGCATACTACAAGAGGCAGGAAAAAATTCTCAAAGGATTTGATGAAATCGACAAATTTACCGAGCAAGGTTTTTTGCCTGAAAGTATGACAAAGGTTTGTTGTTTAATTTATCAAATATACTTAAATCGAGTCACATACTCACAAGCAACAACCAATTTTAATGGTTTGTAACCATATTTTGTTTTGGTTATTGAGAAATGAAGCTAATGAAATGTGTTCCTTTTGAGATGGGGTTGAGAGTAACACTTATAATTGTTATTGATTCATCTTATTCATTTACTTAGGGAAAAAGTGACATATCAAATCTAGTAACTATTTGGGGTTGGATTGGTTGTCTCGTGAGGTCTCAAAATGTGTATATCTTTACCTAACTCTCTTTGTCTCTCACACATATATCTTTTTTTGTGTTTCAGGATGAAGAAAAGCAACTTGCTAGGGGTGAGAGTCTGGCAATATATGCATCTAACATAGCTAACGTTGTGATTTTCATTGCAAAAGTGTTTGCTTGTGTTGAGAGTAAATCACTGGCAGTGATAGCTTCCACCTTAGACTCCCTTTTGGATCTTTTATCTGGTTTTATCCTATGGTTTACTTCTCATGCTATGAAAAAACCAAATCACCATTGGTATCCTGTTGGAAAGAACCGAATGCAACCTGTGGTAAGCCTTCCTAACTAGAAAAACATTAAATTGAAGTTCTTAGAAGATTACAAATGATTTCTTAATAGCAGAAATGTTAATTAATGAAGCCATATGATGCCGTTGACTTAATTTACAATCGTGTGATATCTCAATTTATTTTTAATAAATTGAACTTTAAACACTTAAATTTTGTGGTTATTATTATTTGGGTTTCTTAAGTTTGAGATTTTTCGTTTTAGTCCATCAAATTTAATTCGTTTTTTTCAAAATGGTTATTTTGTCCATTTTCGTAACAGATTTGGGTGCTAAGTACCAAAAAAAGTCTCTCTCTCTCTCTCTCAGAGCTTAGTTACAATTTTATTGACATAGACAAAATGACCATTTTGAAGATAGAATCAAACCCTTTTTTTTTTTGAGAAGAGGCAGAATCAAACTTTGTGGACTAAAATGAAAATTCTCAAATTTAAAGAACCAAAATGAAAATTATTCCAAACTTTAAGGGTCAAAAATATAATTTAGCCTAGAAAAAAAAACTGTTAAAACTATTATCAATTTTATTACAAAAACTTTACTAATAGACATATTAATGAATAACATTGGTGTCAATAATAATTTTTTGTTGTCTTGTATTTAAAATTTTACATATGAGTTTATAAGTTAGGTATAAAAAATTGTAGTATTAATATTACTCTTTTTCCTAAGAATGAGATCTCATGTCTTGTGCCAAAGAAAAGAAAAAGGAGAATTTAGTGGGTTTTGAGCTAAGTACTGTATTAAATATTATGATGTCGTCAAAATCTGGAACACCTTCATCATTTTCCTCTTTCTTTTGCCATCATAAAGTGGTGTTGTAATTATGGTCAATAACATAGAAATAAGAATTCCACTTTCTTATTTAGCTCCAATGGGCAATTTTGCAGGGCATTGTTGTTTTTGCATCAGTAATGGCAACACTTGGATTACAAATATTGTTCGAATCAGGTCGACAACTCCTTGCAAAAGTGAGTTCCAATAAATTCAATTTGCAATTCATTCAATGGTTTTGGGCAACACCAGTCTCGCTCTATGATGCTTTTACATTCAAATTTTAATACCTGAAAAAATCTCACTCATGTTTTTAGAGATCCTACTATATATTGATAAATAAGTGGTATTGACACCCTCTAATAGTGTTTGATGTTTAGGATTCCAATCTCACCTCTCACTTGTGTTTTCTGCTTGTATGTAACCCCTTACTATTTCCTGAAGTCACCATTAAATTTATATATGCAGACTCAGCCTGAAAGGGACCCCATGAAAGAAAGATGGATGATAGGAATTATGGTCTCAGTCACAGTAGTAAAATTTGTGCTTATGGTATACTGTCGCAGATTCGAAAATGAAATTGTTAGGGCATATGCTCAAGACCATTTCTTCGATGTGATCACCAATGCAATTGGTCTAGTAACAGCAGTTTTGGCTATCAAATTCTACTGGTGGCTCGATCCAACCGGTGCTATTATTGTAAGTCTATGATATCTATCGTTAAATTTGTCGCCATTGTAAGAGATTTTACTAGTTGAGCTAACTGGAACTCGTGTCACAATTAATCACTGATCTATTGTTGTAAATGATGAAAATATTATTGACCCACAATGCAGATAGCTTTGTACACAATTGGTAATTGGTCAAGGACTGTGATGGAGAATGTATGGTCACTAATTGGGAGGACAGCCCCACAAGAGTATTTATCAAAGCTAACATATCTCATTTGGAACCATGACAAGGAGATTAAGCACATTGACACAGTTAGAGCATACACATTTGGGTGTAACTACTTTGTTGAGGCTGACATAGTTTTACCAGAGGAGATGCCCCTTGGTCAAGCACATAATATTGGGGAGAGCCTCCAAGAGAAGATTGAACAACTCCCCCAAGTTGAAAGAGCATTTGTTCATGTGGATTTTGAAACAACTCACAAGCCAGAACACAAGCCAAGGCTTTATAACAACAAGAAAAGCAATACAAGGAGGATAAATAATTGTTTGCATGTGTGCATATTAAAGAGGGATTAATATTCATCGTGTTGGTTTTTTCCTTTACCAGTGAGTAATTGGTCTATAAAAAGGTTTAAGATGCCTCTATTTACTATTTAGTCTACTGACACTTCACATTTTAAGTATCAAAATTTTGGATTGGGATTTATTGTAAGCTATAACTTCATACATATGTATTGATATATTTAAAAAAAATAATCAAAATAAGATGTTTCTATTTACTATTTAGTCTACTGACACTTCACTTTTTAAAATTAGAAAACTTAGGTTCAGATTTATTGTGAAATTGAAATTAAAAAAAACCTTCTTTGCTTATATTTTGTTTTTGCGCATCTAAATTAAGAACCTCAAATAAAGAAAGCTCCTTAGATAGTAGTAGTATAGATGAACGCCATTTTAAGGGGGCAAAAAAAAAAAAAATTTGTACATGTTTTATAATGTAATTATAGTGAACAGAAAATAAAATAAAGAACACCAAAATTCGTTATGAAAATCAAGGAGTGGGTGAGGGAGAAATTAATTAGCAAAAAGCAATGATGTATAAATATTGACAGACTCTCGAGCAAGAAAGGGGTTTATTTATTAACACCGACTCTCAAAGAAGGAATTCAATCATTTATTATTGGCTTGTAGTCTTGTGACCTTAAATATAATGAAATTTATGCCTTCATTGCCCTTTTTGTTTTTGTTTTTTTTTTTTTTTGGCTAAGTGAAAAAAATGAATTCAAAATCAAGTTTTTCATGTGAAGAACATCAATTTGAAATTTGAAATTTTAGTTCCACAAGTCGTGATTTCTGCCAATATTCACTTTGAAAGTTGAATTCCACCACCCAAGATTTCTTATAGAGCCGTAGGAGTTTTCTATCTTATCTAAAAACTTGAACTTTTTAAAGGGATAGTGGATAATGCATCATGCATGATCTTTTAAATAAAGTGGTAAAAAAAGAAGAAAAAAAAAATAGAGTTCAAAACTACTTTGAATTGCCGAAAGCAATTTGAAAACATAAAGATTAGTCCCTATCAAAACCTCATAGGTTTAATTTATATTTTATTTTCCATAACATGACAATTACACATTTCCACTTGTTGGGTTCTACCATCTCACTTGCCTATAGTGGGATAACCACTTGTGCACGCTAGCAAATTAACAATGATTCAGTATAATATCTCATATATGGTCCGATTAATGAGACCCTTAGAACATTTGTTTGATCATTTTAGAAAAAAATTTGATACCATTTTTATATAAAATATAAAAAACTGTTCGGAAATATTTTTCATTTCTTATAAAAAGTTTCTAAAAACATTTGTTAAACTAATGGCCTGAAGTATCCGTTCACTTTTCCATTGTATCAAGAGATATTTAACATATAGATCATGTTAATAGGTGTCTTTAAGTTTTTTTTTAATTGACTATTTTAAGAATAATTTTATACTATTTTTATGAAAAATATTAAAAAAATTCAATAACTTTTCTCTTTATTCATAAAAAATATTTACTAAACTAATGCTGTCACATTCGTTAACTTTTCTCCCAACAGATATTTATAATCCAAGGCACCTATGAACATAGTCTGCAAATGCCCATGCTCAAAGTAAATTTTCTTCTAATAAATATATACTATACCATACTTTGGAGGTCACAGAGAGAAAATAAAATGAAACCCGTGAAGAGCTTTGTTGGGTTTCCTGTTGGCCACTATCTAACAATGACAGCGGCTGATGATAAGATGCTTGCTTATCAACATCAAAGTTCACGATAGTTCAAAAAGATAATTATAGGTGGCTGAACAAAACTTTGACATTAAACCCAAAAAAAAAAAAAAAAAAACCTAATTACTTTTTTTTTATAAATAATTTTTTAAAATATTTTATAAATCAATACTTTTAAAGTATCTATTAGCTATTTCATATTATCTATTTAAAAAAAAACTGTTAAACATAAAACCAAAAAAAAAAACATAATTTCAATACTTAAAGTCTATAACTACAACTGTATTAATTTTACTTAAATTAATTTTTTAGCTTATAAATTTACATAACAATGAATATAATTGATCGCATTAATAGGCTCTTATGGATATACACCACTGTAAGTTTTTTTTTTATAAATATTATCCTCTTTTTCCATGTGTGTGTTAATACTTAGTATTCTAAAAAAAATTGATCACATTAGTATTATTTTATAATAAAAATTTTTTAAAAAGTATTTTGCCTTTTGTTTTAAACAATCTTGATTCTTCTAGTGCCTTTAGGTCACATTGCCATTGATTCATTTAGTTACTAAAATTATAAAATAAATAAATTGAATATCGAGTTATCAATAATTTAAATAAATACTAAATTGAAACTAATTAATCATTGTTTAAGTGTTGATCATATGGTAAAATTTCAATAGTCTTATTTTATTAAAATTTAAATTCATGAACTTATATTTTTAACTCAAATGACAAAGAGGTAAACACATTAAATGAATTTCTTATAAGAATATAATTTTCTAAACAAAACCAATTAAGTTGGACAAGTAATTATTTTCTATATTTTATAGTGCAAGTAGAGTGAAACAGAAATAACATATTCTTTTAAAAAAAAACACACAAACGAGCACCCATGCTTTTCATAAGATATTTTTCATTATGAAAATCACGAAGTGGGCGAGGGAGTAATTAATTAGAGAGAAAGAATGATGTATTAATATTGACCGACACAACAAGAGCAAGGAAGGGGTTTATTTATTAATCATTAGTTAATGACACCGACTCCAAAGTCCAAACCGAGTAAATAATTATTAATTCACTTATTTATTTGGCTTGCAATGCAATAAGTGCAACTGTTCAACTCAGATTTTGGCTCTTGCGTCTTCAAATCTAATGAATTTAGGGCTCAGTATTTGTTCAGTGTTTTTAGTGCATTAGACTCATTACGATCATAGCATATGTTCATTTTTAGACATGTGTCATGATCACAGCGATCAAGTGTCACAAAACACTGAACAGAAACCGTATTCATGAATTCATGTGGGCATTCATTGACCTCTAAACAAAGTTGTGAATAAAATTAAATTTGTGATGAAATTTGAAATTTCAATTCCACCCATCAAGATTTTCCAAAAAAATTGTTCCTTCTGTCTCTATCTTATGACTTAACTAAAAACTTGAACTTTTCAAAGGAATAGTGGATAATGCAAGATTTTTTAAATAAAAATAAAAAATTACTTTTTTTAAAAAAATACCTAGAACTTTCATTAAAAAAAAATCATAATAGTCTAGAAGAACATTACGAAGGAAAAAGAATTTAAAAGATCTAAAACTATTTTTTGTACATATATTAATTTTGAAACAAATAAAAATAATAAATTTTAAAAATTACAAAAATTGTATCCATTAACATTTTAAAGAATATGCTATAGAATATCTGCCTACCAGACAGTATGTGAGAGGTGCATGTATTTTCTCTCAACATTTGCAATTATCCTAAAATAAAACAAAAATAAACATTGGCACTTATCAGCAATGCCAAAATTATTTTGAAAATATAAAGTTTAGTCCCTATCATATGTCTCATTTATAAATTATTTTGTTTCCATACCACAGACAATTGCACATTTGCCACTAGTTGGGTTCTAGTGGCGGTTTTTTCTCCCAAAAAAAAAAAGAAAAGTGGCGGCTTTAGTCAGGCTGTCACTTCATATTAACTCCTTTTTCTTTTTGGGAATTTCATAATAACACCTGATTTGCCACATATATAGTTTTTAATAAATTTGTTTTGTCTACGTCTACCTAAAAAACAAAATTGAATTTTTGACTTGAAAATTTCAAAAATTTTGGTTCAGAAAAAATAAAAATAATAGCAAGGAAAAAAAAATAGTTTAATAAATATATCCATAATTTAAATTTCATTTTTCTTTAAAAAAAAATAGTACCAAGAAAGATTCTATGGCCATGAATTCTCATTTGTCAAATTTCATGTATTTGTGTGTGTGTGTGTGTTTTTTTTTTTTGTAATATTGATATATTCAAGTTATTTTTATTAGATTTGGTATCATTTAAGTTTCTTATAAAGAATGACTATGCTATAAAAAATTCTTAAAACCACCACTACTACATTTTTCACATTTATTTTAATAATTTGACAGTTATATTAGACACAGTTTTAAAAACTAGTACGATTAAAGAACCAACTTGAAAAAAAAATGCCAACCATGATCCTTGTCGTAGCAAATTAACAATGATTGATACTCGATAAATAATCTTATGTTGGAGCTTTTTGTTCATGATTGCAGGACCCTATTGTCCAACAAGTTTTCAAGAAGGTGAACTGATGCATTGGCTAAGTTTAGAGCCAACTTAATTATTTTCTGACTATGTTAATTTTGTAAACCCACTACCTGTGGTGGAGGACTTGCTGCCTTTAATAAGACTAAGTTTTTTTTTTTTTTTGTGATAGACTTATTAGAAATAATTTATATCAGCATTGGCTTACCACAAAAAAAAAAAAAGATTTTGTATAATAATATATTTATTTCAACAGATATTACTTTACCTTTTTAAAAAAAAAATATATATATATATATATATATGTATATATATTGTATAAATAGATATTTATTAAACAAAGTACCTGCATAGCCTGCAACTGTAGAATGCCTATGCTTAAAGTAACTTTTCTAATAAATACTTCAAAAAAAAGGCATGCTACATTGGGAGGTGCCGGAGAGTTTCTAGTTGGCCACTAGCGAACTTTGATATCGATTGACGATAAGATGGAGATGCTTGCCAACAACTACAAGGTGGCTAAAGTGCTAAACAATCCTTGTTATTAATTAAGAGCATTATTATATTTCAAAACAAAATTTATTAACTTTTGATAAGTTTTAATGGAAAAATAAGGGGGAGCTAGGAGCTTGCTTTTTCTTTTTTCTTTTTTGAGGGGGACCAGTGGGGTGGGGGAGCTTTCTTTTTCTTTTTTGAGACACTGTATTACATTTAATAAAAAATTTGATACATAAATCTCATAAATTAATATGTTAACTTTTAAACATTAAAAATAAAATATTCTTTCATCCAATATTATGATATATCACATCAAATCATCAATACCATGCTAATAAATTTCAGGATAAATGTGGATTTTAGTTAACTCAACTAGTAAAGTCTTTGATGGTTGTATAAGAGATTTGTGGTTCAATCTCTGCCTATACCAAGAACTAATTGATATCTTGATCTGATGATAAAGAGTTATTATTAGGAGCGGACGTCATAGGTTGAAACTCTCTAAAAAAAAATTCAAGATAAATTATAAATTACACTCCTAAAATTTAGGAGTATTTAGATTTTACATCTTGAAATTTTAGAATTTGAGAGTGTAAATCTAAACACTTCCAAATTTTAGGTAGTAAAATCTAAACATCTCTAAAATTTATAGTGTAAAATTTAAATTCTGAAACGCCATGGTGTAAAATTCAAACACTCCCAAATTTCAAAAGGTAAAATCCAAATTCTAAAATTGCAAAGCGTAAAATTCAAACACTCTTAAACTTTAGAGGAGTAATTTGCAATTTACCTTAAGTTTCATAAAAAGTACTTTATATTGGTGTTTAAAACAATCTTCTAGAGTTTTTATGTAATGTCGTTATAGACCAAGAGTTTTGTAAGTTGTAACTCAACTAGTTGGCACCTTATGATATTTTTAATAAAGACATCCAAGACTCAAATTATTCTTCCCTCAACTATCAAATTATCAAGAAAATGTAAAGTTGCTATTGTGTTCCTAAAATCCTGCCCATTCATTTTTAAATAAGTATATTGAATTTTACCATGTAATCAACAATATAAATATATACCAATTAGTAATAATTAAAATTTCTATTCATTTTTTTATACATTTTGATTGGGGAAAGACATCTTTGTTAGAAACACAAAGTACCAATTACATAGAAATTACATACCGTACTTTTTGTGTTTCGCTTTATGATCTACCAATTGTAGTATGTACATGAATTTACATTTTTGTTTCTATTTTAAACTTTGATTATTTTATTAAGAACGTAAAAAAAAAATTATAATTAGTAAAATATAAAGTTGAATATAAAACGTGAAACAAAAGATTTATCCTAGTGTGGGTCTAAAGTTTAACACAACATTAATCATATTCAATGTTTGTAAGTTTTTTTTTTTTAATGAAAATTGATAATAATTTTATTAATGCCCTTCTTTAAATCCGTGAATGAAATGCTAAAAATGGAAAACATCAGTCTCTGTCTACCTGCCATTAACAACTTCTTTCATGCCTGCCATGTGAGAGTGGAGTTGTGTAGTTTACATATGCTAGGAAGTTTCGCAGTAATTTCCAAGATAGCATCGATTACTGTCCGCTGAGATATTAACATCTATAAGTAAAGTTTTTTATTGTCTTTATTATTTTAGGCCAAAGTAAATATTTTATCTATGGGGTTGTGGGGATGGAGGGAAGTTTCTCTATGGATTTGTAAGTTTCGGTTCAGGCTAATTTTCCTTATGTCAACTCTCTCATGACTCATGAATACTTTGGGGATGCAAAGGCCAAATTTGACACATGGAAAGGCACTTTTTTATACCAAAATTTGATGGATCTGGCCTATTTTAAAATTGAACTTGATGGATTTGAAAGCAACCTTTTAAATTTTAATGAGTTGTGTTAGGGGTATTTATTTTTAATTTGTTTACATAGAGCTTATAAATGAATGTGTCATTAATTAAAATTTGAGAAGTCCGGGCTATTCCATCCATTAATTACAAAAAAATGGTAGACTACTAATTTTGGCCTTATCATTTATCTCATATTTTAATTTGGTTCCCAACATTTCAGTTATGTCAATTTAGTTTCTAACATTTTAATGTATTATTAATTTAATTCATGTTTTTATTTATTGAATGAAAATTACTGACATAGCTAACGACCAAAATATAAAATCAATTCTTGTCACATCAACAAAAATTAATTTTTTATTTTGACAGTTAGCCATGTCAGTAATTTTCATCTATGAGATATAGACAGAGACTAAATTGACACGACATTGAAAGGTTAGAGACCAAATAGACACAATTGAAAGGTTATGGAACAAATTAAAATATGGTGTAAAGGATAGAAACTAAATACGTAGTTTACCTCAAAAAAAAAGTTTAAACATTTATGAATTTTGATAATGGATGCTCTAAGGGTATTCATTTAGGAAATAATTTTAATATTTTTTATGGGAAAGGAAAAAAAATTAATTGATTTTTTTACTGCTTTTTATATTGAATAATGCTATAGATACTACAAGTTTTACTGCATTAATATTGTGTTTGTTTAAATGAAAAACCTTGTATAAAAATAATTTTCTGTATTTTTCAGTATTTGGTAGCATTAGAAAAAAATAAGTTAAAGGAAAACTATCTTTGGTCAATAGAAAAAGTATGGCTTATTTTTAGAAATGGTTTGGTTTACTTCTAGTACTTTTTTAACTGGATGTTTCCTTTTATTTTAAATACACAATTGCAAGTTGTAGTGGGTTTTAATCTCCACATTTTTTTTAGTTGGTGGGTAATGTGGCAATTTCTCATTAAAAGAAAAGAAAATTCTATTTAAAAAAGTACAAGAGGTAAGCTAAACTTTTTTAGAAATTGTTTTTTACAAAAAGTTTTTGGAAAACAACTCTATCTCACATCAAGTTAAATAAAAGAAGTTAAAAGATTGTTTTTTCAACTCATTTAAGGTTGCTCCCAAATATAGGAAATGAGATAGTATTATAATCTCAATACTTTTTAAAAAATGACTCATTTTCTAGAAAACATTATCGCCAAAACAAACAGAGCGTAAACTTACAAACTGATATGTCACTAATCATAAAGAGGCAATTCAAATATACATTTATGAGGTGGTTGAAACGCATCAATTACATTCATTATCACATCAATTTGTAAGTCTTATGTGGTAAAATTTGTAATTTCTTTAGCATTTACTTTTTATATTTTTCATAAAAAAAGATATATTAAAATTTTCCTAAATGGTTTATGAGTCATGTTAACGGATGCCCTTAGAATAATTTTTAATAAATTATATTAGGAAAGTTTTGTCGTCATTTTTATGAGAAATCTAAAAAGTTATCAACAAAATTAATTGTTTTACCATTTTCCTATAAAATATTTCTAAAAATAGCTCCTAAATCAATGCCTTTAGGGTATTTTTTAACATTTCTCATGATTTATTAACAAATTCTCATAGAACACTTGTTAAACTAACCCAACATTTATTTATTAAGCGTGCGTTTGCTTATAAATTATTTTACAAACTTGTGAAAAACGTGCATAAACAGTAAATTTGGATCCCGCAACATTATTTATAGTTTAAAAATTATTTTAATATAATATTATTAGTAATAAATTTTTTACTTTTAATAAAATAAGCAATATCTAAATCCACGTTAAATGGTTGAAGTTCAGCCATCGCTTTTATTACAACATGAATTTGTAAGTTGTACTATCTTATGACTTATAGCACCTTTAAATTATTTCGGTTTTGAGAGCGAAAGAAGAAAAAAAAAAAATCTTTTTTGATTATTATTTGTGGCGGCTAGTATTTAAAGTTTTGGACTGCTAGGCTCCTTCTGGATGTTGACAAAATTTTAGATTTAGAACAAGAAATTTGACCGAAGAGCTTTGTTAGTTGGGGTGGATAAGTACGTAGGAGGTTGGGGCGGCAAATTTTGCAAAATAAAGGAATTGATGTGGCTTTCAAAATTTGTTATGTTTTTTACCTTCTATCTCTTGTTTTATTTTCGTTTTGGTCCATCAAGTGCTAAAATCAAATATAAAAAATGAAAATCAAGTGCTAAAAAGTAATATCAAATATAAAAAATCATTTTCTCAAAAAAATCAAAAATCAAAATAAAAAAGATGTAACGGAACATATTCAATTGTGACTAAGTTAATTAATAATTTAGTCTTATCTTATCAAGAGTCTTATAATTTAATAGTAAAAAAAAATAATAGTATGAAAAATATTAAATGCACAATAAATTTACTACATCAACCTTATAAATTAAAGTGACAATAAATGCAATTAGCTAGTAAGCTTTAATTGTGACCACCTAATAAATGAATGTTTAAATTATTTTTTATGATTAATGAGGTAAGTTCTACAAAATAAAATGGACAAAACTTATGTACAGTACCTTAGGTGCTGTTTGTTAGGTTCCCCTCTTAAGATTTTGCCATGTGGCTACTTAACTTAAAAAAACACTTCCATTAATGAGAAAAAAACCACTTAGCAAAATCTTAAGGGAGGAATCTAAGAAACAGCACCTAAATACTGTACATAAGTCTTGCTCAAATAAAATTTGTAGTATCTTCAAATATAGGAAATGTTAACAAATGTCCCAAGGACATTGGTTTATGAACTATTTTTAGAAACATTTTATGGGAAAATGATAAAATAATTAATTGAGTAAATTACATATTTGACCCTTATCCTATACACCTGTGTCAATTTGGTCCCTAATTTTTCAGTACCATGTCAATTTAGTCCTTACCGTTATTTTTTGGATGAAAATTGATAACGTGTCTAATGGCCAAAATAAAAAATTAGTTTTCATTAATGTGACAATACACTAAAATTTTATTTTGGCCATTTGACATATCATCAATTTTTATCCAAGATATAACAACATGGACTAAATTGACAAGACACCGATAGGTTAAAAACCAAATTGACATAATTGAAAAGTTATGGATCAAATTGAAATATACTGTAAAAGATAGAAATCAGATATGTAGTTTATCTTAATTAATTTTGTTGATAGGTTTTTATATTTTTCGTAAAAGTGGTGTCAACATTTTTCTATTATACACTCTGTTTGTTTCGATAGAAAACCTTGTGTAAAGATAGTTTTTCTTATTTTTCGGTGTTTGGTAGCATAAAAAAGATGAGTCAAAGGAAAACCATTTTTAGTCAACTTAAAAAGTATGATTTATTTTAGAGATTGTTTTCCATTAATTTTTTTTGGAAAACAACTCTATCTCACAGTAAGCTAAATAGTGGAAGTTAGGAGGTTATTTTTCAACTCATTTAAAGTTGTTACCCAACATTGAAAAATGAGATAGAATTATAGAAAATACTTCTTGAAAAATGACTCATTTTTTAGAAAACATCATTGTTGAAACAAACAGAAGATAGGGTCAAACTATTAACCATTAGGTATAGTTCACTTCCATTAAAGAAGATATGCTAGGGTCAAACTTCAAATCCCTCCTTATTACTTTTTTATACATATGTTTAGTCTTTAAGATGAACTTTCTGTTTTTTAACTTCAAAAGTATCTATTTTTTAACTTCAAAAATATCTATCAAGACTAATGAATAATGAGTATCGTAAAATTATAAAATATTTTATTTATTATTGAGGGATAAGGCTTTTGCTTTTTTTAAGCGTTTAACAAATTATTTAAGGGAAATGCTAATAAATGTCCTTAGGGGAATAGTTAATAATTCATTTAAAAAAAGTTTTTATGGGGGAAAAAAAGCAATTAATATTTTGACAGCTTTTTCAATTTTTCATAAAAGTGGTGTCAAAATTTTCCTAAAATGGGTTATTAACCATTGTCCTAAGGGCACCCGTTAGCATTATCCATTATTTAATGACCCACAATTGTTTATAACCTATCTCAATTATGGGTTATGCTAACAAATGCCCTTAGGGCATTGGTTAACAATCCATTTTAGAAAATTTTTAATACCACTTTTATGATAAATGAAAAAAGCTGTCAAAATATTAATTGCTTTATTTCATTTTCCCATAAAAACTTTCTTTAAATGAATTATTAATCAATGCCCTTAGAGTATTCGTTAGCATTTCCCCTCAATTATATAGTTAGTCATTGTTTTTTGATAACTTAAACTTATCCAAATCGAAACCAATGAAGCTATGTTATAAATACCAACACTAGACAGTCATTATAAAATAATTTTCTATGTTAAGTGTGTTAGAAGTTACTACTTACTATTCGCTGAAACAGTAATAGAGTGGATTGTAGTTAGGCCTGTCCATGGGTCGGGTCGGGTCGGTTCGGTGGGTGGAAGGACTCGAAACTGACTGCTAGTGTCAATTGGTCGAGTTAGTTTCTAGTTTGAGTGTGATCGGTTCAGTTTGGTTGGTCACCGGAAACTACATTTGTCGTTGGAAATTGCAAATTTTTTGCCCAAATTTACAAATTTTATTTAAAAATTTATGTGGTTTAGCCGGATCTGGCTAAATCCCACTAGATCTGGTCAAGAACTCGCCGGATTTGGCTTGATTTTGCCAGATTTGGCCGGAGTTCTTGTATAGCAGCAATCGGGTTTAGGTTGCTCGTAAGGGTGTGCATAAAACCGAAGAATTGAAAAAACCGAATGTAACTGACCGAACCGTGCCCAAAATTTCAGTTCGGTTTTGTTGCGGTCAGTTTGATTTCGGTTTCGGTTTTTATTTCTCAAAAACCAAAAGTTTCAGTTTCGGTTTTCGATTTGTATGCACCGAACCGGCCGAAACTGAACCGAATAATATATAGTATATCTTATATTATAATATTATATATATAATATAAAATCATATTGGGCCGGCCTTGCAAATATATTGGGCAACCTGCAATCAAAATAGGCCTTTCAAATACATTAATGCATTAAGCCTCCGGCCTTGCAAATAATCAAGCCCATTAACCCATTAAACTAATTAAATATCTAATTAAACTTAAATTAATTGGGTAAACTAATTAAACTAAAACAAAAAGTTAAAAACCGTAGCACACGTTAGTCACTCTCATCTCATTCTCGCTCTCACACACAGACACATCCTCCATAGTCAGTCTCACACACTAGACTCCACAATCACTCCAAACCTTCTTTTTGCCACTGGCCTCTACACATCGGCCTCCACACGCTGGCCTCCCTACGACACGATCATCTTCCTTCTTTTCTCACGGTATGGTTCTTCTTTTTTCTTTCTCTCTCTTCTCTTTTCTTTCTGACTTTCTCTGTCACTCTGTATCAACTGCGTTCATCAGCTTTGTTCAACTGTTCTATTGCTCAATTGCTTTTTTTTTTTTTTTTTTTATTTTTTATATGTGATTAAAGTTAGGGTCTTGAAAATCTCAATAACCCTCTTTTTAGAAAACTGAAAACTGACCGAAACCGACTGAAACCGAAATACTAAAGAAACCGATTGATTTCCAACCATTTTAGTTGGTTTCGGTTGAGAATTTCACAAACCAAAATATTTAGTTTTGGTTGTCCATACACATACAAAAATGATCGAACCGAATTGAGCACACCCCTAGTTGCTTAGGTTTTGGAGAAGCAAACCTGCCACTTGACCCGCTAGCATCAGTTGTTGGAATCGAAAACCCACAGCCGACTGACTAGAGCTTCAGTTTGAGCTGGAATTGGGTTGACATTGGGCAGTTTGGTCGATTTTTCAGGCTCCGGTCGGGTCAAGACACCCTTAATTGTAGTGATTAAAAGTTATAAATCTCATCTACACCAAAAATCAATTGTGATTTGGTCTAATGATAAAATGTAATCATCATAGAGCAGAGTAATTAAAAATCTCACATAAAAAAGTCTATTGATACACAACAAATCTCACAATTTATATTTAGAAAATAAAAATACAAATAAAAAACAAACAAATCTCACAACATTTTTTTTTATATAACCTTGTTTTAAGTTGTGGTGGGTTTTGTTGTACATGTATTTTTCCCAGTGTTGACATTCCCCTAACCTTTTTGGAGTTTTCACTTGGCGATAGCGTATGATGTAATGTAAAGGTGTGTGATATGTATACATTACATAGGAGAGGTGTGCATATGAGTGAACTTCATTACCTATGATTATTTTTAGGAGTCTCCACCAACCATGAGAATTATATGGAATGATTGATCACCTAAGTCTAATTGACGTTATCTTATAAATTAACTAATAAAAACTAAAGGCCCCTAAGCTAAAATAGAAAAAAAAATGTCTTGAATCATAAGAAATGGTTTTAGAAGCTCAGTTATGCGTGAGGAAAATGTTAGGCATCCTATGATGCCTATCCCAAAGGGTAATACATTGTTTTGAAATTAACCCTACATTTCACCACTTATATAATAAAGAATTTGACACTTGGGTTTTGAAAAAGAGTTACTGTATATGTTGGCTTGTATAAATTGAACAAGTGCAAATGCATAAGCGTGTAAATGCATGGCATACAAATCTACCCTAAAGTGATATGTGGATGCACGTGCATGTGATTCTATCATAGGATGACATGTGAATGTATGACATAGATGAGTCTATTTTAGGATGACATTTGAATACATAACATATGAAAATCTATCTTATAGAAATTTACCCTAAGATGACTTGTGAATGACATAGGCAATTATCTCAAGAAATAAAAAGGCATGAATATTGAAAGAGTGTTAGTCTAAACAATATACGTGACACTCTTCAATAAGCTAAGCAATTTTATATGGACAAATTTAGCTACAAAATTAATTGTAACCTAAGACTATAACCTACTCAATAACTTTTTATTGGAAGTGAATTTTTACAAATTCGTCATTAGATTACATTTTTTTCTTATACTCTTATCTATTGCTTACCTACAAATAGTAGGGAATTTTTTTTTTTTTTTTTGAGAAAGAAATAGTAGGGAAAAATAAAAGGGCTAAAAGCTGCCTATCATCCCATCTCAAACGCATAAAAAAAAAAAATTTAACTCCTTTAAAAAAAAATAGTTGTGTTAAAAAAAAGTTTTCAAAAAGGAAAAAGTAAAAAATTAAAACTGTTTACAAAACAGATACCAAGGTGCCAAATGCCAATGGCTTTGGGCCAACGCCAAACACCACTCTCTCCGTAAATATGGGGTGATTGGTGAAGGTGGGGGCTGAAATTCCGACCCCTCAAACTGCATGGGTCATTAGACTCGTTACCTAACAAAGAGCATGATTGATTCTCCAAAAAAAAAAAAAAGCATGATTGGTTCAGGAGTTCATTTTGTTAGGTAATAAAAATCTTGAGGCATTCTTTGCCACCAAGCCAAATTAAACGAGCCATATTGCATTTTGATTTTGTTGCCTTTGCCTAGTTTAAGATCACAATATCACATACTGTATCGTATTTCTTAACCCACATCATTACTTCATTTCAATCTTTAAAAAAAAAAAAAAAAATCATTACTTTGCATTTGAATAAATGACCCGAATCATTCCTTGTAAGAAAAAGTGTTCTTTTGGCTGAAAAGATTCCCGGTAATAATAATCAATAAAATCTGAAATGTGTATCCATATCAAACGTTGTGATCTTTATTTTTTACTCCTACACAGGAAAAAACTTCATATCCCCGTGTAACTTTCATTTATTTTTGTGAATGCAACTCATCACAACGTGCCAAAAATAGACAAAGATCATAAGAATATTAGAATATGCTTCGATGGTGCTACCGACTCATGGAAAATAATTTTTAATTTCTGTATTGTCAATTGCAAGTTGCAGTCACGATATATAATAAAACTCAACATACACATGGGGATAAAGGAGATAAGTACACTTGTGTGACATTTGATTCATTTGAATGCAAAAAAAAGAAAAAAAAAGAAAAAGAAAAGCAAACAAATAAATGGTTTGAAGTTATGCACAAGTCTACAATGTGACAAAACATACAAATTATGAAGTTGGGATATTTATTTCTTCTTCTTCTTCTTTCTTTTTTTTTCTTTTTTTTTTTTTTTAAATTTTAAAGTAAGATTGTATCATGCTATAAAAAGTACAATTACATTGTGGGAGGGGGAAGCCTAAAGAAAGAAGATTATTAAGTGGAATCCACTAGAGGGAAAACTGGGCCCAACTATTCATCAAATCAAGCCTAGTCCAGTCAGATAACCCAGTCAGAAAAACCGAGGAGGGTGGCTCGCTCAAAGAGCTTGAGGAGTAGATACTTCTCGAGAGACTAGAGACAAGCCACCAAGGTCATAAGGTTGAAGGCTGAGGAAAGAAGTAGTAACGTACAAGAAAGGGAAGGAGGAGGCTTTCAGATAAAGCATCTATCACCTCCACATTTAATACACTATACCAACTCAGCCTGTCACATTAATGAAAAAATAACTCCTAAACAGTGCCCTCACAGGCTGCAGCCTGCTTTACCACCACCAGCAAGGTAACGATGAGACAAGTATCTAAGGAGAGATCAATGACCATCCAAGTGGAAGGTTGAGATGCAATCTAAGTAGTTCTATATGGGAGAGAAGATCCTCTTGGAAGGGGGATCAGAAAAATTCCAAAGGAAGAAATAGAGAAATATAGAGGAAAATTGAGAATTGTAAAACCAAGAAGTGTACATCCTAAGAACTATTGCTCCTCGGCCAGCCTGAGGAAGAACTTAAATAAGAATTTTCTTTGTCATAACTCTTAACTTAAATTGTTGTCTTTGCCATCCTTTTTCCTCTAATTACTGAACCGCGGTTGTCAAGGCATAAAGGTTTGACCTCGACTAACCATCTTTACAATTAGTTGTATTGGGCTTCCATTCCAGTCCATTCTCATCAAGTTGGGCAGAGCCCCCTATATATATATATAGGAGCCCTGCGTTTAATCACATAAGTCAAACCAGCCTTTGCACCACTAGAGTGAATAATTTCTTCATGTACATGTTTAATGATAGAAAGTGAAATATTTTCAATAGTTTAAGAATGAAAAATGGTATTTTTAAAGTTTAGAGACGATAAATGAAATTTATGCAAACTTTAGGGACGAAAATAATATTTTATTATTATTTTTTTAAAATATATTCCCATTGTCTAATGATTTCCTTTTGTTCAAATTAATAATTGTGAGAATGTGACAAAAAGTATCGTTTCATAGTTAAGATATAGAGTTATATTTAAAAGTTATTTTTTTATATATTAATTTGAATACTTTTTACAGCTTATCCTTATTTCATCTAGGTTGTAACTGTATTTAAATATGAAAGCATTTAAGGCCTATTTAGTAGGAGGATTTTTTTTTTTCAAAAAAATATGAAAATAATTTTCAAAAATTGAATGTGAAACTAGTTTTCAAAGAATAATTTTTACTACATTATATGTGTTTGGCTTCCATTTTTAAGAACAATTTTCAAAATACTGAAAATAAAAATAAAAATTGGGAGACCATTTCAACTTTGAGATTTATTTTTAAAAATTTTTATTCTACGCAATGTGCCGTGTAGATTACTTTTTTTTTTTTTGGATAATGCTAAGTTTCAAAGTTGAAGTGTGGGAATAGAACTAATATACCCTTTTTTATATTATGATAAACTTTAAATTTGAAAAGTGAGAATTTTTTTATGATAAAGATAAGCTACTTAATTTAAGAAATAGAATAGTTTGGATAAATATATGGGGTCTATTGTTTCCAATTTATTTACAACTATGTCATTAAAAATATTTTATGTATCTTGAAAACATCCCCTCTGCTATTTTCAAAATCTAATTTTGCATAGTGAAAATATGAAATAACTTTTTAAGAGCTGTAGTTAGAAAACATTAGCCAAGCAATAGAAATAAGAGTGGGACTCACCATTTTATGGTTTCTAAACAAATGAAAAAAAAAAAAACTTGTATTTAAATGCTCTTACCAAATAGTCTCTTGATAGTAGTGACAATAAGGTGGTTTAGCCTAAGTGAGTGAATGGGTCACCTCAAATGGCAGAAGGTGGGGCCACACTCTGATATGTGACATGACATGTTGAAACAATGGACAAAACTTAAGAAACTACCCAAACCTCATGGGTGGAAGGGCCCACTGTCAGACTGAATATTCCCTCATCATGACTGTCCCATTGAAACAAGGGCATAAATCATAGGAGAGGGGCAAAGATTAAGGGGTTAAAAGCAAAAATTGGGTGAGTGATACACGAGAGAAAGGTGAGGATGCAGTCTTGGGTAGAGGTCTTGCTTAGACTTTAGAAGGGAAGCTTGGCTGTTTCGAAAGCCTTCTTTGCCAAGCTTAATTCGAGGTAGCACCGGTAGAAAAATAGTTCCAAGGATCTCCCATTGTGGGCTAAACCCCCACACAAGATACAAATAAATTAGGGCAGAGACGAAACCAAAATTCGAAGTTGGGGGGTTAAAGTATAAGCCCAAGAAAGTTTATAAGAATCAAAACTAAAATCTACTCAAGCTTTGTTGAATTTCATCATGTTCATTAACATTATAATCTCATATTTTCACAATTTGGACTGAATACTTATTTAATTGGTGGTAATTTTTTGGAATTTTGTTTGAAAATTTTCACAAATTGGGACATCAACACTAGGGGCAATGCTGCATTATCAGCTTCAAATTATTTGTAATTTTTTTTCTTTAAAAAAATCAAATATTATAGATAATTTTCCCATCATCAACCATTTAAGTAAAAGTTTCGTTATCTCCATATTATATAGCTCTATTGTTTCAAAATTTAGTCCAAAAAATAAACTAAACAAACATACCCCACAAGCTACAACAACATTTATGTTAATAAAATATTTTCTAAAAATAGTTAATAATTCATAAAAATAAACTTACAAACAAGCATTACTATCCACTGTACACATTTGATCATAGTTCTCACGGGTTTTATATTTTTGGATCAATATGCAGTGGGCAAAAGGATGTTGTAGTTTTCTTTTTAGTTTTCATGGGTTAAAATGTAAAGATTTTGAAAGAAGAGGGCCAAAAATACATATTTTTAGGGGAAACTTTTGCATATAGTGTCTTTTTTTCCCAAATGCACGGGTCCATCACTCAATTAGGGGCTTGAGCTCAATAGGCCCAAGGTTGTTGGAAGAAAGCCATCATTGGTCATATAACTATAATTACATATGAATAATTTTTTCAATCGTCACATGGGTTGGAGGAAGATAGCTTTAAACTAATTTGAAGCTAAACTTTTTCTAATGCTAAATCTCATTGTGAAGTGCTTAAGGAAATATAATTGACCATATTATAACGTAATTGTAAAGTGTGACCACATTAATAATGACATTCCTCATAATTTATTTTAGCAAAAAACAAAATATTTTTTTTACCTATTTCATGTACAATATATATATATATATCTTGAAAATATAATATTTTTTTAATATCTCAAATATTTAACATTTGACATTCTAGTTGTTAATTCTCTAACAAGATCCATGTCATTTAAAAACTCAAGAATCAAGTAGTATTTATTTATTTATTTTTAGAATCGAGAATCTTGATTCTAAATACGAAAAAGTAACGCAATCAGTAATTTAAAAAAAAAAAAATCTCATAAACTTTGCAAAGTGTAAAGAATCTAAATATTTAATGAAAATATATACATTCTTAAAATAGACCACAACAGTTAAAAAAAAAAAAGGGTCAAAACATTCAATTTATTTACAACCGTCCAAAATAGAAAGAAGTAAAGTAATAAATACTTTCTCTACGTATGCTTATATAAACTTGGCAAAATATACTATTTCAAAGCCTTTCACATGTTTTGCCATTCTCATTCAAGCCAAAAAAATAAAAAAAATAAAAAATAAAAAAAACCAAAAGCTCAACAAAGAACAGTCTGTGTTTTTAGTGACTCTTTTTGAGAGAGAGAGAGAGAGAGTGAGAGTGGAGAGTGATGGAAGATGGAGAGAGAGGCACGGTGGATGAAAACATTGAGAGCAGAAGGGAGCCTCTTTTGCCAGCAGACGTGTCATGGAGGCTAAACCTGCAAGAGTTTCCTGCACTGCCTCAAAGAAGAGATGAACATGGCTCCTTCATTCTGCGCCGCTTTCGTCGTACCACAAGTTAGTCCTCTTCACAAATCCTTATGTGTAGATGTATAATATTTTTTATACTATTTTCAAAAGGGTTTTTTGCTTTTTTTTTTTGGTGAGTTTTATAATGGCCAGGCCTTATGTCAATATAGAATGAAAGATTTGCTTTTGGTTTATGCTTTTGTTTTTGTTTTTTGTTTTTTCTTACCAAGATTCAAGACCCAGATGCAATTTTGTTCAAAGATGTTATTTTTTTTTCAGATTCTTCTCAGTCAAGCAGCTTATGTATGTACTTATATATGTGTTGATTGTATATTTGATATCATGCTCAAAAAGGTATTTGCTTTTTTGTTTTTGTTTTAACTTGTATAAGCACAAAGTTCAATGAAAAAAAAGGAGCAAAGTTAAGCACCAAGAGTTTTATGATGGCCAGGCAATGCCAATATAGAATTAAAGTTACTATTTTTATTTTTATTTTTGGCTTTTTTCTGTGCAAGATTCAAAACTCAGGTTTTTTTTTTTTTTTTTTTGAGAAGTAAAAAAAGAAGAAGAAAAACCTGGGTTTTGAATCTTGCACAGAAAAAAGCCAAAAAAAGTTGTGTTTGTTTTTATCAAAGTTGTGTTTTTTACTTCTTCTTTTTCTTTTCATAGATGTTGTTCAATTCTATTGAGAAACAGAGATGTTCTTTGTTCAATGAAAGCTGATTTTTTGGGATTGTTAACTGAGTCGACTCAGCCGAGTTCTGATTTAATTTTTATATGTTTAAAGATTTTTGGCTTTACGGGAACACTTTATATAAAACTCATTATATAAATTAAACAACGAAATTAAATAAAATTTCTTAGATGCAGTGAACAATTTACTGTAGTGTTTTAATGAGTTTTACCTAAAAAAAAAAGTGAGCTTTTAAAAATGTTCTTTTTAAAAAGGTGTACAGAAAATAAGATATACTTAAAGCCTTTTCCTTTGGCTTACGTGACTCAACCTTTTCTTTTTGTCTAAGACGGCATCAATTGTAACAACTATTTCACAATTATTTTTTCACAATTATTTTATGCCGACTGAGATTTACTATTTATCACTTTCACACTAACCCAATATTTCTTTTCTCTCTGGCACTCACAATTTGATATATATATGGCAAAGTTGTGTTACATAAAGAATGTGGCACTAGACTTTTTGTTCTTTTTCATGGTTTTGTTTCTTCTGCCACTTGCCTAGTGGCCTAGGCTCACTCTGCAAACCATTCATGGCAGTGGTCAGCTTCACATCTTGAGTGTCAAATTCATGTTGGGTGCCTAGTGTATGGACTTTTAGGTAAGGATATGGAGATCTCAGATCTGTGTAACATAAAAAGTAAAGAAAAGTGTGTTTTTTGATAATGTGGAGGTCGCTTTTGCTTGAATTTTGGACTATCTTCCATGTGTGTCTTCAAGTGATCGATCATGTGGTAGGTTCATTTGTGTGGCACAATTTACATGAAATCACAATATATGTGTTTGTGGTCATTACGTGGCACCCATTTATGAAATGGAATTCTTATGACAAGGACTGTAGATAAGAAACAAGTCACGTGCACACAAGTACCACAAAAATTAGATGTTTATTTTGGTATCAAATATGTGATGCGTTCACTTAAGCTTAGGCATGTGGAACAATTGGTCCAGCAGAAAACTAATTCTCTTGTACACAATAAGAAAGATTCCTTGCCTCTTTAGATAGGTACTAGTGGTCCCTTTTAGATGTTATGGAAGTCTAATACATATATTTTTTTTAAGCCTAGTGTTTGTTAATTCAGTTATAGATTGAAATGGGTTCTTTAATTGTAAATTATTGGTTGAAAGTTTCAATAGTAGTAAGAAAGTTAATTAGTTGAAAATCATCAACGAATTGTTAAGTTATATGCCTCTGGTTTATGAATTGGCAAACTGCAGAAATAGTTGTAAAAAAAATGAAAAAAAAGCTTTTATTAATACTTGATTCAAATAGTGAATGTTCAGTTTTTAGGTGTCTTTTTTTGGTGGTGGTGGGGTGGGGGGGTGTAAAAAATGGAAGTTCCTGACTGCTAGAAAAAGAGGCATATGTTGAATTTGGTGATTGCTTCTTGTCTTATTTTAATCAAAGTTTGGTGATGGTTTTACTTTTAGGTGGGTATAAACTATGCCTAAGCCTGGTTGGTAGTTTTGAGATTTTGCACTGCAGATGTTTTGTCACACAATAATAAATTTTGTGGAAGAGGGTATTCTTAACAAATACATTTCAATTGATTTCATCACTCTCAAGCGAGATCTCGGGGAAAGAAAACTGACTTTGCTACACACTTCAGACATCTCAACACTCTTTCACTTCCACATTTGTACTTTTGCAAAGAACACAATTAACTTTTCTCCTAGACTTGTAACATCACATTACAAAAGGTTGAACAAAGAAAAGATAATGTCAACAAAGGCAACTCTTTCTTATCTATGATGTCATTCTCATGTAGCTAATGTATTCCTCACATATTGAATTGTCAGAAAAGTGAGAAGTTGTCTCCTCCCAACTTGTAATCTACCATTCAAACCTAAGAGCATTACGCTTGTACAAAAATTTGTCTATTTTAGCATAAAAATTTACTTTTTATATTTTACATACTTTTTAAAACACTACCCATTAGATTATCTATTTTATACTACATTTCATTAAAATATCATTTTTTCTTGATTTAATTTTTTTTTTTGTCTTTCTTCACACACAGCCACCATCCATTTTCTTCCTTCATCCTTGGGATATGTAAAGAAAGAATAAAAAACTAAATGCAAAATGAATAGTGTTGGTAAAAATTTACACGGTTATTATAGCAAACTTGTAAATTTACACAATTGTATACTAACTAATGTGAGTCATTTTTAGGCAAAACTGTGTAAATTTTACACATTTGTCTACCATACACCTACTGATCTGAGTGCACTAAGCTAGCAAAGACAAGCAAAACACACCAGATATAACATATGCAATTCTACTTGATTTGGCTTTGTTCAGGGAAACACATACAAAATGTTTTTTAAGAACAAAGCACCAGTCTATTGCTTGAGTCAGTGACGATTCTTGTAGGGAGTTTGATCTTGTTTATTGCTGTTTTGTTGTCATTTTAAAAAATTATTAGAACCCTCAAGCTTCTGTTGATGACTTGAACTGGTTAAAAATTGGCGCATCTTATTCCACATATCAGTTTTAATTAACGGGGTGGTTTCATCAGTTTTGGTTAAAAATTGCTACAATCTATTCCTTCCATTGTGGTTTTTAGATCTTCAAGTATGACAGCAGTTTGCTGCAAAGAAATTTAATGGTCCTGCTGATGCATTGTATATTGCTTTGGCATTCATATGTGCAAAGAAGCATTTAGATGGAATCTGTTAGCTATACTCTTCAGCTGTTCTGAAATCAGGAAATAGTATGTGGTTGGTGTGGTTTCGCATATCTGCTGCAAATAGCCTAGTTAGTTAGCTTAGTTTGGTGAAGCAACTTTCTGATTTTGGCCTTCAAAATAGCTGACATGCATGATTGCCATCAAATCCAAAACCTTCACTGGGGAATCTTGTACAAATAAGATGAAATTATGCAAATGAATTGATTTTTTAATGTTGACCCACTATTCCGACTTTATTATGATAACAATTGCTTAGCCCTTTAGGAGTGAATGCCCTTGGATTAGCCAATAATTGGTTCTGGCAAGTGGGGTCAATTGCCTTTAGGGTGTTTTTTTTGGCTAAAGGCGAGTCTAAAAAGCTCTTCTTTAGAAAGGTGCCGTATGTTATTAAAAAAAAACCCGTACTTGGATGAATAAATTTATAAAATATTTTAAATGATTGAATTTTTTGTGTAGTTTACATCTGGGTTCTTCCATTTAAGTGCAAGGGCATTCCATACTTCTTTTGCTTAAAATTTCTGAATAACCCCTTTCACATTCTTAAGAGATGATACCGAAAGAGAGTAACTATAGATAGCCTGACAGCTTTGAACTTCCTATTGGAGCTTTGGCAAGGCACTTCACATATTGCCTTTCTTTTCAGTCGTTATACTTATAGTTATAATCATAATCAATTAATGTTTTCTTAATCTTTAACATATATAAAAAAAAGTTTTCTTAATCTTAACATGTGTGACATTTAATTAAAAAAGAGAGAGTGATGTTTAGTTCTTTTGGAAAATGAAACATAAATAAAAATTTGATGAATTTGGATGCTTTAATTCATTTCATCGTCAAATATTAGTGATGAATGTAATGTAAAACTTGTACCCTTGTCTGCAGGGAAACGATGCAAGGTTGCTGATTACTACAAGAAACAAGAAAGGCTCCTTGAAGGGTTTACTGAGATGGAGGCTATGACTGAAACAGGTTTTGCTCCTGGAAATCTAACTGAGGTTGGTTGTTCTGCGAGGTTGCTTTAATCATTTTTTTGGTTGTATAGTAAGAAGATTTTATTGAAAAGAAAAAGGGTGAAGCCTGAGTACACAGGAAGTTCTTTATGAGTAAGATTTTTTATTGATAAACATTCTTTTAATGCTGGAGGCCATGCCCAATTCCTGAGTACTAACAGAGGTTTCAAGCTCTGCCCCCACCCAACTCCCCCGGCGGCCCAAAAAAAAAAACTATATCCTTTCAACTAAATCTGTCTCATTTCCTGGAAAGCAGAAACTGATTTCTTTTGTTGATCCATTTATGCTTTCTCAGGATGAGATGAAGCAGCTTGCAAAGAGTGAGAGATTGGCTATCCGGATATCAAATTTAGCTAACTTTGTGCTCTTTGCGGCCAAGGTTTTGCTTCTATTGAGAGCAGATCATTGGCAGTTATTGCCTCTACCCTGGATTCACTCTTAGATCTCTTGTCGGGGTTTATATTGTGGTTCACTTCTCATGCCATGCGAAACCCAAACCAATATCATTATCCAATTGGAAAAAAAAGGATGCAGCCAGTGGTAAGTCATTTAATCCAACAATTGTGAGGGTGCATTTGGAAATACCTTAAATGTATATTGAATTTTAGACTCAACCTTCCTGCGATTACTTTAATAAGTTTTACTGCCTTAATAAAAATAGTCTTCTCTTTTCTGTCAGGCCATTACCGTAACTCCAACTAAGTAAAGCAGAAAAGACTATTGTTTTAGTTTCCTTAATCTTTTGTATTTCAGATAATTTTAAAATGCAGAGTCTGATAGATTTAAGTTGTTAAGGCTGATAATGAGAATTCAATTGTACTTGGTTGGTGTTGCGCCTTTGCCTCATTGGTTGCTCAAAAGTTGGTGGAGAGAAATTGTGCATCTTAAACTAATTAATAAGTTAGCCCCAAAGAAGTCAAGGAATGTGCTTTTCTTTTTTCCATTTGGCCAATCATTGGCATTGTTGTGATAAATGGGGGAAATATACTGCAGTGCTATTTCCACCGTTACTGCTGTTGCCTCAACATGATCATAATCCACAAATGCTTGAGGGAAAAGCAGAAGAAGCAATAAAGAGAAATGTAATGGTGTTAGGCGTTTAAGCTACAGTTTTATTCCATTCCAAGAAGTTTGAAATTAATTTACTACACATCTAAAGATTTCATCAGGTCATGCTTTAGACTCTCATCATGCTATCAAAATTGAGCATGTCATATTGAGTTTGCCAAAAGAAAAAATAGTGCTTTTGTTTACAGATTTTGTTAAATGAGAAAATGCAGGGACCATTGGCTTTTTCCTTCTGCATATCAAGCAATGAAAAGACACTCTAGAATAATTATTATTATTTTTTTTATAAAATGGAAAAGCAGTCAAACAATCTTCTTTTGGGAATAAAATTAAATAGCATTGGTTTTGGGAATAGTTTTTGAATGTAGGTTAGGTTCAAGGGTGACTATGACTTATGGAGATGTGGACCCAAGGCATGCTAATAATCACATCAGATATGCCGAGACTGTACTTGAACTTTTTGTTACAACACTTATGCTATAACACGACAAATATTTTACTAATTTATATTGAGCTTGCAGGGAATCATTGTTTTTGCATCAGTAATGGCAACTCTTGGATTACAAATACTGCTTGAGTCTGGTCGACAATTCGTTAATAGGGTATGCAACTTTAATCATATTTGCTTCGACTTAATTTAAGGGTATATATGGCGGTGAGCCAGTGAGCACAGTTGGACTTGTACACATGTTAACCAAAGTTGGATTTGAGAAGGGTTTGTAGATTAGCACCCTTCTTGATGTCTTGTGAGAGCTCAGAGCTCCAAGGTTTCCTTAGTTTTTAGTGCTTCAGGATGACATAGGTTTTGAGGTACTACCCAAATGTATAAGATCCTGGTTAGATCGGTCTTAGTTGGTGAATGCAACACTTGTGCATGGTTGTTCTAAAATTCTAGTTTTGGTAATCTTTTACAATATCAGTGATTAATATAATCATCATTTCGTGTCCTGATTACAGACTAAGCCTGAAAAGGATCCTCAGAAGGAGAAATGGATGATTGGAATAATGTGCTTTGTAACTGTAGTGAAGTTTGTGCTCATGGTTTATTGTCGAAGATTTAAAAATGAAATTGTTAGAGCCTATGCACAAGATCATTTCTTCGACGTTATTACTAATTCAATTGGTTTGGCGGCAGCTGTCCTGGCCATTCGATATAAGTGGTGGATTGACCCTACTGGAGCTATTTTAGTAAGTTCATATGCAACTGATTCCCCACCCCCTTTTTTTCCCCTTTTTACTGTACCGTATATAATTGGGTTCAGCTACTCTATAAGTTTTTAGTTTCCTTTCTTTTCTTAAAATTACCTCAATTACCAGCTACCAATTTTTAATATAACAAAATATTGGTTTTTCCACTCTTATGACTCAATAAAAAAAAAGAAGAAAAGAAAGTAAAATGCCACTCCATGCCTTGACATGGTAGAATTCCTGTTTGGTACAGCTTCTTGTTTCAGCTTTTAGAAAGAGCTGTATCTGGAAAAAATTGAGGTTTAAAAAACCTGTACATATAAAATTCCATTTCAAATTGGGATACCAAATGGGCACAAGTGGCCTCAAGATGGAATTTTTGGGTTGTTGGAGTTGACTCTTACTCTATCTTATCATGTTGATTTCTTTGAACCTGTGATGCAGATAGCTTTATATACAATGAATACATGGACAAAGACGGTCTTTGAGAATGTATTTGCACTAATTGGAAGGTCAGCACCACCTGAATTTTGGCAAAGTTAACATATCTGATATGGAACCACCATGAAGATATCAAGCACATTGACACAGTAAGAGCATACACTTTTGGTTCTCATTATTTTGTGGAGGTTGACATAGTTTTGCCACAAGACATGCTTCTGAACAAAGCACATAATATTGGTGAGACACTGCAAGAGAAGCTGGAGCAACTCCCTGAAATTGAGAGAGCTTTTGTGCATATAGACTTTGAGTATACTCACAAGCCTGAGCACAAGACCACAGTTTGATGACAATGGTAGTAATTGTCAGATCTCAGCCTTTCCAAATCACAAGAGCTTTCAAATGAGTTTTTGATTCACTTAATACGTGATGCAGTTTTATTGCTCTCCCAAACAGACTGAATAGGATTTTAACATCGCTAATCCTTGATATGCAAGCACTTTTATTATAATGTAAGATGATAAAAATTTGGACATTTTATGATACAATCTTATGCTGCAAGCATTCATTTTATTGTTCTTGTCAATTTAATCGTGGAAGTTATTGAAGCATTAACCTCTAATTTTACTTGTCGAGGAATTCTTTAGTATTTACAACCATTGATTGTCCATTTTGTATCTGCTAAAAGCCTGAACTGTTGTAGTGCCACATGACTTGAAATGGGTGTTCAAAACTTCTTATTGTCAGCTAAATTCTTCTGTGGCTATCATAGATTCATAGTGTTCAAGATGTTGGCTACTTGGTTCTTTCAAGTTTTGTTTTGCTTTTTTTTTTTTTTAATTAAAATTTTTTTATATATTTATTTATTTATTTTGTTTTTTGTGGGAAATATTTATTATATATTCAACAGCAAGCCTCTGTGCACCTTGATTAATTGGGTGTATATCCTATTCTGATATGAGGTAGAGTGAAGCGTTTTTCTTAACTCGGTTCCTTAATATATTCAGGCTAGGTCTTCTCTACATCTCAAACGTAAGATGAAACCATGGTTTGTCCTATGAAAAGTAGTCTTGTAAGGATTCAAGAGAGGAGCACGTAAATGCTTGTGTGTTCACTCACACCCACTTTTTTTTGGGGTCCTTTTTTGAATTGTTCTTAGTAGCACTGCTTTTATTAGCCTCAATTCAATTGGGTTTTTATTACAATTCACAATCATTCACTCAGACACTTGAGTTCAGTAGTTTCAGTGTTAACATGTCAAAAGCTTTGAATTTTTTATTTTTATTTTTATAAATTTTATTGAATGAGTGATTTTCCCCCATTTTATTTTTGTCTTTCTGTTGTGTTGCAGTGTCAAAGCAAATTTCTTTGCAGCATGCTTAAACCCTATTTTTGCTCTGTTGTGTTTAATATTTGCATCAAGATCTTCTAGAGTTCTTAGCTAGAAAACTCTACTATGTAGAGTTCTCTAAATCCTTAACTTCTTATAATAAAAGGGTAAAGATTATGTCAAATCATCAATCTACTAACATAATCTTAAAAGATGACACAGGAAAAACGCGAAAAAAAAGGAAATCACAACCTTGAATGTCAATGGATTTGATGATGTGGCAAAAAGGAGCAAACAAAGCCCTTTGCTTGAGTAATAAAAAATCAAAGGCTAAATTTCAAATTGTACCCTCTAACTTTGCCTAAAATTTAATAATCTAAATATACTTTCATTTAATTCAGTCCTATAACTTTCAATCTTGTTCAATTTGGTTCTCATGTTAGTCTGCATCAAAATTGAGTTGTTAAAGACTCCCCAAAACGACGTAGTTTTGTATTAAATAAAGTTGAAAGTTAATGATGCAATTCTCATTGAGACTAATGAGGGGACTAAATTGAACAAAGTTATAAGTTAGAAAATTGAATTAAATGAAAGTAAAGTTAAAGGACTAAATTAATTTTTAGAAAAATTTAACGGATGCAATTTTAATTTAGTCAAAATCAAACTAAATGCCGAAACTGATATAAGTGTCTTGGTCACGTGCATCTCACATAACTAATTTAACTTAAACGTTAATATTGTATAGACTTTATTTCTTAATCCCCTTCTCTCTCTCTCTCTCTCTAGAGGAGAAAATCAATCATAAATCGGATGCATGTTGTAAGTGCACAATTGCACCTGGACCCAAAGACAGCTACGGGCTCAGGCCCAATGAGCCTTAAATAATAAAATTTGTAGAGTGTAGGCTTTCAAATCTAGGTTAGAGGTACTGAGAACTTGATAACAGGCTAAGAGTTACAAATACTTGTAAACAACAAACAGTAATTACCAATAGGCCTCCTCGGACGTAAGCCGATGACTATCTTTGTATTATTTCTCTTTCTTTCCTTCTTAAAGGTTACAATTCTTAATTTCTTTCTTTTTTATTGATTGATCCTCCCCCTTCTTTGGCCTTCACCCCCCTTAAATACTTATTCTTCTGATGCTTTATCCCCCTGTCGCTCAAATTCCCTATCCCCTAGATATTTCTTCTCTTAGTGCTTTTGAATAGTAACCAGAAGTTTCAGTTTTACTGTTCAGGGGTCACTTCCCCATTAATGCGGTCAGGGAGGTAGGTGCAGAGTCTTTAATGTGGAGGTGGCAGCCTTTGCATATGATATTTTCCTAACACTGGTGTGTCTACAACATTCAAGGACTCCCCCCTTTAACCATTAGTTTTTCCAGAGTTGTGCCTTGACCTTCATAATGAAGTTCTAAGTTATCTTGGATCTGTTCGAGGAGAAACTCGCCCTTGGCTGCATCCTCGGACCCTCGGCGCATGGGCCAATTCGCAGAGCTAACAAATTCTTGGCTCAAGAGCAGGTCGACTCTTCATGCTACAGTCCAAAGGCCCATATGTCCACTTGGGTCATTTTACTCCCCACACATGTAATACCAGCTCCTGATTTAGCCACTAAACCTCTTCTGTCTCTCCTCCATTAATAAATAATAATTAGAAACAACCAATCATTCAAATCCCATTACTCTACTCCATTAATAACTAGAAACAAAAAATCATTCAAATCCCATTACTTTCATACAAAACAAGCACAAAGTAGATTCATAAAAGCAACTTCATTTAAATAGGACGATGACTGAGGCAATAGATTTGATGGCGATGACTCTGTTCAAGCCAGCGTCGTTGCTACTTGGAGGCACTGCCTGAGGTTGGCTGATCAGAGTAGTCGACACAATCTGTTTTTCATGGGCTTATGGGTTTGTACAAGTTGCTCAAACCCATTTGTAGGATTTTACATAACTTGATTTTTTTGATAATCACAAAACTTGATAGGTTAGTAAAATACTTTTATTCAATAGGTCAATGTGATTCTCCGTGTAACTTAAACTTGTGCAATACCTATTATGGGCTTGCAAGCATTCCAAACCTATTATCAATGCACTAGTTGTCAAAATGCTCTCTTTTATGCCCTCCAAACCACAACTTGAATCTTTGATGTCCAATAAAATATTGATGGACTTTGTCCATGCGTTTGGGATTCACCTATTTATTTTTTGTAATGAGTATTTTGACGGCACATAGTCGTGAAAAAAGTGTCATCGACAACATTTTAACAAGAACATTATATAACTTAACTAGCATTTGGTGTTTCTAAAAAAGACATTCATATTCCAATTTCCTATCCATTCTATTATCAAATTATTTTTTTTAAAAAATTATCTTACGATTCTCTAAATATCTGCTTTTATACATTTTATTATGAGTTTTTACACAAATTTGTTGAGTATATGCATACATAATTAAAGGTGGTTAAGCACTTGATGTCATTTGTTGGCATAAAGAGAGTGTATCTCATGCGCCAGGCGCATGAGACATCTCTCTCACTGACAGGTGGGCTCCATAGGTGTGTGGCCCAGGCGCATGAGACATCTCTCTCACTGACAGGTGAGCCCCATAGGTGTGTGGCCCACCTGTCTGTGAGGGGGAAGGTTCATGCGCCTAGCGCATACAAATTTTTTTCCAAATAACAACTCCCACCGGCCATCATAGTTTGAGAAAACTTGGTGCCGTACAATATTTATTACCTTTGATGAGTACTTGTTTTCTTTTTCCTTTTTTTTTTTTTTGATAGACAACTAAAAAAGTACAAGCACTTTTTTTTTTTTTTAAGAATCAAGTACATGCACTAATTCCATCTTCCTTTTCTTCGATGAGTATTTGCACGCGCAAGACATACATTTTATGCAATAGATTTCTAAAAGATCTAACGGTTAAAAAAACACCATTAAATGCTATTATTTTTCACCTTATTACCTAATTAATACTAGCATTCTCTCTCTCTCCTTATTTATTGCTTTCCACCATATAAAATTTCTTCAACACAATCTAACAAAAAAAAATTGAAAAATAATCCCATTTTCATTGATTTCACAAAACTACCCATAAAAAGAGTCAAATGACTTTCAATTTGCTCCTTAAAATAAATAAATAAAAGAACTTAAAATAAAAAACTTCAAAATCTGAGAACAACTATAGACACGCACATTTTATCTTCGTGAGAACAACTATTTAAGAGTGTCTATTTACTGTTTCTTAAGGGTACTTTTCGTTTTCAGACACATTTTATAATGAAGATCAATTCACTCCATATGCAAAGTGATGATTGATCACAGGCAAGAGCCAAAAAGTTTCTTACAAATACTACGTGAGGTTGGTCAACGATTCGTTAATAGGGTATGCAACTTTAATCATATTTGCTTCGACTTAATTTAAGGGTATATATGGCGGTGAGCCGGTGAGCACAGTTGGACTTGTACACATGTTAACCAAAGTTGGATTTGAGAAGGGTTTGTAGATTAGCACCCTTCTTGATGTCTTGTGAGAGCTCAGAGCTCCAAGGTTTCCTTAGTTATTAGTGCTTTAGGATGATATAGGTTTTGAGGTACTACCAAAATGTATGAGATCCTAGTTAGATCATAGTCTTAGTTGGTGAATGCAACACTTGTGCATGGTTGTTCTAAAGTTCTAGTTTTGGTAATCTTTTACAATTATCAGTGATTAATATAATCATCATTTCATGTGTTGATTACAGACTGAGCCTGAAAAGGATCCTCAGAAGGAGAAATGAATGATTGGAATAATGTGCTCCGTAACTGTAGTGAAGTTTGTGCTCATGGTCTATTGTTGAAGATATAAAAATGAAATTGTTAGAGCCTATGCACAAGATCATTTCTTCGACGTTATTACTAATTCAATTGGTTTGGCAGCAACTGATTCCCCACCCCCTTTTTTTCCCCTTTTTACTGTATTGTATATAATTGGGTTCAGCTACTCTATAAGTTTTTAGTTTCCTTTCTTTTCTTAAAATTACCTCAATTACCAGCTACCAATTTTTAATATAACAAAATATTGGTTTTTCCACTCTTATGACTCAATTTTAAAAAACAAAAAGTACAATGCCACTCCATGCCTTGACATGGTAGAATTCCTGTTTGGTACAGCTTCTTGTTTCAGCTTTTAGAAAAGGCTGTATTTGGAAAAAATTGAGGTTTAAAAAACCTGTCCATATAAAATTCCACTTCAAATTGGGATGCCAAATGGGCACAAGTGGCCTCAAGATATAATTTTTGGGTTCTTGGAGTTGAATCTTACTCTATCTTATCATGATGATTTCTTTGAACCTGTGATGCAGATACCTTTATATACATTGAATACATGGACAAAGACGGTCTTTGAGAATGTATTTGCACTAATTGGAACGTCAACACCGCCTGAATTTTTGGCAAAGTTAACATATCTGATATGGAACCACCATGAAGATGTCAAGCACATTGACACAGTAAGAGCATACACTTCTGGTTCTCATTATTTTGTGGAGGTTGACATAGTTTTGCCACAAGACATGCTTCTAAACAAAGCAAATAATATTGGTGAGACACTGCAAGAGAAGCTGGAGCAACTCCCTGAAATTGAGAGAGCTTTTGTGCATATAGATTTTGAGTATACTCACAAGCCTGAGCACAAGACCACAGTTTGATGACAATGGTAGTAATTGTCAGATCTCAGCCTGTCCAAAGCTCAAGGGTTTTTAAATGAGTTTCTGATTCAGATAATATGTCATGCAGTTTTATTGTTTTGAAAAACAGACTGAATAGGATTTTAACATCGCTAATCCTTGATATGCAAGTATTTTTATTTTAATGTAAGATGATAAAAATTTGGACATTTTATGATATAAACTTATGTGGCACTTGCTCGTGTCAATTTAATCGTGAGGTTATTGAAGCATTAATCACTAATTTTTTAACCACTAATTTTACTTGTTGAGGAATTCTTTAGTATTTACAACCATTGATTCTCCATTTTGTGGCTGCTAAAAGCTTAAACTGCTGTAGTGCCACATTACTTGAATGAGTGTTCAAAACTTCTTATTGTCAGGTATGCTGAATCTTCTACCAATTTACTCGGTATTGCAACAGCTGTTTAGGCTGCAATATTACTGCTGCTAAATTCTTCCGTGGCTATCTTAGTAATGTTCAAGATGATGGCTACTTGGCTCTTTTAAGGTTTGTTTTTCTTTTTTCTTTTTTTGGTTGGAAATATTTATCATATATTGAACAGCAAGCCTCTGTGCACCTTTGATTAATTGGGTGTATATCCTATTCTGATATTAGGTAAAGGGTCTTTCTTAAGTTGGTTACTTAATATATTCAGGCTAGGTCTTCTCTACACCTCAAAAATAAGACGAAACCATGGTTTGTCATATGAAAAGTAGTCTTGTAAGGAATGCTTGTGTGAACTCACACCCGCATTTTTTTTTTTTGGGGTCCTGTTTTGAATTGTGCTTATTGGCACTGCTTTTATTAGCCTCAATTTAATTGGGTTTCGATTACACTTCACAATCATTCACTCAGACACACTGAGTTCAGTTGTTTCAGTGTTAACATGTCAAAGCTTTGGATTTTTTATTTTTATTGAATAAATGATTATCCCCCATTTTATTTTTGTCCTTCTGTTGTGTTTCAGTGTCAAAGCAAACTTCTTTGCAGCTGTTTAGGCTTTACATCTGCTGAAAATTTTTCCATTTTATTTAGAGGCCAAGCATTTGCCTATTGGTACAATTTGTTTTTTAAGGTTTGTTCAATGACAAAGGTGCATGCAGCATGCTTAAACCCTATTTTTGCTTAGTTGTGTTTTAATATTTGGATCAAGATCTTCTAGAGTTCTTTAAATCCTTATCTTCTTACAATAAAGGGTTAAGATTATGTCAAATCATCAATTAACATAGAGAAATCACAACCTTGGATGTCAATGGATTTGATGACGTGGCAAAAGAGAGCAAACAAAGCCCTTTGCTTGAGTAATAAAAAAAAAAGTTGAAGGCTAAATTTTAAATTGCATCATCTAACTTTGTCTAAAATTAAATTTAGTTGTCTAACTTTACTTTTGTTCAATTCAATCTTTTTGTTATTATCTATTAGAATTGTGCTTTTAATTTTCAATTTCGTTTAATACAAAACTACGCTATTTTGTCTGTCTTTAACAACTTAATTTTGATGGAGACCAATTGAAAGACTAAATTGAAAAAAAGGTGAAAGCTAGAATACTGTGTAAAATGAAAGTAAAGTTAGGGGATTGAATTGAATTTTAGGCAAAGTTAGAGGGTACAATTTGTAATTTAGCCAAAATCAAACTAAACCCATATAAGTGTCATCCTCATGTACATCTCACATGACCAATTTAACTCAAACATTAATACCATGTAGACTTTAGTTCTCCATCCCATTACTTTCATATACACTAAACACAAAGTACATGCATAAATGCAACTTCATTTAAATGGGCACCCTTCAAAATAAGCAACAAAATTAAATCAAATCTTCACACCCCAACTAATTTTAGGGCATGATCTTAGGGCAAGTTTCGATGGAGGGAAATTAGAGTAGAGTTGGCCAGAAATTAAGACAAAAGATTTTCAATAACTCTGTCCAGGGAGTCCAAATCTTCAGTCTCGCTTTTCCTGCTCCAATCTATACTCCACCAATAAAAACTTACCACGTGTTCACCTAATTAATTAAATACTACTATTAATTAATAACGGTAGCATTAATAAGTGAATAATAATAGTATTTAATTAATTAGGTGAACACGTGACAAGTTTTTATTAGTAGAGTACAGAGTGGAGCAGGAAAAGTGGGACAGAAGATTTGAATTCCTGTCCAGGCACCGTTCCTACTTGTTGGCACCAACAAAGGTTGGTTGATCGAGGATAAAGTAGTTGCACAATTTGTTTAGGCCACTACACAAAGTGTTTCTCATGGGCTTATGGGTTTCTACAAGTTTCCCAAACCCATTTTTAGGATTTTAAATAACTTGATAGGTTTTATTCGCTAGGTCAATGAGATCCTCCTTCTAACTTAGCTTGTGCTATCGCTCTTGTCGGCTCTCGTGGGCTTGCAAGCATTCCAAGCCTATTATCAATGCAGTTCAAGAAAGGTTGTCAAAATGCCCTTTAATGCCCTCCAAACCACAACTCGTTTATTCTATCTCCAATAAAAATATTAATGGGGTTGGTCCATGCGTTTAGGATTACCTATTTATTTTTTGTAATGAGTATTTTGATCATCTATAGTTGTGCAAAAAGTGTCATTGGCGAGATATTTTGACAAGAGACTTGTATCTTAATTAGTTTTTTTAGTGTTTATAACAAAGACATTTAGATTCTAATTTCCTCTCCATTTTATTATCAAATTATTTTTTAAAAACCACTTTTACATTTCTCTAAATATCTTCTTTTATACATTTTATTATAATTTTTGACACAAATTTGGGAATGTATGCGTACATAATTAAAGGTGGTTGAGCACTTGATGTCATTAGTTGGCATAAGAGCATTCTCATTGGCAATTGCAAATGGAAAATGTAGGGAAAAAGTACAATCAAGGCACAAAAATGTGTTGGCAACTGGATTTGTAAAATGACAAAATTCTAATTGTTTTTGCAATTGTGCTACAGTGTCATCCTAAATGTAAGATGGTATTGTTGTACAATTGTAAAAATTATAATATATTCTAATTAATAAAGTGGAAGAGAGATGGGGAGAAGAGAGAGGGAGAGTTGTATTGTAATATATTATATTATTTTAGTGGATAATATATATTATTTTAATGAGTAGTAAGAAAATAAAATTGAGATGTTAGGTGTGTTATAAAATGATATGGTATAATTGATAAAATAATTTTTTAAAATGGTAAAATAGAATATGATACAATTTTTTATTGCAAATGCTCTAACAACTCCCATCGGCCAACATAGTTTGAGAAAAGTTGGTGCCTTACAATATTTATTACCTTTGATGAGTACTTGTTTTTTTTTTTTTTTTTGACAGACAACTAAAAAAGAAGTACAGGGACTAATTCCATTTTCTTTTCTTCGATGAGGATTTGCACGCGTAGGATATATATATATAATTTTAAGATTTTTTAATTATTATTATTTTTTAAAGTTTAATACACATCTAATGAATTACGAATCTAATATATCACCAATTGGTGTTTTTGTTCCATAATAAAGAACAATTTTCATGAAGAGGATATAATAGGTAACATTTTTGAATTTTGATAATTCAATAAATGAGGGATGAGAAATTTGAATCCAAGATGCCTTTGTTGCAAACATTACTAACCAGTTGAACTACAAAACTCTTGATAGTAAATTAGTAATGTTTTTAATATTAAAAAAATAACAAATTATTATTTTTGTATCAAAAAACACATATGACTTGTTTCAATAGTGGAGGAATGTAACTAAACTTGTTTCTAACGAGTCTTCCCCAAACCAAAACCAAATGGAATAAAATTCCTATATTGAAGAGAGGGAATGTCCGAGCGCTAAACCCGCACCATCCTCGCAAACTAAATAACCAAAGAACCCAATTGAAAGAAAGAAAAAAGTTCTGCAAATTGCGAACACTATGAAAAAAGAGAGTTATGAATATGTTCTCCATCTTCGCAAAGGTCATGCTTTTACTCAGGACTAAACGAGAAAATAGAAACTAAATTTCCAACTGTGACAGAGACTAAGAGAGCTTATAGTTAAAGTTCTTTTCTTCTGTGAAGGTTTGAGTAACCAAGAGATTGTAACACTGGTTGTAGTGAGGGGGAGGATGTTAGGAGGACTGAGGAGGAAGGCATTGCATAGGGTTAGGGGGTTAGACGCACTCTACTCTCTCTCTCTCTGGTCTGATGGGATTTTTTTTTATTTTATTAAAACATGGTGTTTGTTTGGGAACAACTTATTCACATTTTCTTGTAAGTACTATAAATAAAAGTTAAAAGTTAGGTTATTTATTTATTTTTATTTTTGCTGAAAATATCATTAAAAAAAAGTTAAAAGAGAAATAAAAATATATTGAATGTGCAATCCACAAATAGTATTATTACAATTATCATTGCTAAAACTAATTGCATCGTGGGACCTGTAAATAATATTTTTTCAATTACAAAAAACGCTAAATGCAAGTCTTATAAGTTGTTTTTTTGACCCACAGGGGACCCATTTATAAGTTGTGTGAGACTCGCAAACAATATAGTTTTTTTATTGCAAAAATAATAAATGCAAACCTTAAAATCTTCCTTTTGCAAACCCACATGGGACCCAATTTTTGTTTGTGTGGAACCCACAAATAGTAAATAAATTCAACAGAGCCCTAGTTAAAACTCGGATCCCAAATGCACACAGGCAAGAGAAGTGACATTCATCTTTTAAATTTAAAAAATCAATAATGCTCACTTGAAATTTCATGAACTAAAAGTGCATACTACGCAAAGTTAGAGACTAATAATGCATTTTACCTTATTTTTATTATAAACATATAGTATAAACAATTTAAAATTTAAATTAATATGTATAAGAATTGGCTGACGATTTGGTATACGTTTTTTTTTTTTTTTTTTTTTAATTCTTTAAAAGAAAAACCACCAAGTGGAGCCCATAGAGTGGATTTAATAGTTGATACTTTATGCAGAGTAAAATATTTAAATTAGTACTAGCCTCTAGGCACATGCTCACGCGCGTGTTTAGAGGCTTTTCTATTTTTTGGATAAAAGTTAATAATTTACATTTATTATAATTTGAGATTACTACATTTTTCAATCACAAAAAAAACCTAAAGGTGTAATAAAAAAAAAATCACTCACAAACGTATAATATTCATCACACACCTAGGTTTTTTTTTTTTTTTTTTTGGTGATTGGAAAATGTATTATTTCCAAATTATAATAGTTGAAATTATTAACCTTTACCCCAAAAAATAAAAAAGTTGCGTGCTTAGAGGCTAGTTTTTCCAATAACAAATAATGCGTGATTAGTGTTTATTTTTAGACTATCAAAATAAATAATAAAAAATTTACATCAAGTGAAAATGTATAATATGATTTTGTAATTATAATCCGTTTAAAATAGTGTGTGCAAATGTTTATGGAATCTATTATTAAGAAGTTAATGGATCAATGTAAGGAATTTGAAATATTTACATCAAAAGAAATTGTATATAGATTCACTATGTTAGAAACATCGTAAAAAAAAACCATATCCAAACTACACAAGCTATGGTGAAAAAGCTGGTGTAGCAATATCTTTTGTTTCCCATTCTAATTGCTTTCTAGCTACGTTTGCCATTAACCTATTTTCACATTGTAAAATGTATTACTTTTTTGTTACAAATAGGAACTTTATAGCATATACAACATTATGATAACATGTTATCAAAAAAAAAAAAAAAACATTATGATAACTTAAATTCAAATCAAGCATATGCTCACTGAGTTTATGTTTTTGAGGGGAGGTTGAGTAGTGTTCGACATTGTTGACCCTAATTGTAAGAGGAGTTACTAATTATTTTTTGAGGGTATTTTGGAACAAAATAAAAGTTCAGTCTAAGAAAGATAATTTTGAAAAAAATAGATGATTGTGAGATATTTTTGAAAATGTGATTTCAATATTTGAGAGTAGTACGTGATTTTATTTTTTCAAACAAATAAAAAGGATAAATGTGCATTTCTTTGTTTAAGAGATAAGAAATAACTGTAATTTATTTTTTAAATGTGGTGTAGCATTTGAAAATATTGGGATAAGGATAAGTATTTTTAAAAATAAAACCACTCTCCCACTAGCTCATATTTTCAAAACAACCCTAATTATCAAAACAGAAACCCACGGTTAGTTGGATTTTTTTTTTCTTCAAAAAACCTATCCTTATCATGGTAACCTACATTAATAATTCTATCCAAAACAAAACTCATCTGTATGTACAAAATGAAAAAGAAGGTGAAAAAAATATAATAAAACAAAAAAACCCTCATACGCATGGAATAAAAATGAATGTGAAAAGAATGATTAAAAAAAAAAAGTAATTTTTAGGATATTTGCTTTTGAAAGAAAATAAAAAAGCTACATTTTAGGGAAATTAAAAAGATCAACGTGGAGAATTAGTATGACCCCTATTCTTATTCCTCGGTAACCTACATCAATAATTCTATATATATATATAAACTCATCCTTACCTAATGAAAAAGAACGTGAAAATATATAGCAAAACAAAAAATCCTTATCCTTACTGGATGAACCAGACCGTGGAAAAATATTTTAAAAATAAAAAACAAAATATACCTGAAAATAAATTGAAAAAAAGAAACCTAAATTTAAGGATTTTTGTTGTTGAAAGTATAAAAAATAAAAATAAAAATAAAAAGCAAGTCTAAACGTGAAAAAAAAGGACAAATTAGTGTGACATTATGATAAAAAAAAAAAGGTTAGGATTTAAAGAAATTTATTAAGAGAATACCTTAGGAATTGTAGAGAATCTGAATTTGAGAAGTTTATCTATAACTAATTGGTGCTTATCACTTTGTTTTAAATTTAGTTATCTTTGTTTAAGATTTAAAAAAACCGTGATTTTGATATGAGAATTTTTTTGACATTTTTTCTTTCTTTTTTTTTGAAGTGACCCAACATACTTCCCTATAAGAAAGATTAAAAAAAAAAGGGAGTAACCAAACAATTAAGAGTATTTGAGTTATAAAAAAAAGAAAAAAAGAAAAAGAAAGGAAGGACTATGAAGTAACTGAATGTAAATAGAAAATACTTTTCAAATAGGGAAGAAGAGATTTAGAAACAAAAAAAAGCTTAAATTCCAAAAAAAAGCGTAAATTCTTTTTTTTTTTTTTTAAACAAACCAAGTAGTCTAATTCTCTAAAAAAGAAGAAGCATAAATTAAAAAAAAAAACCCCAAAAGAGAGTTTGCAAAAAGAAAAAGGAGTTTTACTAATATCCTTTTTCAAGAAGTCAGTTTAAGCACAAACCCTCTTGTTTGAAATTTCTAAGTCAACCATGGTCTACGAGTAATGAGCAACTGTCAACCACCCTTCAATCCCTAGTCACAATCACCCATGAGTAAGTATTTGGCAGCCATGTGGCAGGTAAAAACTCAAAGAAAGTTAATGATAAACAAAGAAAAAAAAATAAAATAAAGAGGAACTTGCAAAAAATTAAAACTTGGAAAGCCATTGGAGCCTTTGATAAAGTCCATTTGAATTGTTTAGAAACCAAATATAAAAGTAGAAGAAGAAGAAAGAAGAGGATATAGAGCTAAATTGGATGTTTTCAGTCTGAAGAAGAATGAGAGAAACTGGCAAAAGGTACGTCAGTTTGTGGGTCTTAAAGTGTAAGAATTTTAATTTACATATTTATCTTCGTTAGTTGAAAACTTTTAATTGAGGATGATGAGGGTATGATGAGGCTTTTTTTTAGTGGTGCTCTTTTGTAGAAAAAAAATTGTATTTAATTATTTTATATATATAATTTTTATTTTAAAAATCTAATTTATAAGTGAATAAATCAATTTAAAAATTAATAGGAGAGCGATCTTATTTTTTAGGAAATGTTTTAGTGGGAGTTAGAGTTGCATTTTTACTGGATTGTCCCTTAGTTTTGTCTTTACTTAAACTTAGGACTGTAGGGGAATTTTTGAACTAAAAAATGAGGAATCCAAACAGGGGAAGTTCTTTAAATAGTAGTATTGATATCATACAACCAGGTTTGCATGTATAATATATATATATATATATATATATATATATATATATATATAATATATATATATATAATTATTATAAAATACAGTGCAATAATTTAATCCTACACTAGCCTCATCACAAGTGCTTCGAGTGTGAGATGAGGCTTTTTTTTTTAGTGGTAGTAGCAAAAAAAAAAAAAAAAATTTATGTTTTTTATTATATATATAATTTTTATTTTGAGAATTTAATTTATAAGTTGATAAATAAATTTGAAAATAAATAGGAAAGTGACCCTATTTTTTTGGCAATGTTTTAGTGGAAATTAGGGTTGTATATTTTTACCGGATTGTCCTTTAGTTTTGTCTCTAGTTAAACATAGGAATGTAATGGTATTTTAGAACAAAAAAAATCGAGATTGTCCTTTAGCTTTTTTTTTAATATATATTTAGATTTGTTTTTGGATAAATGTTGGGTGTTTAGCTTATTTTTCTATTTTTTTTAAAAAAACAATAAATGTATAATTATTTTGAAGAAGTGGGTTAGTGGAAGAGTGTTCTTATTTTGTAGGCAATATTTTTGTGCAAGTTAGACATGTATTTTTACCAAACTATCCTTTAATTTTGTCTCTACTTAAACCTAAGAGTACATGGGTATTTTAGAGTTACTTTGAAGCAGTGGATTAGTGGAAGAAAGTTCCTATTTTGTAGGCAATATTTTAGTGCAAGTTAGACATGTAGTTTTACCAAACTATCCTTTAGTTTTGTCTCTATCCAAACTAGGAGTGTATGGGTATTTTAGAGTTACTTTGAAGAAGTAGGTTAGTGGAAGAGAGTTCCTATTTTGTAGGCAATATTTTAGTGTAAGTTAGACATGTATTTTTACCAAACTATCTTTTAGTTTTGTTTCTACTTAAACTTAGGAGTGTAGGGGTATTTTGAAAAAAAAAAAAAAAATCCGATCCAAACAGGTGCAGCCGCTTAAATTGTAGTACTAGCCTTTGAGCACGCGCTCACGCGCGTACTCAGAGACTCTTCTATTCTTTGGGTAAGAGTTATTTTCGAATATTTATTTTAATTTGGGATTACTACATTTTCTAATCACAAAAAAAACCTAGGAGTGTGATGAAAAATTATTTCACCTGCTAACGCATAATACTCATCACACCCCTAGGTATTTTTTTATTTTTTTTTGTGATTGGAAAATGTAGTAACCCCAAATTATAATAAATGCTCTAAATTAATCCTTACCCAAAAAATAGAAGAGTCTCTGAGTACGCGCATGAGCGCGTGCTCAAAGGCTAGTTGTCTTCTATTTGTCTACTATGTCGATCATAATATCTCCGTAGTTCTCGACGACGCTCTACGTCTTTGGTATGAGTCATAGGTGTATTTTTCGAACTCATTTCTACATTAAACATACCCAAAAAAAAAAAAAATTTGTGTTAGTTGCATATATATATATACACACACACACACACACATATTTAGCACAATAATTATTCCCTAGGCCAAAGAGGGTGTATTTAAACATGTAAGCATTGTAGTAATATGTGCAATTCTAATAAAATTTTAGTAAAAGTGGAAGCATGTGCTATGTTAAAATTTTGTAGTCAAATTTCTTATATAAAAGTTTTGCAAAATAATATTGTACCCTTATTTTTGAGTTGCAATGGTTTGACACTAAAATATGTAAACACAATATTTTAGCCATAATATAATTTTTTTATTTAAAATAATAGCTCAATTGGTTGAAATTTCCCTCCCCCAACTATTGAAGTACATTAATTTTTTTTTTTGTATAGAAAAGGCTTAATGTTATTAATTGGTTGAAAATCTATAAAACATAGGTTTTTATTTTTTCCTCTCTTCTTTAAATATAAAAGTAAAAAATCATGGAAAAAATTACTTCTAAATAATAGACAAAATTTTAGGAATAAAAATACTTAAAACATTTTTTTTTAAAATTTAAATGTAAAACAGTGCTGACATATTAATAAAATACCTAAAACATCGGGATTTTTTTTTTTTTTGCTTGAAGTTATAAAAAAAAATAGGAAACCAACGTTAAAGGACTCACCACCCTCAAAAAAAAAAAAAAACGTTGATGCAAATTTATTAACTGAGGACAGGTAACACTTGATGCAAATTCAAAATGAATGGTTTGTTTGGAGTCTTTTTTTGTCTTTTGGTAAGTTATTTTGGAACAGAATAAATTTTACCAATTTTTAAATTTTAAAATTTAAAATGAAGTTACATTTTAAACTATCAAATATAAGATATATTTAAGGGTGAAGGTTTTTACCCCTAAAAGTTAGTCTATTATTTAGAAGCAATTTTTAGCACAATTTTAAAATTTTATCTTTAAAGATAATTTCTCCAGTACCATCCTTGCTTTAGTATCTAAATAATAGGCAAAATTTTAGGAATAATATACTTAAGACTTTTTTTTTTCTTGAAATTGCAAAAAAATATGAAAGCAACGTTGATGGATTTTTTTTTTTTTTTTTTTGCTTGGAGTCGTAAAAAATTAGGAAACCAAAATTGATGGATTTTTTTTTGCTTGAAGTTGCAAAAAAATAGGAAACCAACGTTAAAGGACTCACCACCCTAAAAAAAAAATAAAAATAAAAGAAAAAGAAAAAAACGTTGATGCAAATTTATTAATTGAGGACACGTAACACTTGATGCAAATTCAAAAGACAGGGTTTGTTTGGAGTCTTTTTGTCTTTTGGTAGGCTATTTTGGATCAGATTAAATTTTACCGATTTTTAAAATTTTAAAATTTTTAAAATGAAGTAACATTTTAAACTATCAAATATAAGATATATTTAAGGGTGTAAGTTATTACCCCTAAAAGTTAGTCTATTATTTAGAAGCAATTTTCACTACAATTTTAAAATTTTATCTCTAAATTTTCGAATATGACAATTGTTTACAAAGTCATCAAAAGTGCAATGAAAGGCACAAAAAAGAACAATATTAAATTTCATAAGGTAGGATATTCATAGTATGGTCAGACCTCAGCCTTTCCAATGCCCAAGGGCTTTCAAAAGAGGTGTTGATTCAGTTACTATGTGGTTCAATTTTATGTATTTTGCCAAACAGACTGAATAGAATTTTAACATCTTACGGTCTAGTATCATTAGACCGTTGATATTCTGCTAATCCTTAATACGCAACCATTTTTCTTTTTATGTAAGGTGATAAAAATTGGATATTTTATGAGATAAACTTGTGTTGCAAGCCCTCATTTTATTGTTTATGTCGATTTAATTATATGGGAGCTATGGAAGCATTGACCTTTAATTTTACATGGGAACTTCGCTAGTACATATAAGGAAATTTCCACGAATTCCTAAACCTGTGAGAAACAAAAAATAGAGAAAACAGACGCCAAAGAAAATAATCACACGCACAAGATAGTATTTACGAGATTCGGCAATTTGCCTACGTCCACGGAGTTGTAGGGATTTCACTATTATCAGGGAAAAATACAGAGTGCGGCTACAGTTCCTTTTTCTCTCACAAAACCAACTACAACATCAAAAAACCCTAATAACAAAACTACGTCTTTTTACCTCTTGCGCACAGAAAATCTCCCATTAAAAACCACGCAACATTATTTCGGTCAGGTCAGATCGTCAACCGGATCAAACACAAATTAGGCTCCACAAAGCCCAACAGTACAACCACACTATTGATTCTCCATTTTGTGGCAGCTAAAATTGTTATTCTACCACATGACTTGAAATGAGTGTTTGAGACTTTCTATTCTCTGGTATGTTAAATCTTCTTCCAATTAGTCAGTATTGCAACAGCCGTTTAGGCTGCAATGTAACTGCTGCTAAATTCTTCTATGGCCATATTAGTAAGGTTCAAGATGTTGGCTCTCTTAAGCTTTGTTTTTTCCGAAATATCTTTTTGTGTATTCAAGAGCAAGCCTCATTTGCACCTTTATTAATTGGTTGTATATCCTACTCTGATATGAGGTAGAGTGAAGGGCCTTTCTTAAATTGGTTTACTTAGAGTATCCATAATGGTTTATGCCATCCTATCCTATTTTACCATCCTAAAAAGTCACTTTATCAATTATACAATACCATTTTACAATATATTCAGCATCCCAACTTTTATTTTACCATACTACACATTAAAATAATATAAAATAAAATAAAAATAATATAAATACATTTTTCACTTCTCTCTCTGATCTCTATTTCTCTTTCTCTCTCAACCACCCACCACCACCACTACCACCGTCCAGCTTCTCAGTCACAACACCCTCCTCCGCTGAGCAAAATTCATAGCAAAATCCAGCCAAAATCAAAATCCACCACCCTAAAGCAACGCCACCACCATCAAACCAAAACCAAAACCAAAAGCAAACCCATTCAAAAAAACATCACCATCGGAGCCACCATCAGAGCTACTGACGATCAACCCACCCAATCAACAGATCCACCGATTCAAACCCACCAATCAATCGATCCAAACCCACCATCAACCGATCCCACCCACCGATCCAAACCCAACCCACCGATCCAACCTCCAAAATCCAAAACCCAGCACCGGTGCAAGCTTTGAACGAGAGAGATGCGAGAGAGGGAGTGAGGAGGAGGAGCTGTGACTTGTGAGAGACAGAGAGAGGAAGTGAGAGTCAGAATGAGAGAGAACAGTTGAGAGAATAAAATAATGTTTTTGGTTTTACAATTGAGTTACAGTGCGATTTTACATTTAGAGTCGCATTGTAGCACAATTGTAATTTTTTTTGCAATAGTTACATTTTACAAATTCTAATGGAGTGAGAATTTTAGGCCTAAATGCTAAAATAAACTTACATTTGGCATATAGACTTTCTGCTGTTGATGCTCTTTTATATATATTAAGGCTAGGTCTTCTCTCCACTTCAAATGTGAGACCAAATTATGGTTTGTGCCATCAAAAGTAGTGCCAAGAAAGAAGCAGTAAGTGCCTTTTTGTGTGCGCCTATTGCTACAATTCATTTGTTAAATCCTATTTTTTGCTCGATGTGTTTTAGTATCTAGAGATCTTCTAGTGTTTTTTTTTTTTTTTTTTTTTGGGAATTCTAGTTCTTTGAATCTTCACCGTCCTGCATAATCATAAAATTAAATTATTTTTAAAGAAAAATATCAAACTGAATTTTTTCTAGGTTAGTTATTACGAACCCTAAATTGTATAAAATATAATAACAAAGAATTTGAATATATTAACATTACAAAAAAAAAAGAGCAAATTAATGAAATTTTACATTTTCTTATAATAACAAAATAAAAAGGTCAAAGGAAGTTATAATAGATAAAGTGAGAACTAGTGAGAATGTTAAGTTGAGAATTAAAGAAATGAGAAAGTCTGAAAATGATGATAGAGAAGATAAAAATGGAGAGAGAGAGAGATAACTATATAAAAAGAGCAAGTGCGAATGGCTCTGTCTACAGTATTTTCGTTTATTCAAGTTTTGGTTAGTAAAAGGGTGCGTTTGGGTGAGGTTTCAGTGGGAGACTTTTGAAAGAGCAAAATATCTTCTGGTTCAGGGAGTGGGTGAGTGAGACGATGTGAACGTAGTGTTTGAAGAAGAGAGAGGCTAGCAGAGTAGAGAGGAGTCCTGGTGAGAACATACAAAAAGAGTGATCTCACTCTCTTCTTCGGACAGATATGAGAGATAGAGAGTGGCGTGGCTTTGGTGTTTTTACTCAAATCACACTTTAGGTATTCTTTTCTCTCTAAAAAATTTATCTTCTCTATGGTTAGCTGATTTTCTTCTTTCCTTTTTTTTTTTTTTTTGGTTTCGTTTCTTAAAATTTTAACTACTGAAATACCAAATAAAAAAGATGAAACGGTGGTTTTTTTTTTGGTGTATTGCATTATGGATTTAAGTTGGGGTTTATATAGATCTAATTTTGGTGTTTGATTTAGGGGCATTATCTGGGGGTTTGATTTGGGTGTTCAATTTGGGGTTGATTTTATTAACAGATTTTTGACATTTTAGTATTCTATGGAGTTAGTGAAATACTAGAATTTGACATTATGTCTTTCACATAGACAGACAAATTAATGACTTTTAGTTTTCTCTAAAATTAGTGAACTATTTCTCTCTTTGTATGTATGTGTACGTGTATGTGTGGTTTTATATATATATATATATATATATATATATATATAGAATGAGTATTGGATCAACATAGTAAGATCTGATTGCAAATGATGAGACTCATAAATGTTTTTGTTTCTAGTTTTGTGTTTTTCTACTATTATTTGAATTTCATGGAGTTTTCAGAGGTTTTGAAGTTAAATTGTTCAATTCTGATTTGGATTTTCAAGATTTTTTTTTTTTTTAGAAATACAATTGTGCCAAGTGTTCAATTTTTATGCTTTCTATTACTTATTGGTTTGTTCTTGATCTTTGTATGATTCGTTTTCTTTTTCTTTTTTCTTAGTGGATTTGTAGAAAGTTTAATTCTTGATGTGTATAACATATTCAGTTGCCAAGCTTTGAAAAGTTCTTAGTTTTTTCTTTGTTTTCGAGGCCTTAGTAAAATTATGATCGTATTTGGAACTTTGGATGCAGTTAGAAGAACATTCATGAATGCAGACAAATTGAGATGGGTACTTACACTTTATTCTTTCCTCCTTTAGTTCTATTAGCTGAATCTTACCAACATTTAAAAAAAGTTTTAATTATTATTTTTTTTGACTGAAAAGGTAGAATTTAATTAATATTTAACTTACAACTTTTTAGCATTCTATATCTCTCTAAATTTCTCTTTGGTTTATTCATTTTGCAAATCACTGGTGAGTCTTTTACATGAAACAAATACTTTGAATTTTGTCTTTTTAACTAGAGAGCCTCTAATTATTTCAGGACCTACACTGTGCTTTGGACTATTTTTTTTTTTTTGGGGGCTGATTTTGCTATTTTGTAGTTGCCTTAGTGTCTTCTCTTGTACTGTTATCTTGGATCTGTGATATGTTTGGTTCTACTGTTTGATAGGGCTGTTAATTTGTATGTAGCTTTGTTTTTGTTCAATGAAAATATACTGATTTATCAAAAAGCAATCACCTATTTATTTATTTCAATCGTAGAGAAAGCTGTCATCTGTGCTCTAAACAATTTAAAACAGAGTTTGAAATGTTAATGAAATTGGTAGTTCTTGTATATACCAATTCTTGTAGATTAGTCATTGCATTCTTCTTTCATACCCTCCTTAAATTTTTTGTACTGTTTTCATTCTTTTCTTTGGTATGACAGCCAGCTAAAGGATCTCAATCTAATGTGGAGGTTCTGTAAATAGATTTTTGGAATTATTACCGTGTATTGATAGTGTTAACTGTATAGTTGTTCCAAGTAGCTTGATGTTGATTTTATTAACTTGAGTTGGGTCGTGGCTTAATTTGTTGATTTGATTTTTGAAATATGGAAAATTCTATTTAAATAACCAAACTAACTATAGTGCTGTGTTTTTGTCAGTGTGGTCAATACCGTACCGGTACCGGCCGTACCGGCCGGTACGTACCGTACCGGTCAGTGCACCGGTACCGGTACACTTCTATATTGTACCGGAAAAAATACCGGCCGTACCGGCCGCGTACCGGCCATACCGGCCAATTTCGGGCAATACCGGCCGGTACCGGGCGTACCGGCCGGTACAGAATTTTTTTTTTTTTTTTTTTTAGTTTTGTAATTTTTGAATTTTTGTAAAGGCATAATGGTAACTTATTTACATTAACTTCTTAGTATTATTTGTTTTCTTAGTATGCAATGAACAACTAAGCTTTCTATTTTTTATATTGTGTTTTTTTTTTTCTTTTATTTGATACTAAAGTCTAAAACTATGAATAATTGTTCTGAATTGAGGTAATGTTTTATAATAAACTTTTATATTACTATAATATAAGTGAAATATTATATGTTTATAAACATAGTTCTAAAGATTTGGTGTGTGTGTGTATATATATATATATATATATATATATATATATATAAAATAGCGGTAAACCCGAAACGGTACACCGGTATTGACCGGTATCCGAAATATATCGTACCGGTGGCCAAACCGGTACAGCCTCCGGTACGGTATTAACTTCCTTGGTTTTTGTACTTGGGTCCTAGAAATAATGTTTATTTTTTGTTTTCTTGACCAAAGGTTTTGTTGTGGATTATTGATATGTGGATTGTAATAGTTTTAGGATTCATTGAGAAAGAGTTTGGTGGAATTTTTTAACTAAGAGGGGCAAAAAGAACAACTTCTGATTGGGTTCATGTTTGAGTGTTTTAAAATATTTGTTTTTTACTATATTTTTTAAAATTTGGTATTGTATGTATGTTGGACTTTCGGTTGGTTAAGTTTTTGTTATACCATCATAAAACCAACTATGATTATGATTGTTGGGTTCAATTCAGGTGGCATGACGATATCACTTGGTAAGATAAGAGATTTATGGTGGTGACAAGTTTTTTGCGGAACTTCAACATCAAACATTCAAAATTAATCCTTTTAAGAAGAAAATATTGGATCAACTTTAGCATGCAAGGACAAGCTGGAGAGAACTATAGCGCTTTGCTGTTATCATTAAGAAGCTCTCGGGTCAGTTTGTTGAAGGATTAATATCATGTTGGGTAATCACCATCTTTTGTTGGAGCTTCTTAATGATGGATGTAGTAAGTAGAAGTTGTTACCTTTTGTATAAAAATATTAAAATGTGGAGAAGAGCTTTTGTCAGTGTATGGTATAAATATGTTAATAGGGATGGAGTTTATGGGTTTCCTTGGGAATAAACTACAGCCTACTAATGTATTTTGAAATTATTCTTACTAAACTTATTTTGTATCTATGCATAGTATTTTTTATTTTTTATAGTTTTATTATTATTATTATTATTATTATTTTTGAAGACAATAAAGGAAAGGCTAGATATCATAGTTCTTATTCATGGGTAAACCTTGAAGTCATAAGTTGGGATTTAAAGTTTAAACAAGTGAGTCTTATGTTGCTTGCATTAATCTGTTGGGAGTTTTTTATTTTTTATTTTTGTGTGCAGTTGAGTCATTTCATTTCTCAGGAGTTGGTCAAGCTCTTGGAATATACTGGGTTGGGAAGGCTGTACATGACTGGCAGAAATAGAAATATATTGAATATATGTATCCGCAAAAGTATATTACTTTGTATTATCTTCAAAGTATGAAATAGACATCTTGAAATGGTTCAAAACATGCTTCTCAAAAAAAAAAAAAAAAAAAACTTCATCCAAATGCAATGTGCTCAACTTTGAAACACTTTTAAGCTACATCGGGTGCAATTATATTAAACCGATTTTTTTTTTTTTTTTTTTGTGTGAACAATTTATCAATATTTCTTTAAACATTGTATATAATTGTTTGACTAATATGGCATATCACAAGTTGTTAGGATATGTTAGTAATTGTAATTAACAAAATGATTTAAGAAATTTGGAGTATAATAATTTTTAATAAAAACTTTGATAAGATGTGCTTTTAAAAAAAATAGATTTCATTAGAAATTAAGCTAAATGAGTATGTCAGTCAAACTTACAAGTTACAAAGTAAATGCATTATAAAAAAAATTCATAATTTATAAAAAAAATTTCGTTGTGCATAATTGTGAGTGTTTAAAGAAGAAATTTCAACCAAAGCATGGCACAATGTTTTTTGTGAATTTAATTATTGTTTTCTAATTCAGAGCCAAATTACGGTTTTTCTTATTGTCGGAGGCATTTTTATGCGTAGTAATGTGTTTTCCGTTGGAGGTGTGACTTTGCTAAACCCGGAGAGTCCAATCCGGAACTCAACATTTGGCCGCATAAACCAATTGTTCTGGTGCATTATTAAGCCTACAAAATAGATAAAGTCCAAAGTTTTAAAATCATGATAATGGTTGAAATAAATAAATAATTAATGTATTTAGCATAATAGATTTGATTAAATGGTGAGTTGAACGTTATTATTATGTGTGTTAAGTGATGTCCATTAGAATGATTAATTAATTGTCATACGTCCAATAATGAGTTGAGTCTAATAGTCCATATCCAACTGTAGTATAGTTCGTGTTCAATATAATAAGGTATGTCCAGTAGTAGTCTATGTCCAAATAATGTATGTCACATAGTTTATATCCAGCCGTGATTCATGTCCAAATAATATATGTTCATCGGTGGTTTATGTTTGAATAATATATGTTCATTTGTGGTTTATGTCCGAATACTATGTTCATTAATGAAATATCAGTAAGATCATGTTTTATTAAATAGAGAGATGATGTTAAAGTAACTTGCATCTAATGGTACAATAATAATAAGTTAACATGTATTTAATAATGTGATCTTGAAGATAAAGAAATATTGACTTATCTTGTATGTTTCCGACTCTAGCCGTATAGCATCACTTTGTTTTTTATCTGATTTGTGGCTCCAGCCGTATAGCATTAATGAGCTGATAACATTCCAGCAGTATAATAACATTAGTCGAGTGGTAAAATGACAATGAATAAAATATATTTAATAGTATAAATTTGAAGATGAAAATATAATGACTTGTTTTCATAGTTTGTAACTCTAGTCGTATAACATCAGTGAACTAATAACATTCCAGCAGCATGATAATGTAAGTCTAGCGGTACAATGTGTTATTATGAGACCTTTCATGGTGACTTCACAATCGAAGGGGAAAAAATGGGTACAATTGGAGGGAGAGAGAATATGTCTAGTCGTGTGCCTAGGTTGGTTAAGTTTATCCCCTTATCATGCACTTAAATGTTTTTCCCTATACAATGCTCTTTTAGTTTTTAGTCAAATATGAGTGATATTGCCTTCCATGAGAAGGGCTTTTAGAACTACAACTTTGTGCATTTCATAAGAAGGGCTTTTAGCATTATGATTATATGCATTCCATGAAAAGGGCTTTTGTAACATGTTCTTAGAAGAGTTTGATATTTTTTGAGATGTATGAAGATGGTAAAAAATGTATATGTTTTGTGATATAGGGTGTTTGTAATATGTATAGAAAGTATATGTAGATACTTTGTTGTACAAATATATTGTTTTGGGTCAATTGGGCCATCATCCATTATTTGTGTCAATTGGGCCATCATCCATTATTTGTGGGTTGAAGGTCCAAATCCAGCCCTTACAATTAGGATTAATTTAGTTAAGGTTTAATTAATTTTCTTACGTTCATACAGGTCCCTATGGGTCGACCTCATCTTTATTAAACAATACTTTGGTACGGTTCTAGCACTTGCGAGTATTTTAAAACTTCACAACACAATTCTAACCCCCAATTATAGAAACTTATTATTAGAAGTGATATTAAGAAAAAAAGGACATAATTTTTTTTAATCGGTTTGTATATTTTTTTATATAAAAAAAAAAATCTAGAACCATAAAAATTACATAAAATATTTCACAATTGCTTATGTGACAGGTTAGTAATGGAATAGGAATCTCAAAAGTAAAAAATAAGAAGTTATTAATGAAAAATGATCACGGTGGACAAAGATAAAACCTAATAAAAATTTGTCAATTCAACTGTTGTAAAAATTATTATTAGTCATACAAACTTTCAACTATTGGCTAAAACACCCCCTGAACTTTTATTTGACAAATCTACTCCATAAACTATACATATCTGTCAAATCAATACATTTATTAGTTTGGTGTCAAAAAACAAACAAAATATGTGAAATGCACGTGTTCCTTAAAAACTAGCTAAACCACGTAGACCTAACCCAAAAATTAAACCAAACCAAGTATTTCTACTGGAGAAATTCACACATGGAAATAAAAAATAAAAGGGGGGGGGGGGGGGTGTTCTTTGTGGATTTAAATATTAATTTGCTTTCAAGTGAACCCTATAATCCCTTAACCCAAATCCACCCATATATCGATCCTAGCTATATCATCAATGCCACTAAAATTACTCCAACTCTAGGAGAATAAGTTAAGCTTTTTATAACCGTTAGTATTTGTTTATTTCAATCATCCTCGTACGTCTACGTCACTGGCAAGTGTTGCTTCCAAAACACAGCTTAATAATTAAAGCCTTGAACACAGTTTCTTGACGTTATTATAGTAGCAAAATGATAGCTTTACCAACAGTTCTTAAAAGCAGCCAGGATATGAGGATCAGTACGTACCACACAGTCTGAGCAGAGAGAAACGATAACTACGTAAGAAAGGGGAAAAAAAATACCAGGTGGTGGTTGGTGAACAGCACGGCGGAACCACCAAGGTACTGCCAGTACTAGGCCGGCGAGATAATGGAGAGACGCTCTGCGGTGGCTCTGGTTCTCCCGCCTCTCTCTCTCTCTCTTCTCTGCCGGTCAGACCTCTAGTCTCTCCCCTCTCTCTTCTTTCTATCGTGCGTGGTTTTCTTTCTATCTTTGTGTTTTAGTTAGTTTTAAGGAACACGGTCATCTCATCTATTCTCTTAGTTTTTTTAACACCAAACTAACAGATGTTTTCTTTTTCTTTTTTTGAGGAAAACTAACAGATGTATTGTTATGGCAAATGTTTATAGTTTATATAATAAATTGGCCAAAATAACAGTTTAAGGGTGTTTTAGCTGGTGGTTAAAGTTCAAGGAATGTATGAGTATTTTTCCCTACTTTTTCTTTTGAATCCACTAAGTGGCAACTCAAATGAATTTTTAATCAGATTACATATTTAATAATTATGTGATTTGTTTAAATAATTTAATGAGTATATGATTTAATACACGTAGATGATTTTAAGAACAGTCATGTAATGAGATAAATGAGATTCCTACAACTAAAGAAACTTTATCTTACTCCAAAAAAAGGAAATCTTGAATCTTATTATTTTCTCCCATTTCTTTCCCTAAATGTTTTTTTTAGTAATAACTAGTTAAAGTCTCATATATATGTTGTACGGTTTTGTTCAAGAAGTTATAAAATATATAATTTATTTGAGAAACAAAACACAAAGCTCTACATGTAGCTTGTGCAGCTACTATTTGTTATTTTTCTTACTATTATTATTATTAGTTTTTGAGAAGAATCTTACGTACTATTATTTTGAATATATATTATATATATTATATATATATATATATATATATATATATATATATATATATAGATTAGGCTAGGGCTAATTATTTCTTACTATTATTATAGTAAAGCATAACAATATGATTAAATATAAAATTAGTCTATATAGTAAAAAAGTATACCATATATCATAATACAGGTAGAGAAACTAAAGTATGCCTCCACAATGTTAGATGACATAATTAATTCTTTGTAAATAATCCATCATGTTTAGCGCTAGTAGACCTAAAAATTAATTCAAAAGGCACAACCCATGAATTCTTGAAACATATATATACATAAAGTACAAATAGATAATACAAATAATAGGGTATAATCGTGATGAAGCTCCTACTTTAAAGCAATATAAAGTATAAACTCCTATGACCTTATGGTGTGCAAGGAATACTTTCTTAGGTGATTCCTATACACAGATACTACTTCCTCCAATTCTATTGAAAACCCATGTAAAACTTCTTCCTCAGTATTTTTCATAAAAACAAATGATGGGTATCTTTAATCTCATTCAATGGTTTTTTTGTGCTCTCCAAAGTACACTATGTAACCTAAAAAAAAAAAAAAAAAATTGTATTGGAAATACAAAAGCAGTAACGGCATTTTAAGGAAGAATAGTTTTTTTTTATTCTTCATTTTTTGCATAATCCCTACTATGTGTAATGGGTTTTACATGTTATGATTAGGGGTTTTTTTTTGGCTAAATGTGAGTAGTTTTATGTTTATCCTTTGTAGTTAAGTTTTATTTATTATTTTTTTAGAAACTCTATAAATTTTTATTCAATGTGTATTTTTGAAAAATTCAAGATTGAATTATATTTTATTATTCTACCCTTCGTGTCTGTAGAATTTTACAATAACCATATAAATATGTCTCATCTATAACATGTTCAAATTTTCAAAATTTTTAATTTTAAAATTATGCATAAAAGATGAGTTTGTAAAAATAAAAAATAAAAAGTAAATAACATATGATTAACACAAAACTTGATGCACATGTTAAGGAGAATGAAATCGTATAATTAATCTAAAGGTTGAGTTTTTAAAATATTAGTTAAATGAAAAAAATTGAGTTGTGTAACTTGATCCTTGTATATACACAATAGATTGCGTTGACAAACAAATGATTGATCCAAAACATCACTTTTTTCACATTCAAATAGGCATTCCCATTGATACCAATCACAGCCTGCATGCACCTCAGCAAGTCGAGAAAAAAAAAAAAAAGTGAAATGTTCTGTAAAAGTGTAAAAGACAAACAAAACAAAACAAATTCTCACGTTTTCCTTAATAGCAATGAGTGAAGTTTGTTCTATCGTATGTATGTTTCTGTGCAATGTACAAATTATATACATACATGCATACACCATTTTCTTTTTGTTCTTTTTGTTCTTTTCCTGCATTTTGTTGATAAACCAAACACACAGGGAGAGAGAGAGAGAGAGAGAGAGAGAGACCTTTGGTTAAGCCGGAGATTGTGGAATGATCAAGGCCGAAGGTTTCAGACTAAGGGTCGAGATCACCAGAGCGAAGCTTATCAGACAACCTTAACACGAACTCTTTCTTCAATGACTTCACCGAGCACAACCTCCAACTCAGCCTCCCCCCTCCTCTACCGTTTTGACTCGCCCCCAGAATCGGCGTTTTCAGATCCGTATCCTCCATCTTTCTCTCTGTGTCTCTGTCTCTGTGTCTCTCTCTATCTCTCTATCTTTGTCTGTGTCACTGTGTCTCTCTATTCTTATTTTTGCTGTTTCTGTGTCTCTTTGTTCATGTGTCTTCTAAGTTCTATCTCTCACTCACATATCTTACCATATATACCCAAAACAAATATATTAAGTATCTGAGTTGGACAACAGTTCTAGAAAGTAAAAGAGGCCTAACTATAAACAGATTTTGTATGAGAATAATTAATATAATATATATATATATACACACACATATATGGCCTTTTTGCCAAACAGCATAAATTTTGAAAATAAAAACATCAGGTCAAACCTTTTTTTTGGTAAAAACATCAGGTCAAACTTATTTAGTTATGTAGCATGTTATATGGCCTACTAGTTCTTTCCAAAGTTTGTTGAGATTGCATAGAGAGTCTAGGTTATAAAAGTTTGATAAGTTCTAAATGTTGTAACTTTTTCTTCTATAATGAATTTCCTATAGGGTTGGGTACTTGGGAGTAGTTTTTCCGCCAAGGAGTTCATCAAAGATTTTATACTTCGTCATCAAATTAGATTGTGAATTTCATTGCTTTTAGATTTTAGTGATATTAACTGTCATTATGTAATCTAACAATTTGTTAAACACCAAAATTAATATAAAAAAATTTAGTTACAGTCAATTAATTTATCAGTAGCTTGAGTTATTAGAGTCTAAATTTAAGTTTTTTCACATTTTAATTGTGAACGACAAAAAGAGCTTCATACATAATAATTGCCTCTGTGCTTCAACATAAAGAAAAAGCATTTGAAACCCAATGGAGACCATAAATCATAATTGCACTAGCATGTCACAAGGGGAACTATTAAAGAATTATTGATAGGGAATGAGCAAGAAAAGTGAGCAGCTTAGGCGAAGAGACAACTATTTTCTCAAGGGCTAACACAATTCAGCTGGACCACATCTCATGAATCATGACCCTCCCTTACCTTAGGGGCCAAACTCAACTCATAAAATAAAATAAACTAAAAATGATCAAGGCGAACGATTTAACTCCACAATGTCTAAAAATTATAACACATCTTCCATGTCAGACTTGTCTGAGCTATTCAAATTCAAGTCGAATTGTTGGGTAGTCTGCTGAGTACAGAGTGCTCTGGCTTGTGATCACATTCATAATCAAGGTGAACAAATGCCGCTCAACTTCGGAAGTCTCTCTAGCTTCTCCTGCAAGGTCTCTCCGATGGTATGTGCTTCTTTTAGGGGTAGCTCTTCTGGGAGTTCAATGTCAACCTGTTTCAACAATAGAATAAAGATTATTACTTTGCTAGATATTCAAAACTAGGATGCTTAGAAGAGTCTAATGTAACTTTGCAAAAATTTCATCTGCATAGCATAATAAAATTTAAAGGAAAAGCTCCCACAAAATATTTCATTTGCAATTTCTTCAATGGCATCTCAAAGGGAAGGGAGGATCACAGTTTTGATGTCTTATTGTAGACTCAGAACTTTTTAAAATGAAATAAAAGATTGAAGTTGTGATCGAAAGCTCGCCACTATTTATTTTTACTCAGAAATTTACATGACTCACCTCTACAAAATAGAGAACACCAAAGGTATAGGCACGGACAGTGTCAATACGCTTGACTTGAGGGTGCCTCATGACAAGATATGTTAGTTTCTGCAAGACTTCAGGAGGTGCAGACTGTCCCACAAGAGAAACTGCATCAAGAAACGCAGCTTAAAATAGTTCTAAATATGAATATTACAGCCATGTAAAGTACATAAAGCATAGCCAAGCACAAATTAGAATTTATCAATAGTAATTTTTGTAGGACACATGCATCGGGATAAGGAAGTAGGCACTGTATTTATAACTTCAATTTCTGCAAAAAAATAGATTTTTTCCTTCTTTTCCAACCTACCAGTATCCTGAATGCTACGTCCTTGATAAATTAAATATGAAACCAGAATTTATTTTGATATTCTTCTCTTCGTTCCTTCATTTTTCTGGGAGGTAAAACTGAAACCTTTTGAAGCATAAATGATTCAGATAAAACAACATCCTTCTTAAACCAAACTATTATATAAATAAAGCACAGATAAAAATAAAATTAACAGAAATCAATCAACATAAAGAGCCCAAATAGCAATCTCTGAAAGCACTGGAATTTAAAAAGCCTCCAACTTCAACAACTATTGTGATGAATAGTGAGAAATTCTTTAAAAGAACAAACATCCAAAGGAAGCATAACCTTTAATATTGTAGCAATAATATGAAAGGAAGTGGTGGGTGAATAGTAGTGGACACAGAAGTAAAACTTTGACAGAAAACTTACAAGATTTTAGAGATGAACTGCGTTTTTATTCTTTTTGTTTGTTTGTCAGAATCATGCAAAAGATTGTGAGATCAAACAGAATAAAAATGAGGTTGAAGGAGTACCTGCATTTTCAAATACAGTTTGAGACCAATTTAAAATTGTGTACAATGCAAGGATGATGGCACCAGTGGGGTCAATCCACCATAAAAATTTATCGGCAAGTAGAGCTGCAGCTAGTCCAACCACATTAGTTACCACATCGAAAAAGTGATCCTGCACATTGGCATCATTTCAAGAAGTTATACAGCTGATAGCTAGAAGGATAATACATATGGCAGAAGCTTAAAAATATAAAAGTAGAGATAGGAAACCTTTGCATATGCACGGACGATATCATTTGCTGAGCTTTTACAGTATATCCAGAGGGCAAGTTTTACTACAGTAGCAGATATCATGATTGCGCACATCCATATCAATTTACTTTTGGACAGTTTTTCAGAAGGTTCGTCTTTAATTAGTTCTTCTGCAGCCTGAAGCCACACCTGAAAGCCTGTAAGAAAAATGGAAGGGTGTAACAATCCCAACCTTATCAAAAGGAATCTATTCCACATTCAGAGAAGAAAACCCCTAATAGTTTCATCAGGGTGTTTATTTTTGAAAAGCATCAAGATTTTTGAATAAGTTGAGACAGAATATTATGAAATTAGATGCAAATCTTTTGCAAGTTACAATTGTTGAATGTAAGAAGAAGCCCGTGAGAAACCCAACGGTCAGATTATCTTCTGCAAAGAAATTAAGCAATATTCTGAGGTCATGAACACAACTGAATACATAATTCTTCTTGATACTACATAGTCTAGCAAGTAATTAATCAATAGAGCATAGTAGTTGCAATTAATTATTCCTTGAAAAATCTGATTTAGACCCTTATGTGTTCTAAAAGGTCTGATACCTATAGAAAAAAAAATCTGATTTCAACCCCAAACACTTATACAATGTATTAATCTGATTAGTTCAACAAGTTAAGTGTATTCCCAACAGATAATCCAACAAGCAATTCAGCCACAATAATCAATCACCAAATCTAAAGACAGTAATAATAAAAAACAGTAAAAAGGCGCACAGATGTATTAACAAAGTGAAAAGCCAATAAAAAATCTATATGTTATAAATATTGTTATTAGAGATTATTATTTATTGTATATGATAGATGAGCGCTTTACTTCAATCTAGCCAGCACCTGAGCTTTGCGCTTTACCCTTAGTTTCCGAGAGGCCTGTGCACGCTTTTACCAACACAAAGTATTGGTCATAAAGCAATGGTCTCTCCTTCCTTTATTATGAGAAGGGAACTTCTAAATTATCTTTTGCTTAAGGGCAGTTACCCACTGAAACTTGAAGCAGGTGCTGTCCCTAAACATAGCAATTCACAGAGCTTCTTCATAAGCAGCAGGGAAATGTGACAGGTACATCCACTAACTATATGAAAGTTCTAGTTAAACCCATCTGGAATTATATTAAGCTCAAGCCTCAAGCAGTCCCCAGAAAAATGACAAGAATGACCAATATAACCTTTTCTGGATGCCTAATTGCTCAGCCATTATATCCCTAGGCACTTAGATGTAAATTACAACATGTCAGATCATGTTTCCAAACAAGAACAAATATCAGAGCATTTTAAAAGCTCTCTGCCTACCTCAAACTTCAAGTGAACATTGTAAGTTTTATGCATGTTTAAACTGCAGCAGGAAGCTCTTATTCTTAATCAATCACTAAGGAAGTATGAGTAAGCCACACTTTTCAGGAATAAGTTCCTAATGTGTCTTTCATAAGTCCTTATCTAAGTCGTGCTTCACATGTATTCAAAAATGTATCAACAAGCTTGCTAGTATAAAATAATGTATTTAGTCTCTAACTGTTTAGGTATTTCAATATTGTTGTGACAAGAAAGAAGACAGTTCATTATATCAACCACAGCAGTAATTATTGATACGGGTTGCTTTAGAAAGCTTTGTGTACAATATTTCACCAATTAGGAGTATTCGTAAACATATTTTTATATTTCACCAATTAGGAGTACAATATTTCAAGTTCCTATTTCTTTATTCTTAACAAGAAAAGCCAATTATTAAACATCGATTATGATGCCTATGCTAGAAAGCTGATGTGATCTGGTCCAACTATCCAGGAACTATTCATTAGAATAATACGAAAACTAGTTCCCTGTTTTTTCTTTTACTTTGTATACAATATTTCACTAAATTAGGAGTATTCGTAAAATATTTTGGTCATTTATATAACATACGATCAAGTTCCTATATTTTCAAACTATTAACAAGAAAATTCAATTGTTAAAAATCAATTACATTGCATTTACTTCGCTTTATATGTCTTCAATGAAATGTAATTCGATAATTGTATAGGTTCAATTAACAAACAAGTTCACCATAAAAAAAGGTAGTCAACAATGACATGACAGAAAACCAATGGAAACCTAAGGCAGGTGAAGGTACTGCAACATACCAAGTGTAGCCATGACAGCAGCGAAGATAATTATGCCTACTGGCTGCACCCTCAACTTTCCAATAGGATATTTGTAGATATTTATGTTCTTCATTGCCAGGTGAGTGAACCAAAGAATGCCACCAGCCATGAGATCAAGTAAAGAATCTAGTGTTGATGCAGCAATGGCCAAAGATCCACTCTTTATTGTGGCATAGACCTGCACATTGTAATGCATATTGTTATTCTGGAAGTTTTATATAAGCAATGGGATATATTATATATATATATATATATATATATATATATATATATATATATATATATATATATATATAAAAGGTTGGGTTCAAGTTACACGTAGTGTAACTCTAAACAATGTTGCATCAGTCAATAGTTTTTAATTGGATGCGAATATTAACAAATCCACTATTAGATTACATTATCTTCGTATATTCTTCATATTTGCAAAATTTCGAGGTGATCAAAGATTAATAGCCATGTCACCAATCAATTGTTAAAATTCAAATTTTTGTAATTTAAAATAATGCATAAAAGATGAGTTTATAGATCAAATGGTAAATAGCATTTGATTGATATGAAAATTGGCATGCATGTTAAGAACATATAAAACATGTAATTCAACGGTTGGATTTTCAAAATATTAATTCAATAACAAGTTATTAGGTGGTGTAATATTGCTTAGAGTTACACCATATAAAACATGTAATTCAACGGTTGGATTTTCAAAATATTAATTCAATAACAAGTTATTAGGTGGTGTAATATTGCTTAGAGTTACACCTGGTGTAACTCTAAGCAATATTACACCACCTAATAACTTGTTATTGAATTAATATTTTGAAAATCCAACCGTTGAATTAATTCAATAACAAGTTATTAAGTGGTGTAATATTGCTTAGAGTTACACCAGGTGTAACTCTAAACAATGTTACGTCACTTAATATTTTTTAATTGGATGCGAATATTAACAAATCCACTATTAGATTACATTATTTTCGTATATTCTTCATACTTGCAAAATTTCGAGGTGATCAAAGATTAATAGTCATGTCATCAATCAATTGTTAAAATTCAAATTTTTGTAATTTAAAATAATGCATAAAATATGAGTTTATAGATCAAATGGTAAATAGCATCTGATTGATATAAAAATTGGCATGTATGTTAAGAATATATAAAACATGTATGAAGAATATACATGTATGAATATATATATATATATATATAAATAAAGAACATCCCTTTTGACTTGCCTCTAGCCAGTAACATATTACAAAAAATGGTGATTTAGGGGTGCCGGATAGATGTTAATCAATTTAATACTTTTGTCAAATAAAATGATTTATTTTAAATGCTTTTTAACTCGAAGTATATATATTTTTCCAGAATATTTTTTGGTTAGATTACATTATTTTACAAGTTCCACCTTTGAGCTTTATCAGAAACAAAACTTGGATTTCCAAAGCTTTAACAGTTTTAAAAAAATAGGGGTTTTTCCTTCATCAAACTCAACTGAAAACATACATCCTGTAACACATGAACAAAAATGAAAGCCAGTCTTCTTATATATGCCTCATAAGTTTTAAAACACATCATCCAGGTCAGAGACACCTTCTTGGAGTCTGGTAGACCATGAAAATAAAAAAGTTATATATCTGCGTCACCTTAATGCCAGAAGTATTATATTTGCATAATTAGATATCATCATTGCTCTTTCATGTTGAGCATCTTCTTCAGCCTGTCCATCCTCATCATCAATACAGTTAGCTGTCACCAAAGAATCGACTTCTTCAAAGGATTTCATGGTATTGATTTGTCTTTCATAGTACTCCCTTTCTCCTATAATGAAGACAATGCATTCATTCATTGTAAGAAAAGGAAGAAAATTTTAACTTCACTCATGACTTTATATTCATAATCTCATTTCTTCTTGTTCCCCAATTTAAATGAAACTTTAAATTCTTCTCCCAGCTACTTCCTAGGCCTACAGTACAATACATACATACATATATATATATATGTGTGTGTGTGCGCGCGCGCGCGCGTGTGTGTCTGCGAATTTAAAAACATATGTAGGCATAATGTACATCTAGCACTAAGGAAAAAAGAAAACCCAAGTCCAATATTCAGTTATATTTAGTAGCTCATGCTATTACACAAAACCATGGTCCCCATAACGGCATAACATTTACAGTATTCGTATAGCATCAAAATGCAACGCAACTTACAAGTCGAGACACTAGGACCTTAATTGTATAAAACAGATGTACAAAAGTGCAGAAAGAGCAGTTTAAGGAAAAAGAGTTTTTTTTTCTTTTAAAAAAAAATTTAAAATTGTAATTCTTCTCCTGTTCTGCATAATCCCTTCTATGTGTAATGGGTTTTACATTTGATTAGTTTTATGTTTTTTTTTTGGGGTAGAAACTCAATAATTTTTTATTCATTGTGTATTTTTGAATAATTTTTTATTCATGTCTGCAAAATCTGACAATGATCGTATATCAATATTTCTCATCTATAACATGGTTTAAATTTCTAAAATTTTCTATTTTAAAATTATGATAAAAGATGAGTTTATAAAGAAATAGTAATTAACACAAAATTTGTTACACATGAATGAAAACAGATAATCTAAACGATGAATTTTTTTAAATGTTACTTAAATGAAAAGTTATTGAGTTGGGTAGCTTGATCCATATATATACACAATTGATTGAGTTAACAAGCTATGATTGATCCAAAACATCACCTTTTTTTCACATTCAAATAGGCCTAACATTGACTCCAATCACAGCATACACCTTAGCAAGTTGAGAGAGAAAAAAATGTGGAATGTTGTGTAAAAGTGTACAAACAAAACAAGACATATTCTCACCTTTTCAAGTTAAAAGCAATGAGTTATGTTTGTTCTATCCAATGTATTTGTCTGTATATATTATATGAACCCATTTATTTTCCTGCATTTTTTCTGATAAACCAAACACAGAGCGAGACAGAGACAGAGACAGAGACAGAGACCTTTGGTTAAGCCGGAGGCTTTGGAAAGGTCAAGGTCGAATGGACCAGACTCATGGTCAATAACAGAGCGAAGCTTATCAGGCAACCTTGACACGAACTCGCTCCTTAGCGAGTTCACCGAGTACGTCCGACTCAGTCTACCCCCTCTTCCACCACTTCTACTCGCCCCCAGAATCGGCATTTTCAGATCCTTATCCTCCATATCTCTCTCTCTCTCTCTCTCTCTATCTCTGACTCTCTGTGTTCTTGTTTTTGCTTTGTCTTTGTCTCTGTGTTCATGTGGCTTCACTTCACTGACATGTCTTGCCATATATTATCTGTAGCACATCACTTCTTGTTTCCTTTTTTTGTATGAAACCAGTTGTATGACACTTTTATTTATGGAGTTTGCTTTTGATAATAATAACTTTTTTTATCGTTAGATGAAGATGTTAATCGGTTATCAGATGATATATCAATTGATTTTTAGAGTAGACAAAGATTCATTTCTAAAACTCTTATTTAATCATTAGATACGGTTGAACTAACGAGAATTTATTGTTGCAAACTTAGACTTTAAATCAGATTTAAGGTCTATTTGGATAAAACTTATTACTGAAAACTGAAAACATTATAACAAAATAATTTTTAAATGTGTAAATAATACCGTAAAGCTCATTTTTAATAATAAAAAATGAAGTTGTGGTATGAAAACAGTACATAAGTGTACTGTTCACAAAAATCAACAACTGCAGCTACTGTTTATAAACAGTAGCTACCAATGTCAGAGTTGTCGTGTAAAAAAAGAAAAAAACGCCAATTATAAAACGCAACGTGTATGAAAACAGATACTTAGAATGTGTTTGGATCCAGTGTCCAGCATCCACGTCCACGTCCAGCCTTCAGTTTTTTTTTTTTTCTTCCCAGCCGCAGTTGTTGACCAAGTCTTCCGTGAACAGTGCATTCGTGCACTGTTCACGGACCCACAAATTTTACTTTTCAGTCACTTTTTCATTAAAAATAGGTCCCACGGTACTATTCACATATTTTAAAATTATTTTGCTACAGTGTTTTCAGTTTTCAGTTTTCAGCAATAAGTTCTATCCAAACATACCGTTAGTACGGACTATAATTAATGTCTCTAAATTTTAATTGTTAGGATCCATTTAGATAGAACTTATTGCTGAAAACTGAAAACTGAAAACACTGTAGTAAAATAATTTTAAAATGTGTGAATAGTACCACGAGACCCATTTTTAATGAAAAAGTGGCTGAAAAGTAAAATTTGTGGGTCTGTGAACAGTGCACGAATGCACTGTTTACAGAAGACTTGGTCAACAACTGTAGCTGGGAAAGAAAAAAAAAAAAAATTGAAGGCTGGATGCTGGACGCAGGACGCAGCCTTTCAATCCAAACACACGCTATTAGTCCTCTAATACGTACTCAATAAAAAGTAAATATAAAAATAATTCCAAAAAGTACTTTTAGTAATTAAATACTAACTAAACTTACCAAATTTTAACTTTTCTATTCCTTGGAAAGGAGAGGTAAAAAATAATACTAGAAGTAGGTAAGTAGGTAATGATGGCAAGTACTTTTTTTTTGTTTGTTACTCGAATGAAGACAAGTACTTGTACTGCCAGAGTCTACCTGATTATTATAAAATTTTGTTTTAATTTTTTTTTTTTGAAAAGCTTACAACTTTTGTATTTATTTATTTATTGTTTTTGTTGAGAAGGTACAACCTTTGTATCTAACAAAGTATAATATTAATAATAGAAATAGTAATGGTTATCGGTATAAAAAAAACAAAAAAACAAAAAAGAAAGTATCTTGTTTGGTACCAAAGTCAAGATCTCTTTACAGAACGGTCTTTTGTGCATCCGTACTATGATCGCATCTCTTACAAGCATAAGTCCTTAGATTTGTGAGAGACGCGCATCATAAGATACAAGACAGATGCAGTATATATTTTCCTCTTTACTAAGAGATATGGTTTGTATGAGAAGTGCTCATTTGTTTAATAAATTTGAGGGTTTGATCAAAAGGCTAAAACACTTCTTTACAAGAAAACAAATCAAAAATGAAGAAGAAGCAATATGTATATTCCCATTAGTTACAAATTTGTTGATTATATTAATGATTTTAAATGCTGAGATGAATATTATAACGTAAACTTGAAATTTTTGTTGGCAATAAGTAATTTTTTTTAATACCAGATTGGCACCAAGTAATCTTAATTAAGGAGGTTTTTTATTTTTTTTTTTATTTGAGAAGATTAATTAAGGAGTTTTTTTTTGAGTAAAAAGTAATATTTATTAGAACACATATAAAAATAGTAATATTAATGTTTTAAATTGGGTTTATAATTGTGGGGAGTGAAAGGACCCAAGCAGGCTTTTGGCCTTTGGGCTCTAGCAAGGAGGGCCAACCAGTTTTAAATTAAGAACTTGTTAGTACTGCAAACCAGCCCATACGCCGAGAGGCCAAGGACACATCGAGGGTGAGTTCCTCCTCGGATAGACCCAAGAGAACTCGGAGATTCACTATGAAGGTCAAGACAGAAAGCCGAAAGACTGTTGGTTAAGAGGGGGAACCCCTGAACCTTTTAGATACACCGGTGTTAGAAAAATATCATAAGCAAAGGCTGTCACCTCCACATTAAAAACTCTGCACCTACCTCCCTGGCCGCATTAATGGAAGTGATCCCTGAACAGTAGAACCTAAACTTCTGGTTACTATTTAGAGTACTAAGAGAAGAAATATCTAGGGGGGAGGAGATGGGAGCAACACGTGAAAAAAGCACTAAGGGAAGAAATATTTAAAGGGGGTGAAGGCCAAAGAAAAGGGGAATCAGCCAGTAACCAAGAAAGAACTTAAGAATTGTAACCTTTAAGAAAGAAAGAGAAATAATACAAAAGTGGTCCTCGGCTTACGTCCGAGGAGGTCCATTTGCCATTATTATCTTCTATTTACAAGTATCTTTACACCGTAACCTGTTGTTAAGTTCTCTAGTACCTCTAAAGTAGATTTCAAGCTCACACTCTACAAATTTCATTGTCTAAGGCTCATTGGCCTAAGCCCATAATATTGTATTTGGGTCCAGGTGCAATTGTGCACTTACAATTGGCGTCGTCTGTGGGAAATCTAGTCTGGAAGGAGTTGGGATACTATGGCAGGCCTAGGCTCACACCATGCAGAGTCTCAAGGATCACAACCTGAGGATCTTTTCGAACGTCTTGAGCGTCGAAGGGATCATGAGGGAAGCGTTCATACAAAATACTCCAGAGCGAGCATACTTATGGCGGGGGCAGCACCACCCACGAGAATGGTGCTAAGGCCATGCAGAAGGAGATTAATCATTTGAAAAGGAAACTGCGCCGCGTTAGACGCAAGCATTCACCGTCCTCATCTAATCCTTCTTCAGTGGAGGTCCGGGGAAGTAGTTACAGCTCAAGGTCATGGTCGCCCCCCAGTGCAACGTCCTCTTGTGAGGAGGACGACCCTCCAGCTCGCAGGCACAAGAAGCTCCTTTCCAGGGGCTTGGGGAACGATGCTATGAGTCGTACGTTACACCAACTCTCCAAATCGCCATTCTCACGGAGGATTGAGAAGGGGAGGCTCCCCAAGAGGTTCACCCAGCCCACCTTTACCATCTACAATGGCCGGATTGATCTGGTGGAGCACGTGAGTCACTTTAACAGAGGATGGCGGTGTACTCTCATATGAGACCCTGATGTGTAAAGTTTTCCTCTCTAGCTTGGGACTTGTTGCTATGAGGTGGTTCAACGGCCTTAAATCGGGGTCTGTAGGTTCGTTTGGGGAGCTTACTAGAGCATTCGCGTTGCGATTTATTACGTGTAGCAGAGTGCCTCGGCCATTGGACTCACTGTTATCCATGGCCATGAGGGAAGGAGAGATGTGAAAGCATACTCCGACCGATACTAGGAGATGTTTAACGAGATAGATGGTGATTTTGATGAGGTGGCCCTCAATACCTTTAAGGTAGGCCTTCCTACGGATCACGACTTGAGGAAGTCCTTGACCAAAAGCCCGTCTGCAGCGTACGTCACCTCATGGATCGTATTAATGAATACAAAAGGGTAGAGGAAGACCAGCAGCAAGGAAAAGGTAAGGAGAAGGTTATCCATAGGAGAGAAGGGATTTCAGGTCGGACAAATACCACAACAACAAGCCGGGAGATTACATCGGGTAGTCCGGCTCGACAGCACCTCAGACCGTGAATACTGTGTTCCGAGAACCAGTACACCAATTACTGGATAAGTTCGTAAGGAGCCCTTCTTCAGGTGGCCTAGTAAGATGGTGGGAGACCCCGCGAAGAGGAATCAGAACCTTTTGTTAGTACCATCAGGACGTGGGCCACATTACTGAGAATTGTCGGACTCTTTGGAACCACTTGGAGCGCTTGGGTGAAGAAAACTGAAGCAGCACCTTTATCAACCTAATGGGCAGGGCCATCAATCCGGCTCAAACAATCAGAAGAATAATTCATCTCTGCCGGCATTGGGAACAATTAACGTTATCTTTGCTGCACCTGGCAGGACCGGTTCAGGTCCTACCAGGGTGATGGCAGTTTCGCATTCTCAGGCCAAAGAGGCAGGCTGTAGGCCAAGAGGTTGAAGGTGAATTTACCCGTCTTGGGATTTTCAGAGGAGGATAAGGTGGGTACCATCCAACCCCATGACGATGCTCTTGTAGTCACTCTTAGGGTAGGGAATTATGACGTAAAGAGGGTGATGATTGATCAGGGCAGCGGTGCAGATATCATGTACCTGATTTATTAAGGGGCTAAGGTTGAAGTTGGAGGATCTTACTCCTTATGATTCGCCACTCATAAGTTTTGAAGGAAAGGCCGTTGTGCCGAAGGGACAGATTCGTTGCCCGTTTAATCTGGCTCAGAAACGGTTGAGGTGGATTTCATTATGGTTGACGCATACTCCCCATATACAGCTATCCTCACCAGGCCATGACTGCACGCTCTGGGGAGCAGTCTCCTCTACCTTGCATGTTAGGTTAAGTTCCCCTCGGGGGAATACGTTGAAGAGATCCTCGGCAGTCAATCAATGGCCAGGCAATGAATATCGGTTGCAGTGCTACATCAGACAGAAGCCGAGTCTTCGGCTTTGATCATCAAAGACTTATAGCAATTAACAGTTTCGGATGCGCCCGATGCGGTGACAGGAGAGAAGGCTCTTTGTGAGGATTTAGAGAAGTTTTTGATAGCCGATGACCTGAGAGGTTTTTCTAAGTTGGCATACGATTGCCACACCAGAGAAGATGGATTTGTTGGAGTTTCTGAAAGACAACATTGATGTTTTGCGTGGGACCCTATGAGGCTCGGGCGTGGACCCAAGCTTCATTTGTCATCATTTGAATGTCAACCCGCCATTGTTCCGAGGAGGCAGCCACCTCGGCGTTCTTCTAAGGAACATTCTGAGGCTGTCAAGGAGGAAATGCTCAAACTCAAGAGGGCTGGGGCTATTAAAGAAGTTTTCTACCCCGAATGGTTGGCGCATACGGTTGTGGTAAAAAAGAAGAATGGAACGTGGAGGGTATGTGTGGACTTCACGGATTTGAACAAAGCCTGCCCCAAGGATTCGTTCTCAATGCCACGTATTGATCAGCTTGTGGACGCCACTGTTGGACATTCTCGTTTGAGTTTTTTGGATGCCTTCTAGGGTTACCACCAGATTCCATTAGTAGTGGAGGATTAAGAGAAGACGGCCTTCATTACTCCAACAGGGAACTACCACTATAAGGTCATGCCGTTTGGGTTGAAGAATGCTGGGCTACCTACCAAAGAATGATGACCAGAATGTTCGAACAGCAACTAGGGAAGACCATTGAGGTATACATGGATGATATGGTGGTGAAGAGTAAAACAATACCTTCGCACATTAAAGATTTGGCCGACACCTTCCAGGTGCTAAGAAAGTACAAGTTGCGCTTTACGCCTCAAAGTGCTCTTTTGGCGTGGGTTCTAGAAAGTTCTTGGGTTATATGATTACTCATAGAGGTAAACCCAGCGCAGGTCAAGGCTATTCAGGACTTGTAGCCACCTCGGAACCCAAAAGAGATCCAGAAATTGACCGGAATGATTGCCGCACTGAGCAGATTTATCTTTCGGTCAGTTGACCGGTGCTGTCCTTTCTTCCAATTGTTGAATAAATGGAAAGGGTTTCAATGGACCGAGGACTGCGTGTTAGCCTTCCAACAGCTTAAGCAATATCTTTCTTGGCCACCCATTTTGTCTCGCCTCAAGGCGGACGAGGTCCTGTTTGCTTATCTAGAAGTGACCGTCCACGCGGTCTGCCTGGTCCTCGTAAAGGATGAAAACGGGGTGCAAAACTGGTCTACTACATTAGTAAGTCCTTGAATGAGGCCGAGGTGCGCTATCTACTCTTGGAGAAAGCACTTCCGGCCATAGTTCATGCCACGCGGAAGCTCCTCATATTTCCAGTCCCACACTATGGTAGTGCTGACCCAGTTGCCCCTCAAGGCGGTGTTACGCAGCGCCGATTACTCTGGCAGGGTGGCAAAGTGGGGAACCATTTTGGGGGCTTTTGATGTTAAGTACATGCCTCGCACCTCGGTGAAGGGCAGGTCTTTGCTGATTTGGTGACAAAGTTCGCCGAACCATTGCTAGAAGAAACTCTGAGGGAAGCACACATGGATGAAAAATCAGTTGGTGTAATCACGGTCGTAGCACCTCCGATTTGGAGAGTATATGTGGATGGGGCAGCTAATCAGAGAGGGTCTGGTGTCGGACTTGTCCTGATATCCCTTGAGGGAATTGTCTTCGAAAAATCTCTGAGGCTGGTGTCTCGGCTACTAATAATGAGGCCGAGTATGAAGTAGTCTTAGTGGGCATGAGCATGGTATATAGGATGGGCGGAAAGGAAGTCCATGCGTTCTCGGACTCTCAGTTAGTGGTCGGCCAGGTCACGGGGACCATGGAGGCTAGGGACTCGAGAATGCAAAAATACTTGGCCCAGGTCAAACGTCAGCAAGCTAAATTTGATTCCTTCGTCTTATCTCACATCTCTAGGAGTGGAAACACCCATGCAGACTCCTTGGCCACGTTAGCAATGTCTTTAGCTCAGGGTTTGCCCAGGATCATCCTCGTGGAGGATTTGCTAGAGCCAATTCTTACCACTGTCAACGCGGCTCGCATCCATCTGATAAGGCCTGGACCTAGTTGGATTGACCCGGTCATATCTTTTCTTAAGAACGACATCCTTCCTAAGGGCAAGTCTGAAGCAAATAAGATACGTCGAAAGGCGCCACGTTTCTGGTTGTCCGAGGATCAAAAACTGTATAAACGATCCTTCTCAGGACCATACTTGTTATGTGTACATCCGGAATTAACGGAAGCGCTTTTGGAAGAACTGCATGAAGGATTTGTGGAAGCCACACTAGGGGAAGGTCCTTAGCCCATAGAGCCCTGACTCAGGGTTATTGGTGGCCCAATATGCAGAGGGAGGCTCAGGACTATGCTAGAAAATGTGATCAGTGCTAGAGGTTTGCCCCTAATATTCATCAACATGGAGGGGTTCTCAATCCTCTCTCCAGTCCTTGACCTTTCGCACAATGGGGATTGGATATAGTGGGGCCATTTCAGAGGGCTGCAGGAAACAAAAGATGGCTGCTCGTGGGGACAGACTACTTCACTAAATAGGTCGAGGCCGAGCCCTTAGCAATATCAGAGACGTTGATTCCAAGAAGTTTGTCTGGAAAAACATCGTCACTAGATTCGGTATACCACACACACTTATTTCGGACAATGGCGTTCAGTTCGACAGTAAGGCCTTTAGGAAATATTGTAGTGATATGGGCATCATAAATAGATACTCCACCCAGCTTATCCTTAGGGAAATGGGCAAGCCGAGGTCGTTAACAAGGTCATAGTCAGTGGGCTCAAGAAAATGTTGGACGATGCGAAAGGTAGATGGGTAGAAGAACTACCACATGTTCTGTGGACGTATCGGACTACACCGCGCAGGTCCACTGGAGAAACTCCATTCTCTATGACTTATGGATCCGAGGTGGTGATACCTTGGAATCTGGTTTCCCACCCTAAAGACGAGCTCTTTTAACCCAGAGAATAACAATGGCCTCTTGGAGAAATGCTTGGATTTAGTTGAGGAACAGCGCGAGACAGCTATGGTCCAAATGGCTTATTATCAACAGAAGCTTAAGCGGGGATATGATGTCCATGTGAAGCTAAGGCCACTCGTACCTAGGGATCTTGTACTAAGAAAAGTTGTGGGCACTGCTAAGAACCCAGCTTGGGGTAAGCTAGGACCAAATTGGGAAGGGCCTTATCGCATTGTTTCAGTAGCAGGCATAGGGTCGTATCGGCTAGCTGACCTAGATGAAAGAATGTATTACGCCCGTGGAATGTAAATAACCTTCGAAGATATTATTATTAATAAAATGTGCTTTTGTAGTTAGCAGTTCAAAGTTATGAATACGCTAGGGATCTGAAGTTACTATTCTTAAGTGTCAAACAAAAACTTGGTTAAGTATGGTCCTCGGACCATAAACCTTGTGAAAATTGATATCTTATCATTTGTTAAACAGAACCTTAGTTATGCCGGGTCCTCAGACCTCCTACTTTGGGAAAATTACATCTGAAGTTACTATTCTTAAGTGTCAAACAGAAACTTGGTTAAGTATGGTCCTCGGATCACAAACCTTGTGGAAATTGATATCTTATCATTTGTTAAATAGAACCTTAGTTATACCAGGTCCTCGGACCTCCTACTTTGGGGAAATTAACATCTGAAGATACTATTCTTAAGTGTCAAACAAAAACTTGGTTAAGTATGGTCCTCGGACCACAACCTTGTGGAAATTGATATCTTATCATTTGTTTAACAGAACCTTGGTTATGCCGGGTCCTCGGACCTCCTACTTTGGGGAAATTACATCTGAAGCTACTATTGTTAAGTGTCAAACAAAAACTTGGTTAAGTATGGTCCTCGGACTACAAACCTTGTGAAAATTGATATTTCATCATTTGTTAAACAGAACCTTAGTTATGTCGGGTCCTCAGACCTCCTACTTTGGAAAATTAACATCTGAAGTTACTATTCTTAAGTGTCAAACAGAAACTTGGTTAAGTATGGTCCTCGGACCACAAACCTTGTGGAATTGATATCTTATCATTTGTTAAACAGAACCTTAGTTATACCGGGTCCTCGGACCTCCTACTTTGGGGAATTAACATCTGAAGTTACTATTCTAAGTGTCAAACAGAAACTTGGTTAAGTATGATCCTCGGACCACAAACCTTGTGAAAATTGATATCTTATCATTTGTTAAACAGAACTTTAGTTATGTCGGGTTCTCGGACCTCCTACTTTGGGGAAATTAACATCTGAAACTACTATTCTTAAGTGTCAAATAGAAACTTGGTTAAGTATGGTCCTCGGACCACAAACCTTGTGGAAATTGATATCTTATCATTTGTTAAACAGAACCTTAGTTATGCCGAGTTCTCGAACCTCCTACTTTGAGAAATTAACGTTTGAAGTTACTATTATTAAGTGTCAATCAGAAACTTGGTAAGTATGGTCCTCGGACCACAAACCTTGTGGAAATTGATATATTATCATTTTAGACAGAACCTTAGTCACTGTTCTTGTTCTTATCACACACTTGTGGAAATCAATATCTTACCATTCGTTAAAATTGGATCTTAAGTCTTATATCTTTAAGTGTTAAACAAAATTTTGTAAGGAATGGCCCTTGGACCTTACACTCTACTAAAATTGATATCTCAGATTATAAAGTTTAACTATCATGTGGGCTTTCTAAGTAAGGCACTGTATACCATTTGAACTAAGTTAGTTTTTATCAAATTTTTGAATGTCATGCCTTGCAAAGCAAGTATGCATATGGCTATTTAAAATTCATACTTGTTTAACTGTTGGAGTTAGACTTATTTATTTTGTTCTTTCTTTAGCTACGTGTTAGTGAGAACTTTCATGACAAGCATAAAAAGGATAAAGTAAAATAAATACAACTTGAATGAAAATTGAATGAAAATTGAATAAAATTGTTTTTCATTAATTGTAAGTAGAATACATCGTTATATAAAGAAACTGCAAAGTACAGAAAAGTCCTATGTTAGGCCCTAAGCTTTGGGAGGGGGGTCTTGAAAGGAAGTGCTGCCAGCCTTGGTGCTCTTCAACTCCAACTCAAAGGCAAACAAGACTTGTTTCCCTTTGTCTGTTGGAGGAAGGATGGGATCCACATTCTGGCTTTGCTCCTTCTCGGTAGCTTCACACCCGTCCTTCTCTTTATGGGAACCTTCAGGTTCTATAGGATCAGGAACGAGTTCTGGCACCACGGGAGGAAGAGCAGGAGGGGCAACAACAGGAGGGTCTTCTATCTCCTGTATGTCTAGGGGAAGCCAAACGTTCTCGGGCTTCCTCAGCTCGAAAGCTTAAGGAACCCCTGCTGCGTTCAAGTCCTCTCCTCAGACCTGTTGACAGTATTCTCGGCACAAGGCTGCGAAAGCTTTTGTGAACAGGTCCTGTGTTGCAGTCACTCCCTCCTAATAGCTGGCCTGCTTCGCGGCCTCTAGTGAATGCTTGTGGGTGCGAGCTTCTTCCTTCATCCGCGTAAGCTCCTTCTCCAAGTCAGAGCGTGCCCGTTGGGCTTGGGAGAGCTCGCTGTCCTTTTGATGAAGAAGCTTACGTTGCCCCTCCACTTGGTTCTTCATCATCTTTAAGCTGGCTTCGGCACCATCTTTTTCTCTTTTTAGATCGGCCAGCTGCGAAGTAAATTTGCCATTCTCCGCCAGGGCCTGGCACAGGGACTTTTCTGTCTCTAGCCTTATTTCCTGCTCCATTCCAGCTCGCTTCCAAGAATCCTCCACGAACTTCTCGGCAGCGAAGACTTCTTGGATGGCTTGCGATAAATGTTAGAGGGTTAAAAGGTAGTACGAAATTTATAAATAATCCTAAGAATACAAGAATGAAGTGAAGCTTACCAGAGCTAAGTCCCTTTTCAAAGAAAGAATAGCTGAGGCTGGCTCATCTTTTCCAAGGCTTCCATGTCCTTGGGCAGCAGAAGTGGGCGCTCCAACGCATCGGCCAGGTGGAGGGCATGGCCTTGTTGGAACGCCCTGATGATAGACTGAAGGGGAATTGGCGCTCCATCCAGTCTCAGTTCGGGAGACCACATAGCTGGTGCTCGGCGCATCTTGGCTATGTCTCTGATCTCCCCACTTTCAACCGAACGGGCGCGCCCTTTGCCCTTGTCTAGTTTCTACTGCTGAGCCTGCGGTGGCTGCTGTTTTCAGCTTTTTCTGCTTCTCGCCACCAGCCCCCTCGGCATCCACCTTCCTTTTCTTCTTCGGATCATTGGCAAAAGGCTTAGGGTCGGCTGGGGGAGGGGGTGGTGGCAAGGGTGGGGGAGCTTGGGATCTCCTCGCCCCCTTTTTAGAAACTCTCTCACCTCTCGCGGTCAGGAGGCCCTTAAGCGCGTCCATGTCCTCTTCAACAGAGCTGTCGTCTGGACGTGCTATCACTAGGCCCGAGATCCCAGAGGTCTCGACGGCCTCTTCTTCCTCGTTGGAAAGGACGACGAACGGTTTTACCCGAGGTTGTTGGACGTCCTCGAGTTGAAACTGTTCTATCTCCTCCTCCAACGTGTTCGATAAGGACACTTGCTCCTCTGGGATAGCGGTTGCCTGAGAGTGTGCTGCGAGGGGGATCGCTGTGAGGGGTTGCGTGTATAGGATTGTGTGGAGATCGTCAGGAATATTGTGGTCGGCTAAGAAATGTGGCCTAGCAACGTTGATTCGCCTACGTCTTTGGTCACCCGCAATGATGGCGTTCTCGATCTCCTGGAAGTCCGAGGAGATAGGGTCGTACCCTAATATCAAATGAGCCGCCCTAAGTTGTAAGTCTTCACTCACGAACACCTCTGAGCGTAGCACTCGGTTCAAATCTGCACGTTGCAGTGGCTCAAGCGCGGGCGCACGTGCTGTTTATCTGCAAGGAAGACACCAAAACAGACAAACATGGTCAGATTTTTAAGACATGTGATAAATCAAAGTTAAATGATTTGTAAATGCAAATGACATTCTAAGATGTTTAGATGGAGTTATGGGGTGGGAAGTTAGATCCTAAGGAGTCACACCTGGGTCTCCCCATTCAACTGGGCAGTGGGGGCCGTCGTGCCAGTTGCCTAAGGCGATGAGGTAGTCGTCCTTCATGCCTTATTGGACTTGGGCAGACAAGAAATCAACCTGACTACGCTAGAGCGGGATTTGATGTAATAACTTACCCTAGTAGTTTGTGGCATTCGTACATAAAAACGACGTCATGCTAAGTGAGGTTTAATCCCAGTTGCTCATTTAGAGCGTCGACACTCCCTAAAACTCTAAAGACGTTGGGAGCACACTGGTCAGGACACAACCGGTGGTTGCGGAGGTACTCCCTTGTTACGCTTTTCATTGGGAGGGTCATCCCACCTTCTATGAAGGCAATCATGGGGATGATAACCTCTCCGTTTTCCTAGACCCAGCCACGGCTTCCGCCGGGCAGTATCTTAAACCAACGTCGCTGGGAATGTGGTATTTGGCTCTAAAACCTCCATCCCAGCGGCGTTGTCAACTAAGCATTTAAATTTTCCCATTAGAAAGGAACGAAAGACTGAGTTTTAAGAGGGAAAATGGTTAAGGTGGGAGCCGAGGACAGGATCCGAGGAGGATGGATTAAAGAAAAAGTAGGAACTTACAAGTTTGAAGTTGTGCGAGTTTCCACGGATTTCTGCAGAGAAAAGGCAACTACTGATGTTTTGATGTGATTTGCCTCTGAAGAAATAAATGAAGGCGCATGTTTCCAAAGCGTCACGACGTGCGGGAAGCGGCCTCGAAATTGCATTCGTCCTGCCCAAATTTTTAGGGGGCAACAAGGGCCGTTAGATGCTCATCTCACCGTTGAACGTGGGGGACAAGGTGTAACTTACGGTCATAAATGCGCGCGTTTTTGAAATTGAAACCGCCAAATGGCATCCTTTGGAACACGAAACGATCTCCACACTCGTAGTTATTTACAAAACGTGTGGGGTAAGTTCTCGTTGGATCAAAACCCTATTTTTCTCCTCGGATGCTGAAAAATATAGTTTTTAGGGGCTATTGTGGGGAGTGAGAGGACCCAAGCAGGCTTTTGGGCCTTTGGGCTCTAGCAAGGAGGGCCGACCTATCTTTAAATTAAGAACTTGTTAGTACTGCAAACTGGCCCATACGCCGAAGGGCCGAGGACACATCCGAGGGTGAGTTCCTCTTCGGATAGATCTAAGAGAATCGGAGATTCACTATGAAGGTCAAGACAAAAAGCCAGAAAGACTGTTGGTTAAGAGGGGGAACCCCTGAACCTTTTAGATACACCGGTGTTAGAAAAATATCATAAGTAAAGGCTGCCACCTCTACATTAAAGACTCTGCACCTACCTCCCTGGCCGCATTAATGAGGAAGTGACCCCTGAACAGTAGAACCTAAACTTCTGGTTACTATTCAGAGTACTAAGAGAAGAAATATCTAGGGGAGGAGATGGGAGCAACACATGGAAAAAGCACTAAGGGAAGAAATATTTAAATGGGGTGAAGGCCAAAGAAAAGGGGGATCAGTCAGTAACCAAGAAAGAACTTAAGAACTGTAACCTTTAAAAAAGAAAGAGAAATAATACAGAAGTGGTCCTCGGCTTACGTCCGAGGAGGTCCATTTGCCATTATCATCTTCTATTTACAAGTATCTTTACACCGTAGCTTATTGTTAAGTTCTCAGTACCTCTAAAGTAGATTTCAAGCCCACACTCTACAAATTTCATTGTCTAAGGCTCATTGGGTCTGAGCCCATAATATTGTATTTGGGTCCAGGTGCAATTGTGCACTTACAATAATATATTATATAACTAGAGTACAACTACAAAATGACCTAACTTTTGTAACTATAGACTGAAGTTATAATTAAAGAGTTGATTGTAAAGATTTATAATTTACTATTAACCCATTTTGTATGGAGTATGTGCGTGAATTTTGTCTACACTGTGTTTTAAAAAAATTTCATCTCAATTCTGTATAGTAATAAATGAGAACAATTATATCTTATCTAAAAAATCAAGATGAATTGCACATCCACCATAAGATCTTATGTCCCACTTCTTTTTTTTTTCTTTTTTTTTTTTTTTTTGTGGGAGAAAGTTATGTCCCACTTATTACTGGTTGACTGATCTTCCTAATGAATGGCCCCCTTCATTGTTTTCAACGAAATAAAATAAATGAGACCAACCCCAAGTATTACTTGGTTCAGTTCATAAATGTCATTAATGGTGGAATATAAACAACATGATAGGGTGGGCAGCCTACAAATGGGAGCATAATGCATTGGGCATAGTTTATTAATACTTCTACTCAAATAAATGCAAAATAGTAATTTTATTTTCTCTCTTTCTTTTCAATATCCAAATGGAAGTTCAGGGGTGTTTTCTTTATTTTCTGGACAAGTAGTAAAATTGTAAAATGTGAGCGTGTGTGTATATATATATATATTAATAGGCAAAATTAAGAGAAAATCTAATTAGAATTCAAACTAGAATTTAATTAGAATCTAATTTTGCTCTACGTGTCTCATTTAATCTAAATTTTTAAATTTGTGTGCCAAGTTAGCTAGTTAATTCAGTGTAAAAATTGAAATTCAATTAGCGTTTAATTTTACATCATGTGTCTCATCTAATGTAAGTTTTTTTAATTTTTATGTCAAGTGAATTAATTTAATGTAGAAAATGATGAATTAAATATAAATAAACCAAATATATATTTATATATATACACACACACCATGACTATATACCGTACGTTACTAACTAACTAATATATATATAAAAGGTCTGTTTAGATAGAATTTATTGCTGAAAACTGAAAATTAAAAAGACTATAGCAAAATAGTTTTTAAATGTGTGAATAGTATTGTGGGTCTTATTTTTTTTTAATAAAGTGTTTTTGGGTCCCATAAATAGTACATGAACAGTATTAAACAGTAATATACAATGCCATTTGTCGGTTAAAAGTTAAAAATCCTGGAAAAAAAAATGAAAAGGAGCTTAAAATGGTTGAAAAGTCAACATATGCGGCTAGTGTTCATGCTACTGTAGCAGAAACAGTAGCATTGGTCCCTGACGCCTGCAGCAGCAAAGAAGAAGAAAAAAAAAAAGAAAAAAAAAAAGGAAGAAAACGTGAAATCGCTAAACACAACAAATTTAATCCGTATCCAAACAAATACATAATAACTAATAATTAAAACATTTAATTTTTTGTTAACTTCTCTTTATTGTGCTACGTGGTTACATAAATTTGTTTCACCTCTGTATTTAAAAAACAGAAAGATGTGTCTATTCATTTGGCTGTCTAAGCAAACCGTTTTGAGTACAATTTTTACTACTGTCGGTGTTCAGTTGCACCGTTCCACTAGGTAGTTACCAATTTTGCACCGTTCCATAAAAGTTATTTATTCATTCTTCTCCTCTTTTTCTTCTACCTTCTCTCCTCTCTATAAGCCTTATTTTCTATTTCCTGTGACAACCCTGAAACAAATCCCACTACAAGTTTAGACTGTTTAGTCATATTTGCAATAAGAATTATTTAGGAACCAATCCTTTTCTTTATGGATTTGCAATATGAATTACTCAGGGGGCAAGCAATTCCTTCTCTTATTACGACAAGAAAAGTCCACAATAAAGTTATAAACCATCACATTAGACCTTAAACTGCAAGATTGCAACCCCTGTCTTCCTTATATTCTTATGACTCTTAAAGATTACAAACCTCTCCAATGCTTTAACTATTAGTCAAAACCCTCTCTAATCTGTGATATTATAATATAATCTCAAGTATTTGTTCTACTATGACCCAATTACAGAGACAATGGCGTGAACACTGCTTATCTATGTAAGGATGTCAGTTTTTCTTTGATTTTTTTTAGGTATTTTCTAATTGTTTTTACCATGATAAAAAAGATTTAATTTTGATCAAAACTATAGAGGCAAAGTAAAAAACTTTGAAACAAACAGAATTTCTATTGCTTTTTATCTATTTATTTGGGTAGGTAGAGGAATTCTGATGATGGGCTTTGTTGGTGATAGAAATAGATATTTTGAATAACCATTTTGAACAATTCAGAAACTACAAGATGGGATTCGTCTAATTTTCTGCAAGGCTGTGTATGACTGCTGGGTTGATTAAATTTTCTGGATATGATAGTGTAATTTGAAAAAGCTGGCCCCCTTTTTTTTTCCACCATTGTTTTTTGAAGACATTTTAATTGCTTTTGGAAAGCAAATGGATTTCGATTTTTAGCTAGATATTGCATGGTCAACCCAAACTAAATGGTACAGTAAAATTTGAAACCAGTTCAATTTTCGTTAAAGATCATTTTGAAGTTTTTTCTTCACTTTTGTCAATGTTCAATTGTAGTGTGGCATTTTTTTGGGTGTATTCATGCTGTAAAATATTCATTTCATTCCCATTTAGAACATGCACACGACATGTTTGACAAAAAGTTTCAGTCAAAATTGAAACTTACCAAATAACACCATTTGAAATCCCAACCAAGGTAGTGGTAACTTGCACCAAATTGTTTTGAGGGCTATGAATGGATTGTAGACAACGTGCTCAACTTTTTTCGAGCAGAAGGTTGTAGGGGTAGCTGATTCTATGGGTTCGAGGTGGAAGATGCTCCTCCTGTCGTCTGGGGCTGTTCCAAAATTTAGTCGGTCTGGTAGCATGACATGATGGAATGTGCGTTCAACAGCTAGCCTTCTTTTGCTGATCTCATGGATTGGGCTTGGGATAGGGACCAAAAAACATGCAAACTCACTACCATGCTATCATGGGTACTGTGGCAACGAAGAAACAAGATTCAGCCTATATTATATTGTAGTAAGTTCCATTAAATCCTAAAATTGCATACTTGAACTTGTAATGAACAATTTTATGATATAGCTGAGAAGAGCATCACTTTTTGATTTGTATGTATAGAATTTTTCTTATGCGCAAATAATTGTAAGATGGATTTGTATTTGTTTAAGGGAGCAGCCAGCTTGTGCTAACCAAAAGGAATGAAATCATACAATTTGCTGTTATGTATATTCTAATTATGCTTAAGAAATAAAAGCACATAAGGATGGGTTGTTATATTTATTCTAATTATGCCTTTTGTTCTAATATATAATGTTTATTCTAATTATGCTTTTGTTCACCCAATAATTGTCAGTAACTCACACCTCTTTGTTTTATAATTTTGCAATTCATAGCTTTATTTTTATTTGTTGGGTTCTAATTTGGAAGACCAATTTTACTTTCAATTTTGATTGTGTTTGTGGTTTTGGATCCCTGAGCTTAATGTTGACACGATGAAATGAAGTAATTTCAAGGCCTGCCCAACAATCACCACCAATATATATGGGTACCTTCTTTTCTCATTCTTACTCTCATTGGAAGACTAGCAATTTAATTTTTTATTTTTCGTTGGATTTTCAGTTTTGACAGATATATATCATTTTCTCAATCCAAAAGAAATCTTACTCAAATGGAAATTCCTCCTTCCATATGGATGAATGGAAGGTATACCTAACATTCAAAACTAATTGACTATTGCAAGTTATGCTGTGACTACATTTGACCTTAGGCAAAACTTTTTTGACATTGAATCCCAGGGCAGGGATGTGATGCCATGTTGTCGAAGGTACATAGCAATTTTTTTTTTTTAAATTTTTTTATTGAAGCAGATGCTAAAGACATAATTGAGAAGTTGTTGCTTCCAGGCAATTGATGAAGGACCGTAGCCAAAGATGACTATTTATGTAATTATCCCTTATTATACTTCTTATTTGTCAGTTTTAATTTGATGTAGAAAGAAATTGATATTGTCTAAAAATTTTAAGATTGATTTTATTTTTTAATTCTAATAAATATCCAAGAAACACAAATGACGTTTTTGCATTTTGCTAATTTGATTGAACAACCAATGATGAACTTGTTGCACTTGAGACTTGGGACGTTAAATGTGATACTATGTTGGTATATCCATCGATATAGATCATCTGTTACTTTATAAATTTTGAGTGTTCCCTTCGCTTAATCTATTTTTGTGAGATTTCTATATAAGAACTTTTGGGGTAGGTGGATAAGGTCCATGGTCTCACCAAAAATATTTTCTTTATTAGTAAGCAGTTAATTCAAGTATTTGCAAGCATAAGATTGAAAGAAACAACATGTTTGCTTTGTTAGTATAGTGGTAATCTCTTGTATATATTTTCTTTTTCTTTTTCCCAAGTGATCATAACTTTAAACAAAATGAAATTTTAAATAGTTTATATATATATATATAAGCAATGCTCAGAGAAATTTTAATTAGAATCAAAATTGAATTTTGCTTTTGTTAGCTTTTCATACAAATTAAATTGTTTAGATTTTTGCTGTTTTTTTTTTTAAATTTATTGAACTAATGAGTATATTTTTTATACTGTTTCTATTCAGATATTTTGTATGCTTGGTCGAACTAATATCTATATGTTTTATAATTCAAACTAACATCAATAGTACTACTACAATTCATCATTTACACGGGTTACATACTAGTTGCATATAAAGTTACATTGTCTTCAGCTATTTTAATTACATAATTCTCCTTTAAACTAATTTATAAATAAATAAAAAAACATGACAATTATAATATTAATCCATGTATAATTTTAATTGCATGGTATATTTCAAGATATCTAACTTGTTTAAATTACTTAAATAAGTCATACAACTAAAATATACATGCATGAACATTTGATTGTAATGTAATGGGTTAGAAGATTTCATAAAAAAAAAAATGTAATGGGTTAGAAGACATTTATACAAATCCGTTTTGAGGAAAATTTTGTCCAAAATTTAATAATTCATTATTTCTATGTATTCTATTCTCTAATACATGTTAAGAGAATCTAAGGTAACCAAAATAATGCCAACTAATTAATTGAACACTCCACAGCAATCATTCATAATAAAATCTGCCCATCGAGTGGCAATCTGGAATGCAAGGAACAAATACTACTTTGAAAAAAATCCAAACCCATCCAAAAGGAATTTTTAGTGGGGCTCTCGGCTTCCAGCAGAAGTACCAGACGTTGATGGCAGCACAACAACACGAGGTATAGGGAGTCTTCGAAGAAATTGGAGTTTTAAAACTTGTATTAATTTTACTTTTTTCCCTTGTTTTCGAACTGCTTGAACAGGGTATAGACGTTGTGTATATATATATATTGGCTTTTATCAATAACACTTCTATCTTTTACCTCAAAAAAAATTACTTGTGAAAACCATCTCATAATCCAGCTAGGATCGAATGCATTAAGACATGACACAACCTCAGAGCATAATATAGTGTGGGAGCATTAGCATGACCTAACCTACAAATTGCAATCACAAAAAAATGTTCATCAGACCATCATAAGGGGAAAAAATGTTAGTTTATTTTTAATAAACTGAATCAATTTTAAGGAAAGTCTTCCAGTTTATTACGTGACAACTCAAACAAATATGCATGTGTTTAACAGTTTTGTACTTTGTTAAAATAATTTAATAAAACTAATGATTTAAATACACAGTTGAAAGAAATTTGACTTAAATCCAATTTGATGGGAAGTTTTGTCCTAAATAATGGCTTGTGCAGTATATTAACCCTATTTATATATCACAGTTCTTTTTTATTTATATATATATATAATATATATATATATATATATATAATATATATTATTCTTATAAAAAGAAGGCAAAACCACAATGTCAGTCCCTTAAAGTTTACCTAGTGAGCACTTTTGATCTCTTAAGTTTCAAGTAAATACTATTGTTCCTAAAGTTTAAAAAATGAGTATTATTGATCATTTTTATTAACTTTTATTAGTATTCTTACTTATGTGGCTAATGGAGTAAAAAAGTGACATTATTTGAGTGACATGGTAGTTTTTTAATATTAAAAAATTGAATGCATATCCCAACAAATAGCCAACTCAGTAGAACTAATCAGTTACCTAAAGAGTCCCAAAACCCCTGTGCGCTAGCCACCATCCCCTTCCTCAATTTGACCACCAACAACGCCACCATCCCCAAAATGACTTCCAAAGATCAGGATGTGAACACCACGTCCTCGAATCTCTTGGCTATATGCCACAACAAGAAGAAATTTTGTGCTTAACAACCTTACCACAAAATCAAGCAAATTTTGCTTGAAAAGTAATTAGAAAAATGCAAAGGCCAAGTCCTCAACACAGAGAGAGAGAGAGAGAGAGAGAGAGAGAAAGAGAGAGAGAGTCACCTATGTCAGAAAGAAGGTTTCTACAAGATTGCAACTGTGTGGCCGTGTGGGAGAGACAAAGTTTCAAACTTTTCAATTTTTCTACTGTGTACAAGTAAGCCCTAGATATGTTGGGATGAAAATTAGAATTTTTTCCCCTTTTATTTGTTGAAGTAATTGTTAAAATACCTATGTGTTCATTTTAAAGATGCTGAATGTGTAATTATTGTAATTTGTTGACATGTATTTGTGGATTGTATTTTATTTAAATGAAAATTGTGTTTATTTTTATACTTTCTTAAATATATATATATATGTGTGTGTGTGTGTGTGGTGTGTGTGTGTATGTATGTATGTATGTATATTATCAAGTATAGGGAGCTAAAATGATAAGGTTATTTAAGAATTTTCAAATTATTTATATATTTCCAAAAAAAATTATATTTTTCAAAAATTTGGAGGGGGGGGGGGGTGGAGAAGGCCCCTTCGGTCCTTAAGTGGCTTCGCCACAGGTTGATTGATAACAACAAAACTTTTAAACTTTTTTGGGTAAAATATCATTTTCATCTCTAAATTTTCATAAAAGTTTATTTTTCATCCCTAAACTTTCAAAAATTTGTTTTTCGTCCTTGAACTTTGCAAGATGTTTTATTTTTCTTCCTTTCATCTATGTCTATTATTTTATGTCCTATGTGGCTTAATGGAGTGTTGATGTAGAATCTGATTTGACTAAACTATTTTACTTTTTAATAAAAATAGACACATGGATTTGATTGGCACACATAGATACTATTTTTCAAAATTGTAAAGTTGTGATTACCAACTATATTGTGTTGGCTTTAATTCTGTGCCAAATTTGATTGTAATTTCTTCAATTATTTTTCCTGTATGTATGTGGTTTTAAATGTAAGGGATGAGTGTGAGAGATTGGTGAAGACTCAAGCTTCAAAGGATGAACAAGTGAATTTTGCGATTGGCTCGTGAGAAGATTACTCGCGAAAAGAGCCACATGTAGAGCACATGACTAGAAGACGAAGAGTCGTGCCAGGTTGGATATTTCACAAGTGTTTTGTGAGTAAGGCTAGCCCGCGAAGAACTCGCGAAACTTTCTATTTGGCAAAAAGTTGTGTTTTGCTTTACCAAGTTTTTACCCACACTATATATACCCTCATTACCCACAAATTGTATAAGGTACTTTTCAGAGTAAAAACCCTAGAATATACAGTTGAGAGTTAGAGGTTGTCATACCTACAATCATTTACACATTTCCTTGTGGTTTTCCTCAACTTTTATCTCTCTATCTCTATATCCTTGAGAGGTTGCTAGCCCAAATACTTACCACACCTATCTTGAGTGTAAAGTGAGAATTTGGTGCTACTGGGAAGTATTGGAAGGAATCACTTATTGGCGGATGCAATCGGGCTAAATTGCGGGATTCGGAAAGCTAGAAAAGATAAGGCTCCGAGAAATTAGTTGGTAGCAGGAGTTTGGAGGACTCAAGTACATGGGGTAGACTCGGTTTGAAGGGTCTTTTGTTATTCATGTACTTCAACTTTATTCTCTAGTGGATCGATTTCGACTTGGAGGGTCGCAGAGAGGTTTTTCACCTAGTTCTTTGGTTTCCTTTTCGATAACACGTCTCGGTGTTATCTTATATTTGCATCTCTCTTCCCTACTCTTATGCTTTCCTTTTATTGCTTATAATAGATGAATATGGCTTAAGATAGTGATAACGGTTCTTTACGCTTAGTTGCTCTTGGTCCGCAATTAGTATAAGTTAGAGTAAAAACTATCAAACCGTAATTTTTATTTGGGAGTATGAACAAGCTCTTGTGATTTATCACAAAAAACAAGCTTTCAAAATGACAAAAGTATCCCTTAGTCCCTCAATCAGCACTTAACATAGAGCCTAATAGAAATATCTGGTCTACAATAAACAAAATTCCCAAACCTTAATTGAAACCCCAAAGGCTTAATCATGAAATCCCCAGCAGCAACACCAACAAATACCTGCGACCCAAACCAATCCCAACCCACCACTAACAACACCATGCTAAAAAACTCACCACCACACAAAATACCCAAACCTATAAATCCAAACACAACAACCATAGATTTCATTAACCCACCTGCAAAACGGTGATGTTTCATACTGCCTCCACCACACTACAACTTCAAAGACTAATGTCAAGTCAACCTTCTTGATTTTATTAGCATGGGTATTTCTCTCAATAAAATCATTGGTGATTATTAATGCAACCTGCTGAATAAATGAACTAAGAACTTTTGAAAGACCTAGTTGAACTACTTGTACAGAAAGTTGAAGTAACCAAGTCAATATTGTTAGGACATATGTGTTTCACTTGTTTAGAGCATATGTCATTCATTTATGTAATTGGCTACTCCTTTGACAAAACGAATTTTACTTGTAATTGGGTAGAATTAGGATGCGTTTTATACTTCAAGAAATTATGTTTTAAGATCAAATGTTGAAGTCATCAAGTTTGTCCAAAAAACAAGTTGAAAAGTGCAAGTTTATTAAAGCTTGACAGCTAGCATGTGTCGAGGTTTAAAGAGTTGTTCCAGCCCCATGGCTCGATAGCATCTCAATACCTCTATCTGTCGAGGTTTAAGAAAAATAGATTCTGAGTTCTGTTTTGATTTCAATCCGTGAATATATCTTTGGGTTTTCTTTTCTCCTAACCCTAGACATATAAAATGATTATTTTAAGGGCCGTCAAATAGATGCAAGTTGCACAAGTATTGAGAAATCCTTGTTCATACAAATTGTGACTTGAAACGAAGTTCTTGCCTTAGTTCATCTCTCTTGTGAAGAAGTTGCTGTGTTTTTGCACTGTAGGGTTTTGTAACCAAGCATCTTCCTGATCTTCATCGTGTGGATGAATTGAAGAATTTTGTAGCCAACAATTTTCTCTAGTTGGTGATTGAAGTTGTGTATTGGGATCCGCGCAATTGGTTAGTCACATACTTGGGAGCCGTGCATTTGGGAGTCGTGCATTGAAAGGAGAAATTGTTGCTATAAAACAAGTTCAATTGGATATTGGGTAAGGGTTCAACTGTAGGTTGGTAAGGTACTTGAGATTCCTTTACTTGTAACCGCTTGTTGTGATAATAGTGAAATTTCTGGAGTGGTGACCTTAAAATCACCTGGTGGGGTTTTTGCCGTGTAAGTTTTCCCCATTCGTAAACAAATCATTGTGTCATTTATTTTCCGCAGCATACTTTAAATTATTGGTGATTTGTTTGTGTTACCACGCGTTTGCATGTCAATTTGATTAATTAATAACTTGACTAATTAATCAACTTAATTCATAATAAGGGGTCAATACGTTTTTGGCCTATCAAATATATAAGATCCATACCAGCTATAGGTTAAATATGTAAAAAAGTTACACTAGTTTCGTTCACCATGGGGTAATAAAGTATTGGTGGGAGGAACTAACCATGTTGACCTTCATTAATTTGTGATTAGTTACTAGTGGGATCTACTTTTGTATGAGGTGAATTTGAATATAATTACAAGCAAGGTTTTCAGACTTGAACCGTTCATTGAACCGTAAAAGGGAGAGGTTCAAGGTTTTTGAGGTCGAACTGGGGTCGAACCGTGATGACGTCATAATTAATTTGATAATTAATTAAAGCCTAAATATAGATATTAAATTTATAAAACTAGCAAGTTTGACTAATATATCTATATATGTGAGGAAAATAAAATGATTTTCAAGCATATATTAAATAAGAAAGTTAATAAAATAAAATAATAACCATGAAAACATTAAAATTTATTATTAATTTTTGAAGTAAAGTTGTATATCTTTGAAGGATTTTAATTATAATTTTGTTTTATTCCCTGTAAGAGATGGATAATTTAATTAAGTATAATAAAATTGTGTTAAGTTGTTTTTATTTTAAAAAAAATTGCTAAGGGGTTCAATCCCGGTTTTAGGGGTTTACGGAATTGCCACATATGCCTGGCTCTCTATGCTTAAAAAACTAGATTTCCATTAGGTTCCCGATTTTCACGGTCCGACCTCTCGGTCCGGTCCGGGTTTGAAAACCTTGATTACAAGTGAAATCTAGGTTTGTTGTGTTTGGGTTTATGGTTTTGGGTTTCTTGGTGGGGTGGTGGGTTTGGAGCATGGTTTGGTTGTGGAGAGTGGTGTTGGGTTTGGGCTGCTGGTGACCATTGGGGACTTCACAGTTGAGGCTTGGGGTTTCAACTGGGGTTTCATCCTATTAAAAAATTGTTTCCATGTGTGCAGATCATTGTGAGCCATAGTATTATTTAAAGTGAAATGGTTTAGTTCAAGTCAATGCCACGTAAGTACTCTGTTAGTCTACTTAGAACATAAATTAACATATATAAATGGAAGGACGAAAAGTAGAACATTTTGCAAATTTTAGGGACAAAAAACAAACTTTTTAAAGTTTTAGGAGAAAAAATGAACTTTTACAAAAAATTTAGGAACGAAAATGATATTTTACCATTTTTTTAATAAAATGATTGAAAATTACAAGGGATGTGGTCCATGTGGGGTTAAGGTCGAAGGTTGACTCCAAATCTAATCCCCAATTATAAAAGCTTATTATTAGAAGTGATAATTAAGAAAAAAGGACAGAATTTTTTTGAATTGGTTTGAATATTTAAAATAAATAAATAATTCTAGAACCATAAAAATTACATAAAATATTTCACAATTGCTTATGTGACATGTTGTTAATGGAAAAAAAAATCACAAAGAACAAGTTATTAATGAAAAATATTAATGGAAAACAATTAAGTGACACTCATTGTGGACTCAAATAAAAATCAATAAAAACTTGTCAACTCAACTGTTGCGAAAATTATTGTTAGTAACATTACTTTTTCTTTTGAACCAACTAGGTGACAACTCAAATATATTTTTATTTATACTTTTAATCACATTTTATATTTAATAATCATGTGACTTGTTTAAATGATTTAATGAGTATGTGATTTAATACAAGTAGATGATTTTAAAAACAGTCATGTAATTAGATAAAAGAGATTCCTACAACCAAAGAAAATTTAGTAAAGCATAACAATATGATTAAATATAAAATTAATCTATATAGTAATTAAAAAAGTATATCATATTTTCATAATACAGGTAATGAAATTAAAGTATTGCCTCCACAATGTTAGATGACATAATTAACTCTTTGTAAATAATCCATCACGTTTTGAGTTAGAAGGCCTAAAAATTAATTTAAAAGGCACAACTCATGAATTTTTGAAACACATATTGTACATAATGTACAAATAGATAATAAAAATAATAGGGTATAATCATGATGAAGCTCATGCTTTAAAGCAATATAAAGTATAAACTCCTATGACTTATGGTGTGCAAGGAATACTTTCTTAGTTGATTCCAATACACAGATACTACTTCCTCTCATTCTATTGAAAACTCATGTAAAACTTCTTCTTCAATCTTTTTCATAAAAAAAAAAAAAAATATGGGTGTCTTTAATCTCATTCAGGGATTTTTAGTGCTCTCAAAATTACATTATGTAACCTAAAAAGAAGAAGATACAATTGGAATTAAAAAAGCGCCAGTTTAAGGATATATATATATATATATATATATATATATATATATATATATATATATATATATATATATATATTGTTTATTCTTCATGTTGTGCATAATCCCTATACTATGGGCTATTTAGAATCTGTTTATTTTACCGAAACTGAAAACTTTATACTGAAAGTATAGTAGATAATGTAAAAATTAGTTGAAATAATATAGCGAAACTCATGAATAGTATCAAAAAGTACAGTGAGACTTATAAATAGTAGCAAAAATAAGCTGAATAGTAAAATAAGTGGCAAAATAATCTATGCCAAATGCACATTGTGTAATGGGTTTTACATGTTATGATCAAGGTTTTTTTTTTTTTTTTTTTTTTTTTGTGTAGAAACTCAATAAATTTTATTCAATGTGTATTTTTGAAATATCATGATTGAATTACATTTTATTCTTATACCTTTTGTGTCTATAAAATTTAAGGATGATATATCATATAAATATATCTCATCTCTAACATATTCAAAATTTTTAATTTTAAAATTATGCATAAAAGATGAGTTTATAAAAAAAAATAGTAAATAATATATGATTAACGCAAAATTTTATGCACAGGAATGAGAACATATAATTTTTTTTTTTTTAATTTTATGAATGAATGAAAACATATAATTAATCTAAAGGTTGAGTTTTTAAAATATTAGTTAAATGAAAAGTTTTTGAGTTGTGTAACTTGATCCTTATATATACACAATCGATTAAGTTTGTATAGTTTTTAGACCTTAACCTAGTTATTTAGCCAAGTGATTAACTTAGGTAAATTATGCAAATCTAGGTTAGCATATATAAATCATATCATTGACAAGTGCGGAAAATAAATAACACAACGATATGATAACCCAAGAAAACCAAACTGGTAAAAAATCTGGGGAGGATTTAACCTAGCTATCCTCAAGGTAAAATGAATCCATAATGAAAGAATTGAAATTTACACAATAGCGACTTAGATTACTAACATCCTATTGCTACCTCGAGTAGGAAATTTACTACCATAACCACCTGACAGCTCCGAGTCCACGAACTACTTCTTTTTTGGATTCCCAGCAAGCACAAGCACTCCCGCTTGTATATCTTTAAGTTCTTGAATCTGCAATTAAATTGATCACCAAGCTCTTGACATCAATCTAGATCCTTTTGTTATTTTTTATTTTATAATTTCCCTTTTGTTATTTGAGGTAAACATGGTCTCTCGATCTCTTGGCAAAATTTTCAAGTCTTGAACGTTTGATATTATCATTAAATTTGTTTGTAGAACTATTAATTCAGATTTTAATTTTGATAGGAACCTTGGATTTGTATTTTAAGTTTGTTTCTTCAACTTGCATTTTGGGTTCATATTTTAAAAATTAAGAAAATGCATTCTATTGGCTAATAGATGGGACCTTAAATTTTTTTTTCTAGGTGAAGGGGCCTTAATTAAAATGCCATTGTGTAGGAAAAATGAATATAATATATTTTCTTAATTAATAGAGTAACCTTCTTCCATTTGGGGTTTGCCTAGTGGTTGAGTCACCTTACGCCACGGCCTAATTTATCTATATAGTATAGTATATGACGTGCACTTGATGTTGTGCTTAAGCAGGGAAACTAAAGATTCAGCCCACCATATCAACTTTGGCGATATTTATGAGAAGTCTATCAAGTGTTTGTCCGAATATCTATTTGGAGTCGCATGTATTTCAAGATATGGGCCTCTTTTTCTATAGGTGTGTGTCTTTCTGCCGTGGCCTTTGCGGGTTTTACAAACTTGTAATTGTGTATATATATAATATATATATATATATATAGATGGTATCAAGATGTTTTTATTTCCAGAGTTATGCTTCGAAAAGATTGCTTAAAGCCTTATTGGAAAGAGAAGTTTATTAATGGTCTGCCTCCCGTCTTTGCTCATAAGGTATAACAAGAATTACTGGAAAAAATGATTCTATTGATTATGATAACTTAACTTATGGTGATATTTTTAGCACTATTAAAAAACTTAGTATTAGTATGTGTAATGATGAAAAATTGTTAAGACAACAATTAAAAAACAAGAAAAGAACTAAATATGAAATAGGTAATTTATGTGAATAATATGGTTTACCCCCTACTGCTCCTTCCAGGGATAAAAGAAAAAGAAAATGTCAAAATTCACGAAGGTTATAAGATATACAGTAAAAATTTTGTTAAACCCAATGATTTTTATGCTAAAAAGAAAAATACTTTCAAAAAACATGATAAACAAAAATCTGGTAAAGGCAAATGCTTTAACTGTGGAAAACCAGGACACTATAGTTTAGATTGCAAACAAAAACCTAGTATTTAAAGAACAAATTAACATGTTAAATATTAAAGATAATGAGCAAATATATATATATATATAGATATATATATATATATATATATATATCATATTATATATAATAAAAGTTGGGTTTAGGTACCGTGGTTGCGCCAAGTGACGGCACCAAATTGCAGAAATTTTTTCAAATTTTTATATTTTAAGAAAAAAAAAAAGTTTTCTTCAACTATAATTTCTAAGTGGATATAGTTTTTTTTCGACTATAATTTCTTAGTGGGTAAAATTTTTAATTAGATTAAAGATAACTGAATAAAACTAAATAGATAATCCTATGAAAAATAAGTAAATAAATAAGAAGAAGAATTTGATCTCAATTGGAATACTTAACCCAGCAGTATTGGGAGACCAGCAGACAAATAGTGCTAAAAAAAGGAAGGATTTTGATGAATACTAAACCAGACTTCTTGCTGAGGTTTCTTTATCAGAAGCAAGGTTTCAAGAGATAAAGAATTATGCAACTTTCTTATTTTTTAATTACTATACTACATGATTATATATATAACCAACAAAAAAAAAAATGTCATGCGTTGATTCTCAAATACCAATTTCAAATAGATAATACTAAGACAAATAAATAAATAAATAATTTTACCACTTATCAAGCAAACATTTTTTTAAAAAAATGTTTTACTAATAACCAAATATCCGAACCATGCATATTATACAATATACAATAATTGACCTATAAATCATTGTAACTTTTTTCCTCCTCTTTATCCCTTTTTTTTTCTAAGCTCTTTTTTATCCCATTGGACCATGCTAAAGAAATTTCTTTGAAAAAGGGAAGTTTTAGCTCGAAGTTGAACAAAATCGAGTTTCCCCGACCGTTAGTATGGAATCTATGGCCAGGAGAAAAAGCGAGAACTTCTAAACAGAACAGACTCATGGGTCAATTCGTCAAGTAATCAAGGAAGTCAATACTGTACTGGAGGCTATACCGGTTTGGCCACCGGTACGATATATTTCGGATACCGGTCAATACCGGTGTACCGTTTCGAGTTTACCGCTATTTTATACACACACACACACACACACACACACACCAAAATCTCTAGAACCATATTTATAAACATATAATATTTCACTTATATTATAGTAAATATAAAATTTATTATAAAACATTACCTCAATCATAGTTTTAGACTTTAGTATCAAATATAAAAGAAAAAAAAACACAATATAAAAAATAGAAAGCTTAGTTGTTCATTGCATACTAAGAAAACAAATAATATTAAGAAGTTAATGTAAATAAGTTACCATTATGCCTTTACAAAAATTCAAAAATTTCAAAACTAAAAAAAAAAAAAGCTTTTTTCTATACCGGCCGATACGCCCAGTACCGGCCAGTATTGCCCGAAATTGGCCGGTACGCGGCCGATACGGCCAATATTTTTTCCAGTACAATATAGAAGTATACCGGTACCGGTGCACTGGCCAGTACGGTATGTATCGGCCGGTACGGTCGGTATCGGTATAGTATCGGCCACACTGCAAGTAATCCCAAATGAGATGGCACATAATTCTGTCCTCATGTTTAAATTACTAATTGCTTTCATAGTCACCATCTGTTTGTGAAATAATCATATTACTAAGCATGTCATGCGTTGATTCTTAAATACCAATTTCAAATAGATAATACTAAGCCAAATAAATAAATAAATAAAAAAGAATTTGATCACAATTGGAATACTAGAATCCGCATCAAATATGTCCAAAAAAAAAAAACAACTACTATGTATTCTTCAAACAAGATCTCTCATTTTGTTTATCAAAAAAAAAAAAAAAAAAAAATCTCTCAAAAAGTTCCTCTTTCTCTCAAAAGAAAAAGATGATTCATAGTTGTCCCCAAATTACAACAAAAGATTATTCACATAGAAGAAATCACCACCACTACTGACCTACAAGCAAGTATTTTTTTCACTTTATAGTTTACATTGACTTGATTTGTCTTATAAATATACAAAATGTTAGTTTGGTTGTGTATATTATAGTTGTTTATTTATTTATTTTTCGTTAAATAGTTGAACAATGCTAAAATAACAAAGAGTTATAAGATTAAAATGAAGATCTAATATGAATTTACGACGATCAAGATCTGTAGATTCAGCCAACAAAAGACAAAGAATCACTATTCAAGAATCATCAACTATTTTTGCAACAGACTATACCAACAATAAACAATTGAAGGTAACCAATGTAGTTATACACTAATTTTTAGACTTCAAGTAAAACCTATCCACTTAGATTATGAATATTCCAATGAACAAGGCTACTAAGGAAGTTTTTTTTTTTTTAAATAGTTGAACAATGCTGAAATAACAATAGTTGCAAGATTAAGATGAAGATCAATTATGAATGGGTGACAATCAAGATCAATATAGTCCAGTGTTCAGCCATGGCCAATTGTATGTTGCTTTGTCTCAAGTAACGAGACCCAAAGGACTGAAGATTTCAATAAAGAATATTGACAAACAAGAACAAGGATACACTAAAAATATAGTGTATAAAGAGGTGTTCAATAATCTCCCAAGAATACAAAATACTCTTTAGAACACAATTGGAATGTCACAAAATAATAATAATTTTTAGTTGTTATCATTTTATATAATACATTTTATTACTTTTGTTTTTATAATAGTTATTTATTTCGTTATTGTTTATCAAATAAAATATATATTATATAAATTTATAATAAAACCGTGCAACGCATGGGCCTTTAACTAACATATATATAAAACCGAAACCTCTGAAACTCTCACAATTTTTCACGTTACCACTATTTTCTTTTTCTTTTTATTCTAGGTTTTATATCTTATCAATGTTACAATAGTTTAGTTTAAGTAAAACTCTATTAGATATATTTTGTTGATATCTCTAGAGCTTACGACATTATTATTTTATCTATATATAATATAAAATCTAAGATTAAAAATTAAATAGAATTTTTTAAGAAACCTCACATTAGAATTAAAAAAAAGGTACTCACTTTAGGTTTCAAAAAAAAAAAAAAAGACTCACATAAAATATTATAAAAAAAAACTAAAAAGAGAGAGACTCTTGTTAGGACTTTGCTTCCCACATCATTATTATTATCTATATATAATATAAAACCGAAGATTAAGAAAATAATTATAATTTTTTTAATTAGACTGCACGTTAGATTTTTTTTAAAAAAAGACTCACTTTAGGTTTCAAAAAGAAGAAGAAAAAGATTCACGTCAGGAAAAAAAAAAAAAAAAGGATTATGAAAAGAGAGAGAGAGACTCCTGGTAGGACTCTCTCTTCTCTCCTTAAAGCCCTAGCACTTACCATCTCAAAATCCCAAACTTAACTTCAGTTTAGGATTAAAAAAGAAAAGATAAGAAGAGAGACTCACCTAAAAAAAACGTAGGTTCTTTTTTTTTTTTTTTTGCTTTCATATGTGCCTTAGATTTTCTTTTCTATCTTATTCTTTTGTTATGTTTAGAATTGATTTTCTTTTGAGTATTTGGGTTAAATCTCCATATTTTGACAGTGCTTTTGTGGGTTTGGTTTTTGGGTTGAAATTTTTAATAATTATTTTATGTTGCATATGACAGATAAAACATCTCTATTTTTTGGAGAAAAATCAAAGATACAACCTATGTCTTCTAGCCTAGGGAATGGAAATTTTTTATTTGATATATTATATATGATTTTTTTTTTTTATAAAAAATTTGAAGGGTTTTGTTTGGTTTTGAAGTAGAATTTGGGGATTCTATAAAATTTGGAAGCTTTAAGTCTTGGGGTTTTTGGTATTTGCATCTCAGTAGGTTGATCTTAATTCTTTACCTTATATGTTTTTGCTTTATTGAGAATTTTTATGTGAGTTTATGTGATTTTTTGTTTTGTTAATTAAAGCTATGATTTTTGGTTAATTAATTATTTTTTTGGATTAATTTCAACTAATTATTTGTTTGGATTCAATGTAAAAGATAATGGAATTACGTGTTATGGTTTTAATATTGTTCTATGTTTTGAATTGTTTATATTGTTATTACTAAGACTAAGTAAGATTGAGAAAGTGATATTGCTACTCAAATTTGAAGTTTGATAAGTCTTCCTCATATCATGCTCTGTTTATATCTTTGTAGTTTATATTAGTTTTGAGTGTGTGTATATATATACTTTTGGGATTTTTACTTTATTAATTTAAGAATTGTAAATTACTTTGTAGGTTTCAATAACTATGCACCTGTAGTGAGACGTTGACAACATAAGCATATATATATGATATTAACATTTTATAAAAATCTCTCTTACAACCCAATAACATTCTATGCTAGACAACACTTCTAAATTATAGAAAAACATAGAAGTTAAATATTTCTTCCCATTGTATTTTATTTAATTATGACAGTTCTAATTTACTTAGATTAGGATCATGTAACCATGGGTATTTTATTTAAAATTTAAAATTATAGATACTCCTATAATTTCTAAGTTGATAAAAATCTTAATTTGATTACAAATCCAAACTCTTCATCTTATCCATGTCATCCTTTTTTTTTTTTTTTTTTTTACGTGTAATGTATAATAAAAAGAAAAATTTTATATAAAAAAATTTATATATTATTAATAAAAGTCTAATCAACATTGCAGAATTTTTTTTTTCTATTCTTTTTATATAAAAAAGGTTATATATTACTAATAAAAGTCTAATCAATATTGCAAAGTTTTTTTCTACTAAAAAATGATAAGACACGTATAAAACAAAACCTTAGAAACATGGATAAGATAGCTAATTTACTTAGATTAGGATCGTATAACCATTAGTATTTTATTTAAAGTTTAAAATTTTAGATAAAAAATAATTTTAGAAAAAAAAATAGATGTTATGTTTTTGGATAGAAACATTTTTTAACAATAGTATAATTGAAGAAGTTATATGAACAAAAAGTCTCCACATTGAAGAAGTTAATGTGAACAAAATTTGTGTTATGTGATGAGAGGAAATAGCAAAATCTAAACTAATGTCTAACATAAAATTTGTAGATAAAAACAAAAACAAAAACAAAGAAAAAACAAAAATTGTATTTTAGACACCTAATCTGAAAAGTTTTAGATAAAAATGCTCTATATTAATTAACGCAGGCCTCATGTATATCAATTAATCAGAACTCTTTTGTAGATAAAAACAAAATAACTGTATTTCAGGCACTTAATCCGAAAAATTTTAGATTAAAAAGCCTCATGTATATCAATTAACTTAGGCCTCATGTATTTAGAAATCTATACCTATATTTCTATGTCTAATAGAACTCTCCCAAGTCCTAACTTCCAAGTTTTCTTTGAATAAACATGCATCCTAAGTGATGAGTTTTAGTGCTTTACGTTTTGTTTTTTTTTTTAAACGTTAATTGTGATAATTTTTTTAATACATATATATTTCCTAATAATTCTATTTCTCTTATAAATCCTAAATTGATTAGAAATCTAACATCTTCTCAATTGAAAATTCTCTATATATACTGTCTTTTTAGTGTATTCTTATATATTTATATGCACAACTTCTTCATTTACGGCTTCTTTCTTTTTCTTTTTAATTTTTTGGAGATAGAAACACTACTTATTGTTCTCATCAATTTTTTCTCTCTCCATTATTAATAATAAGTTTGTATCTCTTTTTGTTTGCAGCAGACCGTAGAATACTTTATTAAACCACAATATTACAAGTGTGTTTCTATTCTTTGTTTTAGCTTCTATGGTTTTGTTTATGAGTCATAAATGCAATTTTAAATCCATGGAATCAAATCCATAAAATCAATTATATGCACCTCTATAAATATTTCACCTTTATGATTTGTCAGGCATCAATTATTATTTGAGTTTACTTTGTTTGTAGTAGATTGTTTTATCAAAGCCACCATCCACACTATTAAAGGTATGTTTCTTCGGCGAAAATGGGAATTTAACATTATAATTAGTAGGTACTGTTTATAAACTATATATTTCACTAACATCTCAAGTCTAAGAGAGTCGATTTTGGGCTATAAATCGAGTCTCAAAGACTCGATTTTCATGGTCAGATGATGTGGCATTTTTTTTTCCACGTGGATTCCACTTGAAAATCGAGTATCTGACACTCGATTTATAACTTTCACTTTGTTTTTTCTTATTTTCCTTCTCCTTCTTTTTTCTGAGTTTCATTTCCTCTTGCATTTGTTCATATGCTTTCTACACAAGCTCTACCACCACAGGCCCATCGCCGCCGACGCAGTAGCGCGACCCAGGCGTGTGACCCAGGTCGCGACCCAACTGCGCAACCCAGGTTGCGACCCAGGCTGCGAGACCCAGGTCGCGACCCAGGCGGCGCAACCCAGGCACACGACCCAGGCCGCGACCCAGGTCTGGGATTTCTTTTTTTTTTTTTTTTTGGGAGGGACTTGAAATTTTTTTGGTTTGTAAATCGAGTCTCTAAGACTCGATTTTTAGGTGGACACCACGTGGATAAAATGCCACATCAGACGTGATAGACCATAGAAATCGAGTTTTTGAGAGTTGATTTTGGCCCCCAAAATCGACTCTCTTAGACTCGAGATGTTAGTATTATATTTACTTTCGAAACAGTACCTACTAACTATATTCTTGAGCAATTATGGCTAATGACCCATTTTCCCCATGCTTCTTCTCTTTGTTTTTGTTTTCTATGGTTCTGTTTATGAGTCATAAAGTCAATTTTAAATCCATGAAATTTATATATAAGCCTATATGCATATTTCACATTTATGATCTGTTCGGCATTAGTTATTATTCGAGTTGGTTTTGTTTGTAGTGGAATGCTTTATCAAAGCCACCATCCATATTATTACAAAGAAGTTTGTCTTCTTTATTATTTCTGTGTGTGTGCTTTTTTTTTTTTTTTTTGATGAATTGTGTGTGTGCTTTTTTTATTTATGGTTTTGCTTATAAGTCATTAAAAGTTAATTTTAAATCCATGAAATTTACTATATAAACCTCTATAATTATTTCACCTTCATGATTTGTATGCATCAATTATTACTTGAGCTAAACTTAAATGTATGGAGATTTATCCTTCTATCTCTATAATATTCTTCCTTTTTTATTCTACAAAAATATGTTTATTTTTTTTTCCTCTTCTTTTGTTTGGTTTTGCATTTATGAATTATTTGTACTCATCTTTTTTTTTCCTCATAGGCTTTATCCATTTATTATTTAAGAATTATCAAATTTTGTGTTTCCTCCCACAACAAGGGTTTCATCTTTCTTTTCTTAAAGAAAAAATTTCTAGATTGTATTTGAGTTATGATTATATGTGCATTATTAGATTAAATTAATTTTCTAGAATAGTAAAATTTGTATGTTACTATTTCTCATTTTTATTTTTGTTGTTAGTAATATTATATGTGTGCACTACAAAAATGTCATTATAAGACAACTGATAAGTTAGAAGAGAATTATGTTTATTTTTTTGGCAAATGAAATACCTTTGGTTAAGATTCCATGGGTTTTTAATTATTAAATTTAGGAATTTTTTATATATAAATATGTTGTGTTATTGCTTGATACTTTTAACAACAATAATTTATATGCAATTTATACAATCCAAATTCAAGTGATTATTAATTTATTATTACTCAATAAAATTATACTAAAAATTTATAACTAAAACCGTGCAACGCACGGGCATAATACTAGTATAAATAAAACCGAAGTCTCTAACCTCTCCACAATTTTCCACGTCAGCATTATTTAAAAAAATATTATATTTAATTAATAAATATTATATTATGATTTTATAGCCGACTAAATTCTCTATAAAAAAAAAAAAGAATTTATACCCGTCTCATTCTCTTCTCCATGGCTCCATCTCCACTCCACTCTCCAAACTTACCAATTTAGCCGATCTCTTGCAACCTCTTATTTTATCTCTGACTTATAATCCTACTTTTAGGAAGAGAAGAACAAAACCCTAAGAGTTTCTTAGAGAGCAACGTTATTCCAAGGTTGAAGGTAATAAAATATTTCATCGTAATTTGATGGCGGGGTTGTTGCACATGATTATGGCCCAAGGGAGTGAGCCAAGCTTCTTAGAGAGCAACGTTATTCCAAGGCTTCTGTGTGTGTTAGCTTTTGTTGGGTATGAAAGGAGTCTGGGCAGAATTTTATTTTTTTATTTTTGATGGGTTTTCCAAGCTCTTGCATAGTGGAGTTTATAAAAATTGTGTGTGTGTGTGTTTTTTTTCCTTCTCGCAAACACAAAAGATCAGAGAGGACTATTGGGGAAAAACAAATTAGCGTGAGCTTCCCAAATCCCCTACCATCAACCTTCAATTCCTTCGTAAGATTCCAATTGCTTATTAATTTTTCCACTCCTACTTTGGTTTTGATTTTCATAATTAGTTTATTTTTATGGCTAATCCAATTCTTTCTTCTAGAGTGTAAGAAGAGCAAATCCATCTATTCATAAAAAAAGAAAGAAGAAGAAGAAGAAGAAGAAGAAGAGAGAAGAAGAAGAAGATGAAATCCAAGTTGTTCATATTGCAGGACCACCTTATTTGATTTGAGTTTCATATACATATGAAAATTTCAAAGACTTGCAAATGAGACTAAACTATTCAAAAACATGAAATTTTCATATTTAGACAATAAGGGATATCATCTATTTACGAAAATCTACTATAGCAATTTAGCTGGTATTGTAGGCAATTAGAAGGAATAATCTTTGTGGTTATTGCTATTCTACTATAGCAATTTGGCCTGCTATTGTAGGCTATCAAAAGATATAATTTTTGTGGTTATTGCTATCCACTAATAATATTCACTAGTCACCATTCCAAATTTTAAGTTTGGTTATTTTAAGTTTTTGTTGTTGGATATTATAGAAGAGGATTATCTATTTGTTAAATAATTAGAGAATATTTAATGTGAAGCAAATTTTGTTAAATAGATATAGAATTTGTTTGGATGCAACATGCAGCTTAAGTAGGTATTATTTTTTAAAACTAGGAATTTATGGATATGGTTTATGAATTATGGATTTTAATCAAATTTCTCAGATCAAATGATGATGTGGGATTAAGGGGTTTGTGGTTTTATCGACAAGTGTTGTAATAGGTTTGTACCATAGACACCCATTAAACAATAAGTTTACGGTTATAAATTTTTTTAATGTATTAAATTCTTATTTTGTATATTTTATTTTAAAGTTAGATATGCACTTATCATTCTCAAAAAAATCAAAAGCGGGGAACAGATTCAATTTCAAAGGAGTTAACAAATTCTCTTAATTTATAATGACATTTGTTTTTATGTTTCATAAGTTTTTTTATTCATTGTAAATAATAATAATTGTACAAGACACTTTTATGTTTTCTTCATTCTATAATATACAACTGTTAATATATATTTTAGCTATATAGTGTTATTTACAAATTCAATTTATTTGATTGTATTAAAATAAATCAAGATTAAATCATATATGTTCATCAAAAAAATTAAATCATATATCATACTTAATACATTTTCTGTGCATCGCACGAGTTAGTGACTAGTTAATTGAATAAAGTTCTCATTTAAAAAGAAAAAACATTTGTAATAAAATTGATATATGGGTGCTTTAGACCACTAGCATCAAGTATTCTATAAAAAAAAAGAAAGTTATTTTGACACATCAAAAAATTATTTTATCTATTTTAACATATTATTTTACAATATACCATACATCACATCTTCTATTCTTTTACCACTTTATTTAAATATTCAGTTTTTAATTCTTTCTCTCTTCTTTTTTTTATTCTTTCTTTTGGTTTTCCTGTCCAATGCGTGCACACACACAAAGAGAGAGAGAGAGAGAGAGAGAGAGAGAGATTGGTTTTTCTATTAAAAGAAAAACAAATATATACGCACCAGAAAACCCCATTTTTCGGACAAAATTACTGACAGTAACAATCAAACTGATCTATAAACACTTATCATGCAGAAAATAAACATGCAACATGAATCATAGATGAATAAAATTGCAACATTAATCATATATATATATATATATATATATTCAAGAACAAAATTTTCTCAAAAAGAAAGGAAAAATTTTTACTCACCTTTTCTTAGGAGCATGTGCTTTTTGGTTAATGGAGATCATTGCCTTTTCGTTTATATGAACAATGAATGAGATGTAGGGGGTTCTCATTTCAAGAATATTTGAGTAATAAATATTAAATTGAGATTGAAGCTATATAAAATTAAGAAAATTTTTGGGACACATGTCATGACATTAGCCCACAATTGAAATTCAAATTGAAATCTAATTTTTGATTTTCTCTTAGCTTTGGCTTTAAATATATAGATATATGATGAGATTTTATGTGTTTCACGAATGTAAATCTCAAACTTGGATGAATAAAGGGTTCAATCCTCACTTATACAAAAAACTTATTAATGTTTTAGTCTAAGGATAAAGAGCTTAATTATCATAAGTGGATGCTATGAGTTGAAATTCTATAAAAAAAATCTCAAAGTTGGATGAATGAAAATTTGTGAAATTAAATAATTATAATATTAATAAAAAGTCTCTCGACAGATGTGTGATGAGGCTAATATAAATTATAGATTATAAATGTGGACATATCACATAACTTATTTAGTAAAAAATAAATCTCTTTTTTTAGAAGAAAAGAAAAAATATATGTACATCTTTGATACTAAATAACCCAATTAGTAAATAAAAATAAATAAATAAATCTCATAAACTTCCTTAGATGTAAAGGATCCAAAAATTTGATGACATAGATGTAGACATAATTTATTTTACTAAAAAATAAATATATTTTTTGAGAAGACAAAAAATTAAAAAAAAAATCTTGATACTAATAAAACCAATCAGTAAAATTAAATTAAAAAACCTCTTAACATTAAGAGAAATGCTATGTCCACAATATTTTCATAACAAATCCTAATTGATAAGTTGTTTTTAATAGAGCAAAAAAGTAATTTTAGTGGTAGATTTAAATTAGAACTAATAACAACTAATCACTTATGATTTGTTGTAAAAATATTAGACATAACACTTTTCTAAACTAAACTTATAATGGATCTAAAAAATTTAATGAGAATATATACATTGTTTAAATAGACCACCGTAATATATTTACTTATTTATTGTTGAGAATATAGAGTCATATACATATTAGGTCAAAACAGATTTTAAGTTTTTTATTTTTTATTTTTAAATACAAGATAGAAATTCTTATCTAAATGTATATCTAGATATATCTTAGAGCAATAAATATTACAAAATACTAATAAATATAATTACCAAAAATAAATTCTGAGAATATATACATTGTTTAAATAGACCACAGTAATATATTTATTTATTTACTTTTTCTGTTGAGAATATAGAGTCATAGACATATTAGGCCAAAACAAATTTTAAGTCTTATTTATTTTTATACAAAATGAAAATTATACTTTATTTTAATCTGAACGTATGGCTAGATACATCTTAGAGCAATAAATATTACAAAATACTAGTAAATATAATTACCAAAAATAATTTATAAAATATATAAACAGACCATGTATTTCTCAACACCGTTATACACTTGGCAATCCTGGAGGCTTGCTATAAATAGAACTTGGGAAACTTAAATGTTTTCGTGATTCTCATTGAAACCAAAACCAAAAGCTGTACATAAAAGCATAGACCAACAACCCCAACAGCCTTGTTGTTGTTGTTTTTGTGTTTTTGTGTTTTTTTTTTTTTTTTTTTTTGTGTGTGTTTGTGAAAGAGACAGAGAAAGAGAGAGAGTCGTGGTCATGGAAGATGGAACGAAAGCCATAGCTAAGGCAAACCTTAAGAGCAAAACGGAGCCTCTATTGCCACCAGAGGTGGAGAGAGGCGACATGTCGTCTACTACATGGAGGCTCAATGTGCTTGACTTTCCTGCAATGCCTCCAAGAATGGATGGTGATCATAGCTCCTTTAATCTGCGCCGCCTTCTTCGAACCCCAAGTAAACCATCTTCACAAATCTTTATGTATGTATGTATGTATGATATTATTGACCTCATGTGCAATAAGGTATTTGCTTTTCTTGTTTTTGTTGCGAGTTTTTAACGGCCATGGCATATCAATATAGAATGAAGGGAAAGCTGTGTTTTTTTACTTTTTATTTTGATTCTTAGATTCTTAGTGGTAAAGATTCAAGACCCAGAATTTATTTTATCTCAAAGATTTCATTTGTTCAACTTTTAAAAGTCTGGCACCAAGAGAGTTTTATAATAGCCAGACCATGTGGCCCATGTCAACATAGAATGAAAGTTGTGCTCTTTATTCTTTTTTTTTTTGGCTTCTTTCTGGGAAAGATTATAGACCCAGTTTTCTTTTTTTTTCTTTTTCCTAAGACGTTATTTTTTCAATTTCTATATATATAAAAGAGATGCTCTTTGTCCAATGAAAACTGGTATTTGGGTTTTTTTTTAACTGAGTTGACTCAGCTGAGTTATGGATTTCTTTGATGAATCTTATCTAATTTTTGGCTTTAGGGCCCAACTTAGATGCAATTACCTAGATGCATTTTAACAATGAACCGCATGGTTCATTTTATTTGGGGATACATTTTCTTCAATGCGTTAAACAATGAACCAAATTGATTGTCTATTGAAAGTTAACACTTTGTGCTATATAGTCCTTGTATACAACCACATGTTTGAATTTAATTAGGGAAGTTAGAATATTCAACCAATTTAATTGGTGAACTTAATATATGGCACCAGCACCTAGTACCCATTTTTCCAACTTTTTTGAAATAGTGTTGGTTAAAAAAGTTGTACTGCAGACTATAGAGACTATAGAGCTAATCTAGAGAAAGTCTTTGACATGATGGAGAAAAAGTATTGGCTCCATGTGAATGTATAATTCACTATCATAGTTGCACGTGTCACCAAGTTGTTGCAAATTGTTGTAGGAAATTCAGTGGACCCAGAAGAACTGAATAAACTATGACTAAATTTTACATTTGGCTTAGAACTGAGTTGGCTCAGCCGAGTCACTGATCCATATTACTTGGACATTTCTTTTTCATAGTTGTGTTTTTCTGCCACTGGCCTAGGGGCCAAATGGCACACTCTTTAACCCTTCAAGGGAGTGGTCAGGCTTCACATTCTGGGAGTGTCATTCATTTTTTTTTTTTGATAAATAGAGTGTCGTTCATTTTGGGAGAGGGATCTTTTAGGTGCCCAGTGTATGGACTTAGGTGAGGATATGGTAATCTCTGTACCAAATGAATGTGTTTGTATTTTTTTTTAATTATGTGGAAGTTTCTGTAGCTTGAGTTTTGGGCTCATTGTGTGGCACAATTTTCTACAAACACAATATATGCATGTATAGTATTTTAATTATGACATGGAACCCATTTGTGAAATGGAATACTATGACGAGGATTGCTAATAAAAAACAAGATACATGCACACAGGTACTACATAATATATTTGTTTGTTATATCAAAGCATTCTATAAAAAGGGCTTTATCTATGCATGTGATGCATTCTTCTATCTGTAGCTTTATAAAGATATTAATTCATGCACTATGTATTTATAAGATTCATGATGCATGTAGTTATCACATATGTGATGCATTCACTCTTTCCCAATAGCTTAGGAATTTGGAACAATTAGTCCAGCAGAAAATATTGACAGGAAACTAATGCTCTCTTTACACATTAAGAAAAATTCCCTGGCTCTTTAATCAGGTAATGGTCCCTATTAAATGTCATTAAAGCCTAATACACTTTTAAGCCATGTGTTTTGTTTGTTCAGTTATTGATTAATATATGTTATTCATTTATAAATTATTGGCTAAAGGTTTTAAAAGATGTAAGATGGTTAAATAAGGTTGTTACAACATCTTGAAAAAAATTTGGAATCACTTAGGAATTCTTAAGAAGTATGACTCTAGTTTATGAATTGGCAAACTGCATAAAATAGTCGTAAAAAAGAAGAAGCAAAAAATATATATTAATATTTAACTCAATATTATTGGAAGGAAAATAGAAAGGCATTTTTATTCATTCAATTTAGGGGGAAAAAATTAAACCTTAGAAGAAGTTTTTTGTCCTATTCTATCAGAATTTGGCAACGGTTTTAGCTCAAGTAAAACCTCCTCACCTTATAAGTTCTAGGTGGAAGGTATGGCCATGGGTTCAAGACCCATTGAGTGCATGTGTAACTTACCAATTAAAAAAAAATGGTGATTGTTTTAGGTTGTAATATAAATTATGCCTATGCATGGTTGGTTGTGTTGAGTTTTGCACTGAAGATGTTTTGTCACAATAATAAATTTCACACTCAGGTTGAGAATATCTTTACAAATATATTGCAATTGGTTTCAGCACAAACAAACAAAGGAGTTCTGGGGAAAGAGAGAATTTTTTTATTGGTACTTGGAATAGTCACACACACTTTGCTTCTCATTTCAGAAAACTCACCACTCTTTCTCTTCCACACTTTGGCCTTTGCATTCGGTGGTGAAGTTTTATATAGAATACCAAAGAGATGCTTTCTTAACTTCTACTTATCAAAAAAAAGATATGCTTTCTTAACTTCCTTATCTAAACTGCTAACATAACATTACAAAAGGTTGAACACAGAAAAGACAAAGGCCCATTCAACAAAAGAAACTCTTTCTTATCTACACTGTCATGCCAACGTTGCTCTATCTGTTCCTAAAAATTTGAAATGTCAAAGACAACAACTCATGTACTAAAGTGAGAAGTTGTCTCTTCATTAGTTGTAATCTACTGTCCTAACCTAAGCTAGAAAAGACAAGCTGAACACACTAGATAGAGCATGTGCAATTCTACTTGAATTGGTTTTGTTCAGTGAAAGAATATTCAACAAGTTTTTAAGAAAAAAACACTGGCCACCAATGAGCTCTAGCTTAACTGGCACCCTCTCCCTTTATAAGCTTAGGTGGAGGGGGAGGTTGTGGGTTTAGGACCATCCATTGCATGAGTAAATTACCAATTAAAAAAAAAAAAACAAAGCACCATCCTATTGCTATTGTTAGTGATGACTCTTCTAGGGAGGTTGACCTTGTTGATTGCTGTATTTTTTTTTTATTTTTTATTTTTTTCATTTTAAAAAAATTATTAGAATCCCCCAGTCGTCTGTGGATGACTTGAATTGGTTCAAAATTGGTGTATCTTAGTCCTTTAATCGGTTTTCATTAATGGAGTGGTTTTTCCAGTTTTGAGTAAAAATTGGTGTAATTTATACCTCCCATCATGATTTTAGATCGTCAAATGTAAGCTGTTTGTAGCAAAGAAATTTAATGGTCCTTATGCTGATGGCATCGAATCTTGCTTAGGCATTTATATGGAATTTTTCATTTATGTTCCAGCTGTTCTAAAAGCAGAAAATAGTCTGTGGTTGTCATGATGTCCCATATTTGCTAAAATTATACTAGTCTTTGATGAAGCAACTTTGTGATGTTGTGTCCTTCAAAATAGCTGACATGGAGCATCAAATCCAAAACTTAACTAGGGAATTTTTGTGCAAATATGATCCTGAAACTATTGATTCTAATAAATTGATATTTGAATGTTTACTCAATGTTGGACTATCCTGACTTAGTTATGATTAAACTACACTTGAATAAATAAATTGGAAAAAACGTAAAACCATTGAAATTTTTGTGTTTGCAGTTTGAAGATATCTTATTCTTGTTAGATATAAATTGGGATCTTTGGATCTTCAATTTCACAGCAAGGACGTTCCTTACTTCCTGCACTTAAATTTCTGAACGGTGGAGTTAGAAGGATTTTGGGAATAGCCCCTTTCACATTCTTTAGAGATGAGTTTGAGCAAGAGTAACGATGGATAACCTGACAGCTTTGAACTTCCTATAGGAGTTATGATAAGGCACTTCACATATTGCCTTTTGTTTTCAGTTGTTATGCTTCGGGTTATGATCTAGGAAGCTTGGATACAAACACTGGTATGACACAGCAACATGTGCAATTTTTGAAAAATTATAATATAAAACGGCCACACTGATGCGACATCCTAAATGAAGCGTCTGTGCTTCCTAGGTTATAATCATAATCAATCAATGTTTTCTTAATCTTTAACAAACGCTTATAAAAAAAAAAACGTTTTCTTAATATTTAATGTATGTGATGTTTAGTTCTTTTGGAAAATGAAACATAAAAATTTGATGAATTTGGATGCTTTAATTTTCCCTGTTGTTTGTATTAGTGATGAATGTAATATGAACGTTGTACTCTTGACTGCAGAAAAACAAAGCAAGGTTGCTGACTACTACAAGAAACAAGAAAGGCTCCTTGAAGAGTATACTGAGATGGAGGCTATGAGTGAAATAGGTTTTGCTCCTGGAAGTCTAACAGAGGTTGGTCGTTCTGCAAAAAACTTTCATGTATTTCTTGTGATATTTTATGGGATTTTATAACTCTTTAATGTTCTATTTTTTTATTTTATTTGCAACAAGATTTCATTGAAATGGAAAAGGGAGAAACCCAAGTACACGGGAATATTTTTATCAAAAAGATTTTATTGATAAACATTCTTTTAATGCTTGTTTCTAAAGTCAAACATCATCAAGTCTAGAGGACATATTCACAAGTTTCATCCAAGAAAGAGGCCATGCCCAACTTCTTTCTTTTGTTTTTGTTTTTTTTCCCCCTTTTTAAATTATTTATCAAATGCATGTTTATTTTAGTGGTGTTAAATTGTTACTTGCGGAACAAAACAAGAAGGAAATTTCTCAGCTTGATTGCGGAAATCAATGACTACAATTTGTGTTCGTGTTTTCTTTCTCTATGACACATATATCACCTTGTGTAATAAAAGTTTCAAGCTCCTTCCCCTGCTCACCCACCCCCCACCACCCAAAAGAAAAAGATCTTCTCAACTAAATCTGTCTAGTGTCCTGGGAAACAGAAATTGATTTTCTTTGTTGATCTATTTGCACTTTCTCAGGATGAGATGAAGCAGCTTGCAAAGAGTGAAAGGATGGCCATCCATATATCGAACACAGCTAATGTTGTGCTCTTTGCAGCGAAGATCTTTGCTTCTGTTATGAGCAGATCATTGTCGGTTATTGCCTCAACCTTGGATTCACTCTTAGATCTCTTGTCGGGTTTCATATTGTGGTTTACTTCTCATGCCATGCGAAACCCAAACCAGTATCGTTATCCGATTGGAAAGAAACGGATGCAGCCAGTGGTAAGTCATCTAATCCAACAATTGTGAGGGTGCATTTGGAAATAATAAGTTTAATAAGTTTGAACTTTAAACTCTCCCTTCCTGCAATCAGTTTAATAAGTTTTACTGCCACAATAAAAAATAATCTTCTCTTTTCTGTCAGGTCATTACCATAACTTCAATTGAGTACAACAGAAAAGGCTACTGTTTTAGCTGCCTCAATGTTTTGTATTTCATATTCTATTAAAATGAATATTCTGATAGATTTAAGTTGCTAAAGCTGATAATGAGAAGTCATCTGTACTTGGGTTAGTGTTGCACCTTTGCCTCATTTGGTTTCTCAGAATTTGTTGTAGAGAAAGTTTGCATCTTAAACTGATTAACAAGTTAGTCCCAAATAATTCAAGGTTATATGCTTCTCTTTTTTCCATTTCCCCAATATTTCTTGTGATGAACGAGGGAAATAGATTGCAATGCTGTTCCCACCATTACTGCTGTTGCCTCAGCTATATTTTATTCCACAAATGCTGGTGGGAGAAGCAATAAAGAGACACCTAAAGGTGATAGGAACTTAGGCCAGTTTTATTCTATTACTAGAAGCTTGAAATTAATGTAATAGACGTCCAGAGATTTCATTAGGTCATGCTTTAGACTCTCATTATGTTATTGAAATATTGAGCTTAGTGTTTTTGCCAAAAAAATAAGTGGTTTTTGACAGATTTTGCTACTTTGTTTAATGAGAAAATGCAAGTGACCATAGCCTTTTTGCTTCTGCATATCAGGCAAAATGAAAAGACATTCTAGAATAGAAGCCTTTTGTTTTTGTTTTTGTTTTTGTTTTTTTTTTTTGATAAAATGGAAAAGCAGTCAAACAATCTATTCTAAGGGGAATAAATGGCATTGATTTCGCGCATAGTTTTTGAATGTAGGTTCATGGGTGACTATGACTTATGGGGATGTGGACCTAAGGCATGCTAATAATCACATCAGATATGCCCAGATTGTGTTTGAACTTTTTGTTACAACACTTACGCTATAACACAACAAATATTTTACTAACTTATATTGAGCATGCAGGGAATCATTGTTTTTGCATCAGTAATGGCACTCTTGGATTACAAATACTGCTTGAGTCTGGTCGACAATACGTTAATAAGGTATGCAACTTTAATACTATGTTCTTCGACTTAAGGGTATATATGGTGGTGAGCACAGTTGGGATCGTATACATGTTAACCAAAGTTGGATTTGAGAAGGGTTTGTAGATTAGCACCCTTCTTGATGTCTTGTCAGAACTCAGAGCTCCAAGACTTCCTTAATTATTAGTGCTTTAGGATGACATAGGTTTTGAGGTACTATCCAAATGTATAAGATCCTAGTTAGATCACAGTCTTAGTTGGTGGCTGCAACACTTTTGCATGGTTTTTCTACAATTCTAGTTTTGTAATCTTTTACAATATCAGTGATTAATATATTCTTCATTTCATGTGCTGATTACAGTCTGAGCCTGAAAAGGATCCTGTGAAGGAGAGATGGATGATTGGAATAATGTGCTCCGTAACTATAGTGAAGTTTGCGCTCATGGTCTATTGTCGAAGATTTAAAAATAAAATCGTTAAAGCCTATGCACAAGATCATTTCTTCGACGTTGTTACCAATTCAGTTGGTTTGGCAGCAGCTGTCCTGGCCATTCGATATTATTGGTGGATTGATCCTACTGGAGCTGTTATAGTGAGTTCATATGCAACTGATTTTTTTCCCCTTTTCCCTTTCCCCTTTCCCCTTTTTCACTGTATGTTATATAATTGGGTTCAGCTACTCTACAAGTTTTTAATTTTCTTTCTTTTCTTAAAATTATCATAATTATGAGCAACCGTGTTTTTCATAACAAAATGTTGATTTTTTTGTCTATTAAGTCTCTCATTTAAAAAGAAAAAAAAAGGGTAAAATGCCACTCTTTGCCTTGACATGGTGGAATTCCTTTTTGGTAAATCTTCTTTTTCTGCATTTTGACAATGGGGTGTTTGACAAAGATATACCTACAAAAAGGTGAACTTTTAAAAAGATAAATGTTGGAAAAGTGCTGTTTCCAAAACAGATACAAGTGGCATTTGGGTGGAATTTTTGTAGGCTTCTTGGAGTTGAACATTACTATATTAATTATGATGATTTCTTGAACCTGTTTTGCAGATAGCATTATATACAATGAATACATGGACAAAGACTGTCTTTGAGAATGTATATGCACTAATTGGAAGGACAGCTCCACCTGAATATTTGGCAAAGCTAACATATCTGATATGGAACCACCATGAAGATATCAAGCACATTGACACAGTACGAGCATACACTATTGGTACTCATTATTTTGTGGAGGTTGATGTAGTTTTGCCACATGACATGATTCTGAACAAAGCACATAATATTGGTGAGACATTGCAAGAGAAGCTGGAGCAACTCCCTGAAGTTGAGAGAGCTTTTGTGCATATAGATTTTGAGTATACTCACAGGCCTGAACACAAGACCATGGCTTGATGACAATGATGGCAGTAGTATGGTCAGACCTCAGCCTTTCCAATGCACAAGGGCTTTCAAAAGAGGTGCTGATTCAGTTAATATGTGGTTCAATTTTATGTATTTTGCCAAACAGACTGAATAGATTTTTAACATCTTACGGTCTAGTATCATTAGACCGTTGATCTTCTGCTAATTTTTAATACCCAACCATTTTCCTTTTTATGTAAGGTGATAAAAGTTGGATATTTTATGAGATAAACTTGTGCTGCAAGCCCTCATTTTATTGTTTTTGTCGATTTAATTATATGGGAGCTATGGAAGCATTGACCTTTAATTTTACTTGGGAACTTCTTTAGTACAGCCACACTATTGATTCTCCATTTTGTGGCTGCTAAAATTGTTATTCTGCCACATGACTTGAAAGGAGTATGTAAGACCTTTCTATTCTTAGGCATGTTAAATCTTCTTCCAATTAGTCAGTATTGCAACAGCCGTTTAGGCTGCAATGTAACTGCTGCTAAATTATTCTATGGCCATATTAGTAAGGTTCAAGATGTTGGCTCTTTTAAGCTTTGTTTTGTCAGAAATATCTTTTTGTGTATTCAAGAGCAAGCCTCAGTTCACCTTTGTTAATTGGGTCTATATCCTACTTTGATATGAGGTAGAGTGAAGGGTCTTTCTTAAATTGGTTTACTTATATATATTAAGGCTAGGTCTTCTCTCCACTTCAAATGGGAGACGAAATTATGGTTTGTGCCATCAATAGTAGAGCCAAGAAAGAAGCAGCAAGTGCCTTTGTGTGTGCGCCTATTGCTACAATTCGTTTGTTAAATCCTATTATTTGCTCGATGTGTTTTAATATCTAGAGATCTTCTAGAGGTTATTTTTTGGGAATTCTAGTTCTTTAAATTTTCACCTTCTTGCATAATCATAAAAAAATTATTTTAAAGAATAAAAAAAATTTGAACTGTATCTTTTCTAGGTAAGTTATTAAGAAACCTAAATGGTACAAAATATAATAAAAAAGAACTTGAATATATTAACACCACAAAAAAAAAAAGGAAAATACATGAAATTTTACAATTTTTTCTACTGACAAAATAAAAAAGCAAAAATGGACTGATAAGAGATAAAGTGGGAACGGAGAATGTTTAGATGAGAATAAGGAAGTGAGAAAGTCTGTAATTCATGATAGAGAAGATAAAAATGGAGAGAGAGAGAGAGAGAGACAGAGAAAGAGAGAGAGCAAACAATGGAAATCACTTGCCCAAATAAATAATAAAATGTCAAACTAAACCTATGTCGATTGAATAATAAAGCAAACAGGACCAAAAGAAATGAGTTTGATTAATAAACAATAGCCTCGGATTGAGCTTTGGTCCAAATAATATTCCAGGTGGATATTTCATATTCTGAAAATTTTCCAGGATCTTCTCAAAAAAAAAAAAAAAAAAAAAAAAAAAAAAAATTCCAGGAGGGTATTGATTTAAATGCATAAGATTAACTATTTTTTTTCTACAGTGGGAATTGTCTTTTTTCCTTCCTTCCGGTGGTAATTATGATTATGAAGCCGGAGACTGCCGTAGAATAGTGGAGATAGGGATTTTTTTTTTTTTGGATTCTTTGACTTCTTTCCTTTTGTCATTTAATTTTAGTTTAACAGGATTAATTAAAGTGAAAGGAAAATACTAAAAATACATATTAAATAAAATTTACAAATTGACGCAGTAATGAACATGATTAGTGGGTTTCAACCATTTTAGAAATAAATATTTTATTTTTTAGAATAATGAATATTTAAATATAAATTGTATTTTTATAATTGGTGACACATCAATTTATAAGTTCACATAAATATCCTATTTTTTCTCCGTCACTTATACCACATTAGAGTTGTGGTCCAAAAAGTTGTGGACTTGTGGTTATAGATTTTTTCGAAGGTTGGTTAGGGTATGATCTTATCCTCTAATGGTTCGTGTGAGGTGTCCCATATATCCACTTAGAAAGTGATAGCTAGGAGGAGTGAAATGCACGACTTCCGGGGAGCATACCCAAGGCATGACTATCTCCCCATTTCTGGGTATGGCTTGGGTGGTAGGAATCCTTATACCAATTCATATGATGCTTCTAGGAGGTGAGAAATTAGAATAGTGACACTTCAGCAAATGTATTGTGCTCATAATGATAGTCTTATTAAGGCTCGATGGTATATATGATATTACCCTTATGGTCACATGACATGGGATTTAATTAATATATTGAAGACTAGATATTTTATTTTTATTTTTTTAAAAAGGGCCTTTATAATTTTTTTTAAAAGAAGCTTTAGAACTTCAGAGTTGAGAGACATTTTTTTTTCCGTTAAACTCACACGCTATTATTAAAACTGCATGTAATAGTTAGTAACGTGAAGCAAGTTAAACCCAAACACACACTTCACTAATGTGAGATAAGCTCATTATTATTTTTTTTTCTGTTAAACTCACACGCTATTACCAAAATTGTATGCAATAGCTAGTAATGCGGAGTAAGTTATAAAGTTGAGAGACATTGATCTAACACATGCAAGACTAAAGTAACAACTTCTGACATATTGAAGAAGCTGTACAGAGGTCTTAATAACAATCTTGAAATTGGTCTAAATATCTTTACCAAGATATATACTCCAAAAAGTTGAAGTATCTCCATCACCATTGTAGACAAGGTCCAAATGGCCACCATTCATTATCAGGTGGGGCCAAACATAACCGAGATACCAAGCAAAGTCCTCACCTGTCCACCAAGCCAAAAATTCCTAATTTCTTTACAAATGGTGCAAATCTTATCGTCACCTAGAAGTTCCAATGGTCATACAAAGAAGCATAATATATTCGGTTTCAAAGTCAAGAACCCATGACCTACTCTATTCGGTTTGGTTGACGATTTTATATACAATTTGACCCAAATCAGTTCCAGCACAGATATACAAACACCTTTTGTTGGAGTAATAAAATTAATTTTATCTTAGATTTTTCTATAGTTTTACTTATATATCTTCTCCTATAAATTTATATGATTCAAAAAATACAAGAATCGGCATTTTTAAAGGTATGTTTAGATACCACTTATTGTTGAAAATTAAAAACTGAAAATAATATAGCAAAATAAATTTTAAACGTATGAATAGTGTCGTGAGATCCAGTTTAAAGTTAATTTTGTCAAATTCTATTTGCAGGTACCATGAATAGTGCATGAGACCTACTTTTTAAAACACAGATGCAAACGTGGTTAGATTTTAGCTATATCCAAACTTACACTAAGTCCAAGAAACTGTTTTTTTTTTTGTTGAAGGATCAAGTCTAAGATAATTAAATGGTAGGTGAGCACTCATATCATGCCATCCGATGTTTGACCTTCTTATTTATTTATTAAAAACAAAGACACGTATAAAGGAGAAAGAAAAGAGTTCTAACACAATGTTTGACCTTGGTGACAGAAACATATACCACCAGACATCATGGTTCAAGAAAGTTTGGTGCTTAGGAGTATTATTTCAACAATTATCATTACCTTTGATAAGTAGTTGGTTTTATTATTATTATTTTTGTTGATAAATTGGTTTTATTATATTTCAAGAAAGAAAAATCGTCCATATACAACTTTGCATGGTTATGGTAGATTTTTGATTTTGTTTTTAGTACACATCTAATATATTTTGAATCCAAGCAATCTCGTGGGTTTGAGTCAGTCCAAGTCCATCTGATAAAATATCTTGTAGGGTCTGTTTAGTTAGAGGAGTAGAAAAGTGGAAGGATGAAAAATTGTGGGAGAATGGAAAATATTTAAATTTTCCCTCTTATGTGTTCGGTTGGAGGGGTGGAAAAGTGGGAGAGTGGAAAATTCTTTTGTTCGGTTGGAGAGAAAAGTGGGAGGATAGAAAATGTAATTTATATAAATTGACTATTATACCATTGTTATATAATAGGTAAGAAATAGATTTATTTGTACTCATTACTTAATATAAAATTTATCACATTATATATATAAATTTATATTATTATTTATATTATTATAATGTAAAAATTAGATTAAGTTACATTAAAAAAAAAAAAAAGAGAACGTTCGTTGAAAAAAAAAAAAACTATTTAGGTCAAAAAAAAGAAAAAAAAGAAAAAGAAGAACAACAACGTTAGATCTTGAACGTTGAAAAAAAATAAAGAAAAGGAGAAGAATGGTTGGTGGGAGGGGCTTTTTGTAAAATACATGGTCAAGATTGGTCCCCATCAGAGGACCAGTTTTCTCCCCACAATTTTCCTCCCAATTTGGGAGGAAAATATTTGTGGGCCCGGAAGGAAAATTTTCCTCCTGGTTTTCCGTCTTTCCTTTATTTTCTCTCCAAACGAACAAAAAAAAAATGTCTATTTTCCTCCATTTGTTTTCCATCCTCCCTATTCTCTCCAAACGGACAAAGTCGTAGAGTAGGGGGACTAATTGTTATCTTGTCCTAATGATAAAGAACAATTATTTGAAGAATAGCATTTGAAGTCTTATCCATCTAAATTAATCAATCTATCTTAAATCTATCTTATTGATACAAGATGAAAAACTATCATATTTAACTCACAAATTCTAGGATCATAACATTTTCCACACCATTTGCTATAATTATCATATAAGGTTAACAAATCACAAAATCTTGTTAGGCAACAATAGAATACATGTTGGCACAACAAACTATATTCCTTCCAAAATAAAAATTTAAAATTTTAGTATTCTCGTATACATATTGTCACAACAAACTAGTTATAATTTGACATAAAATACATGTTAACTAAAACTGTTTTGATTTTAGATAAAATACATAAAATTTTCGTACAACATATAGGTCCATCAATTTACACAAATTTTCCACTTAAAAATCTATTTTCATATTTAACAATATAATTCTGAACTACACTGATATTTCCAAAATTTTCTATTTATTTACTTAACTATCCAATTCAATTTCACCTTTCGATTGTTCTATTCCACAGATTTTCACTATCGATTAATCCCCATGAATGTACTGCAACTCTAGGGAACTCTAACATGTCATTATAGGTCTAGGCTGTCTAGCCACCACATAGTCTATTATTCCCTTGATGCCGCAAAACATAAATGATAAAGGCTGGCAAAAATATTTGAACAATGATATGTGCGTAGATGATAGATTGGAGGTGAACTTAGTCAGATAAGTATAATTATATAGTAACCATAAAGCACCTTTTTCCCATTAGCATGGTGACAAAATTAGATTGCCTAAGTCCACACCTACCAACCTATAATCTGTGGGCATAAAGACTAAATAATACATAAACATGCTCTCTCCTAGATGTGGGAGATATCACTAACCCTTAAACTATATAGAAGCTTGATAGGTGTCACGTAAATAAAAGAGCCCAAGTAATGAGGAGGGGAGGGCTAACCTGATTCTCACACGCACAGCTATAGAGAAGATAATCATGAAAATTGTGTGGTGCCACTAAAAGAATTCTTATTTATATATACACGTAAACAGGGGCGGAGCCAGAACTTTGAGTTAGGGGGGCGGTTTTACTATTAGCTATGTGTGGCGGTTTCAACCACTGATTCTGCTACTTAGCTGAATTTTTTTTTTTTTTGTTTGTGGGTAAGAATAAAATTATTTTTGTTTAGAATTTTTTAAAGGACAGGGTTATTTATTTTGGATGAAATTAGTTAATTGAACCTTTTTTTTTTGTTTTACTGGTAATTTTTGTTGTTGAGGTTTTTTTTTTTGGCTTATATAATTTGTTTTAGATTTTAGATTTATAAATTTTTTTTATGATCACTGAAATGAGGAAAATGCTAGAGGTACAAGTTTTTTTTTATATAAATTATTGATGTGATAAGTGGTTACTGGTAAGTAAAAAAATGATGTGAGTGGTGTGCCTATATGCGAACTAATAAGAATTTGCGACCATAACCATTTGTAAAAATATTATAAAAAAGTTTATGAGTACACAAAATGTAATTTTATAGAACAAAATTGCTAAAATTAGTACACACACACATATATATAATAATAATTTTTTTAAAAAAAAAATTTAGGGGGGGCAGTCCAAGTGTAGTTCCGTCCTTGCATGTAAAGCTCAAGGATAAAAGGCTAGGGTTTTAAGCTTATCAATGCCCATCTATTTACTTATGCCATCTCTTTTGGGCTTCTTATACCATATTAATTATCTTATTTAAATATCTTAGACCAAAATCAATTAAATCCATTTAATTGTATGCCTCCTCTATATAAATACATGTATATGAAATAAATCAGTAGCAAAATTATGGAGTGTTACACCCAAGATCTCAGTTGGCAGCAACATATACCACCAGACATCATGGTACAGAAAGTTTGGTGCTTAGGAGTATTATTTCCACAATATTTATTACCTTTGATGAGTAGTGGGTTTTATTATTTTTCAAGAAAGAAAAATCATCCTTGTACAACTTTGGATGTTCTGGATAGATTTTTTTTAATACACATCTAATAGAATTTGAATCCAAACAATCTTGTGGGTTTGAGTTAGCTCAAGTTCAACTGGTAAAATAACTTGTAGAGTAGGGGACTAATTGTTGTCCTGTTCTAATGATAAAGAGCAATTATTCGTAAAACAACATTTGAAGTCCTATCCATCTAAATTGATCAATCTATCTTATTGTTACAAGATGAAAAACTATTATATTTATCTCACAAATTCTAGGATCATTGCATTTTTCACACCATTTGCTACCATTATCTTATGTGACTGATTGTAAGTGGTAAACCACAAAATCATGTTAGACAACAATAAAATACATATTGTACAACAATTTAATTACATCCCTTTCAAAATCAAAATTTTAAATTTTAGCATTCTCATATACATATTGTCACAACAAAGTAGTTTTTAATTATTTGACATAAAATACATGTTAACTAAAACTGTTTATTTTAGAAAAAATACATAAATTTTTTTTGCATAACCTTTATACACTTAGGAAAAAGTTAATGAATGCAAAAGAAAGAACTAACTGGTTTTTATAACAACTTTTTATATTTCTTATAAAATTGTTATTAAAGTATTTCTTTTAAAAAAAGTCTATTAACAAATGACCTGTGTATTGACTTTTAAATACAAAACAAACAATAACCTTTAAGAAATTTATTAATTTATGTTATTATTGACGTGGAATTCATCGCAACAGTTAGAGGTGTGCAATATGTTGTTCCTGCAGAGCCGATATGGTCCATTTTTCGATTCTCTGCTTACCAAACTGTACTGCAATGCATTCTCGAGCCATGGTTGGTGTATTAGCTCAGCTCGACTATTCTATTGGGTTTGGCCAATTTGGGCATCGATTGACTTAGTCAATCAATATAAAACGTAGTATAATTTGGTTTTTCCACTAACGATCGACATCAACCACGTCATAAGTTAGACTTCGACCATATCGGTTGTGGTTGGTTCCTACACATCGCAACAATTGTTATATCAACTTATAGACTTTTTTTAATAAAATGGCGAAATTATATTATTGGTTTTTAAAGTTTATTCTGTGTGCGTAATTGGTCTCTCAAGGTTGAAGCGAGCACAATTAATCCCTTAAGTTTTAAAATTAAGTTGGATTGGTCATTTTACTAACTGTTGTTAACGGTGTTACTTACGTGGCTAACGGAATAATGACTTAACATTTTTTTAAATGATGTGGCATGTTTTTAATTAAAAATTAAAAAAAAAAAGTTTTCACGTTAGATGAAATTGAAAAATCATATTGACTGGATTAAAAGCAAATCTGATATTTTCAATTCCTATCAACAGTCAACACCTTCCACCAAAACTCAGTCACACTCAGCCACCCAAACGCCACCAAATCTATCCAAACCACCCAAATCCGACCTATAGATCCCAAATTCGACCAAAAACCATAGCCACCTCCACCACAGCGAACCCATCCCAATCCCCACCACCACCACCACCACCATCAACCCACACATCCCACAACAAAAAATCAACCACAAATCAAAAGCAACCACCATTGGCTACCCACAAATCAGCCACAATGCCCACAACAAAAAATCAAAGCAAAAATGGAAACCCCAGCAACCCCACTCCACCACTGTTGCACTACGCACCACCACCACTAGTAAACCCACTGCCAAAAAAAAAAAAAAAAAAAATCATAGACCCAGTAAAGCAGCACCACCACAGACCACCATAGACCCACCACGCAAAATACCCACACCAAACCCACCACCATAGCACCGCCGATCTCCACGGAACAAAACCAAGCCACCGATCTAATAGAGAGGGAGAAAGAGAGCAAACCACCAAATCCACAACACTGCCGATCTGAGAGAAAGGGAGAACGTTTGCAGATGCAATACCCATTTGCTGCACAAAAAATGAAAAAAAAAAAAATCAAAATGTATGGGAAGCAAACATTTTTTGTTGATCTGAGAGAGAGGGAGAAAGAAAGAAAGAGTAACGTCTGAGAGAGGGTAAAATCACTTAAGAGTAAGTCTTGGCTAAATTGATAACACACAAGCCCAACAAATTTGTGGTGGGGGAGATGGACTATTAGTTAGTGGAGTGGTTTTCCAGATTTGATTTTTTTTTTTTTTTTAAATTATAAAAAATGAGCTTGTGATGGAAACTCCATTTGAGTTCTTGTGGCTGTCAATCTCTCGCTTCCCCTTCTCTCTCTTCGTTGTGCCTTTGTTAAACAAATATCAGATTTGTTTTTAATCCAGTCAATATGATTTTTCAATTTCATCTAATGTGGAAATTAAAAACATGCCACATTATTTAAAAAAATGCTAAGTCTTTGTTTCGTTAGCCATGTAAGTAACACCGTTAACAACAATTAGTAAAATGACTAATACAACTCAGTTTTAAAACTTAAGTAACTAATTGTGCTTTCTTCAAACTTGAGGGATCAATTGTGCACACAGGGTAAACTTTAGAGACCAATAATATAGTTTCGCCTAATAAAATTGACGCTACATTTATCCTCTCGTGCCAATATCGTATCCTTTTGTAAACTTTATTTAAAATAAAATAAGGACAAAGTTTTGCAATAAAATTGGTTGTAGCAGTTACAATCTTACTTAATAAAATAAATATTATTATATATTTTGAAAATTTAACCGTTGAATTGTATATTCTTTACGTTTTTAATGCACATGTCAAATTTTGTATCAATCATATATTATTTACTATATAATCTATAAACTTATATTTTATTATAATTTTAAACTACAAAAACTTGTAATTTAAAAATTTGATTGATAACATAACTATTGATCTTCAATTTTCTAGAAATTTTGCAAATATGGAGGGAATAAAAAGAAGATGTAATCCAATGGTGGATTTGTCAAGATTCATTTTAAAGAAAAAAATATTGAGTAAAGTTATAGTCTAAAATTACAACCAATTTTGTAATTAAACTCTGTTCATAAAATAAAATCAATATATATATATATATATTATATATATAATATATATATATATATATATATATATAAACTAAAAGTATTCTCTTGTAGGTATTGTTCTATTGGGGTCCTTTTCTATTTCCAAATTTTCTATCCACGTTTTGGAGATAAAGATATGGTAGATAATCTGAGTCCTAACTTTCTTTTGTCTCAATAAATTAACCAAATCCTAATTAAAGTAGCTTATATTATTGGGGTTGAAAAGTTGAGGGATGAAAAGCTTAAAAAAATGCGGAGGGACACGTAGGATTTCCTCTGTTTGGTTCACAAGGAAAAATGGGAAGAAAATGGATGAGCCGGGTGTTTCTCACATGAGCCCACCAAAAAAGAAGGGAGGAAAATGGGTCTTTTAGGTCAAATTACTTAAATGCCCTTCCACTTTATTGCCATTTGTCAAACTACTTCTTTGTATTAAAAAAAAAAAAAAAGAAAAAAGAAACAAAGAAAGAAAGAAACCAGCTAGGTGGGGCCAGGAATTACAATGACTCTTGGATTTTTTATTTTATTTTTTAATGTGTACTAATTAGCATTTTATTTTAATGTATTCTTATTAATTAGAGATTGTTTGGGATTCACTTATCTTGCTGAAATTGAATTTTTTTTTTTAAAAGTATTGTAGATAAAAATAAAAATGAGTTGAAATAGTATAGTGAGACATAGTTTATTTTATTATTCAGTTTATTTTAGTTATTATTCATGAGTTCTACTACACTTTTGGTACTATTCATAAATTTTACTGTATTATTTTAACTAACTTTTACCTTTATTTACAGTTCTTTTAACAAAAAATTTTCAGTTTTAACTAAATAAACTATTCTCAAATGAATACTTAGTATTAGTATTGAATGGAGCTCAATAATTTTCTTATAAGAGAAACTTCTATGCTTGAGTACATAGGATCAGTAAATTGAGAAATTTGTTTCCTTCGGATGCTCTTGTTGATATACATGGAAAATTGTAACCAAAAGAAAAATAAACGGAAGGATATAAAATATAGAAAATGTGGTGTATTCATGTTTATTTAAAAAAAAAAAAAAAGACAAAATCTAGCTATAAAATTTATTATAACTTTAAGCTATAGCCTTATTTAATATTTCTTTATTAAAGGTGAATTTTGACAAATCCATCATTGTATTACATTTCCTTCTTATATCTTCTATGCTTACAAAATTTCTAAAAAATTAAATATAAAAAGTTATGTCATTAATAAATTTTTTAAATTGTAAATATTTTTTAGTTTAAAATTATGCATAAAATATAAATTTATAGGTTTTATTTATTATAAAATTTGACATAAAATTTAACATGAATATAAAGTACATAAAATCTAACAGAGATGTCATTGGATTTGGTGGATCTCCATTGGATTTGACTAGGTTCGTTGGTTGAATCAGGTGGGTTGGATTTTGAACGTGGAGACCAGCAGTTACCAAATTGGATCGAGTTCGATTCAAGTGTGGTCGGATCTCTCAGGTGGGTTAGATTTGGCGGGACTATGGACACCATAATCATCAAATACTCATTCATCCGTGCACACTGTCACTTTCACGATTGAAATGTGAACACTATCCGAAAAACACACGTTTGGCTTGACCAAGTGACCTACCTTTCCCGCTATGCCTTGCCCAAATTTCCTCCACGCCGAAGGCACCTGTATAGCAGTAACATCCGAGTCATGATCTGAACTCGACCAAAGCGACACTTTATACAGGCAATCTTTATGATACCGCACTACGTGGAACTTGCTTTAACTTTTCGTTGTGAGTAGGTAGGAAATTTCTTTGCAACTTCGAAAAAGATGTCAATTGTACGTGATAGATAACTTCAACTTATTTATTCCTTTGCTTTCTATTTTATGCCACTCTTCTATTCCTTTATTATAATCCAACCCGCCCATTTCTTTAGAAATTCTCATTCTTTGCAGTGAAGACTCGGTACTAAAACTTGTTTTTTACGTAACACTGCAATGCAGACTTGTACTATTTCTTTGTGTGTGGGTTATTTTGTGATTCATAAACAAAAGGCTCGAGCTCAACAAACATAGAGGGGTACGCAGTCTTGTTTTTCTTTTGTGTCTGAGAGAGAGGAAGTGATCATGGAAGAGGGTGGGAATAACATGGGGGTGACCCATGAGAGCAGAAGAGAGAATTTTGTGCCACAGGATGTTGAATCGGCAACCAGAAGTGACATGTCATCTGGGTCTTGGAGGCTCAGTGTGCAAGAGTTTCCTACACTGGTTGAAAGAAGAGAAGGTGGTGAACATGGTTTCTTCGCTCTCAGCAGCCTTCTTCATGTCCCAAGTAAGTCTTCCTTCATATATATAAGAGAGAGAGAGAACATATTAACAAATCTTTAGCCATATAATTGAATTTAATTGTACTTGAAAAAAAAAAAAAAAAAAGATAAAACTTTTTTTTATCAATACATTTATGTACGTATAAAAAAAATGATATATATTTTTTTGATGCTATAAAAAAAATATGATATTATCCTAAAGAACATGCCAATACTAGAATGACCAACAATTTTATAATGGCCAGGACATGCCAATACTAGAATGAAATTAAGTTACATTTTTTATTTTTTTCTTCAAATTCCATATTCTTTCTTTCCTTAGCAAGATTCATGAACAATTTACCAAAAAAATAAAAATAAAAAAAGGACACAGATGTTCTCTGTTAATGTAAAATATGTAATCTGATTTTGGGCTTCGAGTCACTGGTTTCTTGGTTCAGTCTAAATCTGATTTTTGGCTTGATAACTGAGTTGACTCAGACGAGTTACTAAATTTTTTTTACAAAGTGCAAACTTCAAAGATGTTCCTTTTGTTTGATGATCTGATTTTTTTTTTTTGGCTTGGTAACTGAGTTGACTCAGCCAAGTTACTGATTTTGGGCTTGACAACTAGAAGTTGACTTAACCGAGTTACTGATCCGATGGTTTCTTAACTTTGTTTAGTGAAAAAAAAGGGGCAATTGGGTTTAAAGACCCCATGGTAAATTTTGCATCCCTTCTAGAGATTGGTCAGGATTCAATTTTCATATTGGGAAGAAATCTTTTAGGTGAAAAATCTATGGACTTTCACAATAGCTGAACTGGAGCATGATTGCCGTCAAACCCAAAACTTTCACTAAGAAAATTTTCTGAAATTATTGATGCATATGAATTGATTTTTGAATTTTGACACTCCAATTTTGTTACCACAACAACCACACAAGAAAATAAATAGATGGAGAAAAAATATAAACCATTGATCTTTTGGCCTTGAATTTTGAAGAGAATTTATTCTAGTTAGATGCTTTTTGGGAACTTTCATTTACCAGCAACGGACATTCTATAATTCTGTAAATCCTTTCACATTCTTTGGAGAAGATACATAAAGAGAGTAACTATAGACTTCACATATGGCCTTTTGTGTTATGCTTGGAGTTCTAATATCATAATAATTCAATGTATTGTTACTCATTAACATAATTTATGTTGGGTTACTTTGGAAAATGGAACATCAATATTTGATGACTTCGAATGCTACCTCCTTATTCACGACTAGTAATGAACGTGATGTGAAACTTGGTACTTTTGACTGTAGGGAAACGAAGCAAGGTTGCTGATTATTATAAGAAACAAGAAAGACTCCTTGAAGGGTTTACGGAGATGGAGACCATGGCTGAAAATGGCTGTATGCCTGGAAGTCTAACAGAGGTTGATTGTGTTCAACTTGATGATTTTGAATGACAACTTGTGGAACAAAATGGGAGAATAATTTTAATTTCTGAGTTTGGTTGCATAAATAATGTCAAATGACTACAATTAATGTTCATGTAAAGGGAAGAAAAAAACCATACTATCTCATCACAGCTAAAATCTTTCTTGTTTCCTAGAAATGAAAAACCAATACTTTTTCATTGTTAATCTTTTTGCACATTATTATTCTCAGGATGAGTTGCAGCAGCTTGCAAAGAATGAGAGGATGGCTATCCATATATCAAACACGGCTAATGTCGTGCTCTTTGCAGCAAAACTCTATGTTTCTATTCAGAGCAGATCATTAGCGGTTATTGCCTCAACATTGGATTCACTTTTAGATCTCTTGTCAGGCTTTATATTGTGGTTCACGGCCCATGCCATGAGAAATCCAAACCAGTATCGTTATCCAATTGGAAAGAACCGGATGCAGCCAGTGGTAAGTCATCCAATTGAATAATTCTTTGAAAATTCAGATTCTGATGGATTTAGGTTGTCGAAGCTGGTAATGAGCATTCATGTGTACTTGGTTAGTGTTACTTCTGTAGATCATTTGGTTGCTCAGAAGTTGGAGTGAAAATTATTCATCTTAAACTTTATTTAAAAAAAATTTACCCCAAAGAAGTCAGGATTTTATGTTTTTATTTCTCCATTTCATCATTTTCATGATTTCATTATACCTTTCTGTAATCAATGATGGAAATAAACTGAAATGCTATTCCATCATTAGTACTATTGGCTCAGCTATGTCTTATTCCACAAATTCTAGTGGCAAAAGCAATAGATAGACATTTCATGATGTCATGCCACAGTTTATTTCAAGACTAAATATTTCATCAGGTCCATGCTTTAGGCTCTCATGTTATTACCAAAATGTTGAGCTTGGGTCTATTACTGTGTTTAAAAACAAATAGCATTGGTTTTGGGAAAATGTGTTTAATTTGAAACTGCAGTGAATATTCACAATCTAGTCTAAGGAATAAAAATTTAAGGGATTAAATGGAAAAGTGGTTGAACAATCTACTCTCATGGGAATAGATAGCATTGGTTTTGAGCATAAATTTGAGTGTAGGTTCAAGAGTGATTATGAGTTACAGGGATGTAGACCCAAGGCATGCTAATAATCACATCATATACAGCCAGACTGTGTTTCAACTTTTTGTTACAACACTTTGCTTTAATGCAACAAATAATTTACTAATTTAGCTTGAGATTGCAGGGAATCATTGTTTTTGCTTCAGTAATGGCAACTCTTGGTTACAAGTTCTGCTTGAGTCTGGTCGACAATTCATTGCACAGGTATGCAACTTTTATCTCACATGCTCCGATCTATGTTGAGGATGTAGATGAGTGTGAGCATGGCTAGACTCAGACAGATTTTTATCAAAGTTGGCTTTGAGAAGGGTTTGAAAATTAACTCCCTTCTTTATGTCTTGTCTGAACTCTGAGGTCCAATGTGACTTTGGTTCTTGGTACTTCATGAAAAGGATGACATAGGTTTTGAGCTACTACCTAAATGTATGAGATCCTTGTTAGATCATATTCTGAGTTGGTGGATGTAACATTTAAACATGACTGCTCGAGGTTTCGTTTTCTGTAGTCGTTTACTGTATCAGTGATTCCTTTAATATTAAATTCATTTCCTGTGCTGATTACAGACCCAGCCTGAAAGGGATCCTCAAAAGGAGAAATGGATGATTGGAATAATGGTCTGTGTGACCATAGTGAAGTTTATGCTCATGGTCTATTGTCGAAGATTTAAAAATGAAATTATTAGAGCCTATGCTCAAGATCATTTTTTCGACGTTATTACTAATTCAATTGGTTTGGCAGCAGCCGTCCTGGCCATTCGATATTATTGGTGGATTGATCCTACTGGAGCTGTTATAGTAAGTTCATATATATGCAGCTCTTCTTCTTTCTTCTTTCTTTCTTTCTTTCTTCTTCACTCTTTTTTTTTACTACTATACTTTCGATAATTGGGTGCATTTGTTGTTTTTATTTATCCAAAAACAATAAAGATAATTGAATTCAGCTACCATACAAGTTATCAATGTCCTTTATTTTCCTAAAATTATCAAAATCACTTGCAGCCATGACAAAATATGGTTATTCACTTTTCAAAGTGAAATGGACACTATTTGTGATTGGCTCCTTGGAGGGATCTTAATCTATCTTTTTATAATGATTTGTTGATCCTGTGATGTAGATAGCATTATATACAATGAATACATGGACGAAGACAGTCATTGAGAATGTCTGGGCACTAATTGGAAGGACAGCACCACCTGAATTTTTGGCGAAGCTAACATATCTGATATGGAACCACCATGAAGATATCAAGCACATTGACACAGTAAGAGCATACACTTTTGGTTCAAATTATTTTGTGGAGGTTGACATAATTTTGCCACAAGACATGCTTTTGAACAGAGCTCATAATATCGGTGAGTCACTTCAAGTGAAACTTGAGCAACTCCCAGAAATTGAGCGAGCTTTTGTGCATATAGATTTTGAGTATACTCATAGACCAGAACACAAAGTTTGATGAAAATGATGACGACGACAATAGTAATGATCAGAACTCAGCCTTTCCAGAGCAAAATGGTATTTGAATGAGTTGCTGATTTAATTAATATGTGATGCACTTCTATTGTAATGCCAGATTATGGAATTTACCATCTGATGGTTTAATGCCACTAATCGTGAGGTATCCCTCTTATTATTTATTAGATGGAGCTTCATTAGACAGTTGATTTTGTAGTAGACGTTTGATATGCAACCATTTTTCTTTTAATGCAAGATGCTAATAATTTGGATAATATGAGTTCACCGGTCAAGACAAACTTCATTCTGGTCATGTTAATGCAATGAGCCTTCATTTTATTGTTCTTGTTAATTTCTTTAAGGAAGTTATGAAAGCAATAACTTTATTCGAGTTAATTCATTCCAAAAATTTAGTAAAGCCTCCTTGTGTTTTTAGACAGTGCAGGGGTGGCGTGTCTTTGTGTTAATCTCATTTATATTCTATATCTATATATTACTAAAAGTTGAAGAGTAGCATTTAATGTTGCTACGCTCACATTGAGCCACTTCAACAGCCATGTCATTCTCATCCTCTTTTCTGAATTTTTAATTCAATTTGAAAACAGTTTTTGCCAAATTTTAATTCAATTTCCAGCCCTATCTCTACTTTAAAGTCCACTTCTTATCCATTTAAATCCACTATAAAGCCTAAGTCCACACCCAAAGCCTTTTCAACTCAATCTCTTTGTCAAACCTGATTACTTTTCACGGTTATAACTTATAGGCAAAAATGTAAAACTGACTTTCTAACTTTTACTGTTTTTCATTTCAGTCTTCTAACTTTCATTTTTGTCAATTTAGTTCTCTAACTTTTAATTTTTGTCATTTTAAAGCTCTGTTACTGTTCTGTCATTGTTGCCGTCAGACCCACTAAAATGACGCCGTTTTGATTGAGTTTTTTTTTTTTTTTTAAATTTGGAATTAAAATAAGAAATCAAAAAAAAAAAAATCAGCAAAATTTGCTAAATAGCATTTTTTCAAAAAAATATTAGATAGACAGCACGTGTTTGAAGTTATTTAGTAAGTTGGACTGCTTTTTGAAAATCGAGTTTGTGAAACTTGAGTTCTAACCCAAAATCGAGTTTCTCAACCTGATTTACGCCCGATCTTGATTTAAAAAAATAATAATAGGTGGAACTTGAGTTTAGTAAACTCGAGTTCCATTTTTAAAAAAATAACAGAACTTGTGTTTCCTACACTCGAGTTCCATTTGGGTTATTTTTTTTAAAAGCATGGAACTCGAGTTTGTTATACTCGAGTTCCACCTTTTTTTAAAGAAAAATCAAGGTCGGATGTAAATCAAGTTTGAGAAACTTGATTTTGGGTTGGAACTCGAGTTTTATAAACTTGATTTTCAAAAAACAGTCCAACTTACTAAGTAACTTCAAACGCGTGCTAGCCATGGAAATTTTTTCCAAAAAATGTACTGTTGAGCAAATTTTGCCAAAAAGATCAAAAAATCTAACCCATGTACCTAAATCCCTAACCTGTGAAACCTTGAGAAAGAGAGAGAGTGAGCCGATTTGAGAGAGAGAGAGAGACTAAGCTGATTTGAGAGAGAGAGAGAGAGATTGAGTTCACCACCACCACCCACCGTAAAATTTGCAGTGTAAACCACTACCATCGTCGATGCTCTGCCTTGACTAAATCGATGATGGGTGTGCTTTTGGATTCACAGTCACGGTCACGGTCATGGCTAAGAGGAAACCCATGTTCAGGTTCACGGTCACGACTGAGATGCTTTTGGATCATCCCTTTCTTGCCGGCGTGGATGAACCTAAGCTACCCACTGTTCCTAGTTCTTCTTGCATCGTTTTTTTAGTGTAGCAGAACTTCTATAAGATTGGTGGACAGCACTTTGCCAGTCAATGGCTGTTGGACAATGCTTATTGTCATGCCCAAGCTTATTGTCATGCCCAAGCTTCCCACAAATGAAACAAATTGTAGGGAGTCTTTCATACTTGGAAGGAGAGCCAGAGGCGTTCACCATCAGTGCTTGTGATATAGCCACCCCTTCTGAGTGACTTATCAATCTCCAAATCTACACGGACTCTCATAAATTTTGTCTTATCAGATTGCCATGAACGCTTATCTACCTCTATAAATCTGCCTATTTTACTTCCAATATCTTTCCCTGCTTCCTGCGACATGTGCTCAAAAGGAAGGCCCCAAATTTGGACCCAAAATGGTGAGTGGGTGAAATTGATATTTGTGGATGTAAGCCCTTTTTTCCATCTGCAAAGCAGGAGAAGGTTATTGTCAAAGCACCAAGGCCCACACTTCTCAACCCATTCCAGTCGGTACCTAGAAGGCTAGAACTGAATTTGAATTGGAGTATATTATTCTCAACTCCCACTATTCTCATGTCTGAACCCATCTTCCATGCTGATCTTAGGGTGTTCTTCAGAGCTCACTGGTTCTGTTGCCGGTCAGAGAGAAGCTGCCCAAAGAGACTTAAGGAACATTCTTCAAGAAGATCAGAGCTGTTTGTGACTGTGAAAGGAATGGCTTCTTCTTCTTCTTTTGTAAGCTGCAAGTTCTGTAAGATATGGAGAATACTCTGATCCATTACCCTTAAGATATTGGCTACTGCCTAAGGAGGATTAGGCGGCCAAAAGAAAGCCATTAGAAAGAGAAGCTAGGGAGGTAGATACTCGTATACAGCGATAGGGAGAGAACTCCTACTGGGGAGAGTAATGTTTATTTTCACAGTCTATTAGGCTAGACAGAATATTTGTACAATGATATATTGATATATCTCTAAAGTGGTGATGGAAGGTGATTGCCTTCGGGTGGTTTCAGCTCTGAATTCCTCGGTTTGCTGCAACACGTTATATGGGAATGTGGTTGAGGAAACCCATCGTCAAGCTGGTTTGTTTCATTTTTGTAGTTTCTCTCATGTGCGGCGGGGTGGGAATAAGTTAGCCCACGCCCTCGCTGGAAGAGTAGTTTCATCTGCAGGTTTAGATGTTTGGATAGAAGATCTATCCTCTGAGTTGGAGAGTGTATTCTAATCTGATTATCTTAATTTATAAGAGCTTACCTTTTTATCAAAAAAAAAAAAAAAATGCGTAGATGACAGATTGGAGGTCAACTCAGTTAGATAAGTATAATTATATAGTAACAATAAAGCACCTTTTTCCCATTAGCATGGTGACAAAATTAGATTGCCTAAGTTCACGTCTACCAACCTTTGATTTGTGGGCATAAAGACTAAATATACATAAACATTCTCTCTCCTAGATGTGGGAGATATCACTAACCCTCAAACCATATAGAAGCTTGATAGGTGTCACGTAAATAAAATAACCAAGAAATGAGGAGGGGAGGGCTGACCTGATTCAATCAAGAAAATTGTGTGGTGCCACTAAAAGAGGGGAAATCTCTTATTTATATGAGAAATAGACGTAAAAGGGTAAGGTTTTTAAGCTTATCAAGGCCCATCAATTTACTTATGTCATCTCTCTTAGGCCTCTTATACCATAATAATTATCTTATTTAAATATTTTAGACCCAAATTAATTAAATCTATTAAATTGTGTGCCTCTTCTTTAATACATGTATATGAAATAAATTAGTACTTCCTCCGTTCCATTTAGTTTGTCTTGTTTAAAAAATCAAACTTTTTAAGGGAGCATCATTTATTGTCTTGTCTAACTTTTAAAAATGTATTAGTTTCCAAAACTACCCTTAAATAAAATTGATTTTCTTTTCAAATGGAGTAGTTTTGAAAATTAAATAGGGGTATAATAGGAACATTAGTAAATTAATGATTTTTATTATTAGAAACAGGACAATATTTTGGGACATCCCAAAATAGAATAGAGGACAAACTAAATAGGACGGAAGGAGTAATAAAATTGTGGGGTGTTACAGCCAACATCTTAGTTGGCAGCAACATATACCACCAGTCATCATGGTACAGAAAGTTTGGTCCTTAGGAGTATTATTTCAACAATATTTATTACCTATGATGAGTAGTTGGTTTAATTGTTTTTCAAGAAAGAAAAATCGTCCTTGTACAACTTTGCATGCTATGGATAGATTTTTTTTTAATACACATCTAATAGAATTTGAATCCAAACAATCTTGTGGGTTTGAGTTAGCTCAAATTCAATTGGTAAAATAACTTGTAGAGTAGGGGATTGATTGTTGTCTTGTTTTAATGATAAAGAGCCATTATTCATAAAACAACATTTGAAGTCCTATTCATCTAAATTAATCAATCTATCTTATTGTTACGAGATGAAAAACTATTATATGTATCTCACAAATTCTAGGACCATAGCATTTTTCACACCATTTGTTACAATTATCATATGTGGTTGACTGTGAGTGGTAAACAACAAAATCATGTTAGACAACAATAAAATTCATATTGTCACAACAATTTAACTACATCCCTTTCAAAATCAAAAATTTAAATTTTAGCATTCTCATATACATATTGTCACAAAAAACTAATTTTTATTTGACATAAAATACATGTTAACTAAAACTGTTTTGATTTTAGAAAAAATACATAAATTTTTGTACATAACCTTTATACACTTAGGGAAAAAAAATTAACGAAAGCCCTAAAAGCATTAATTTAGAAAATATTTTTAAATTTTTTTATAGGAAAAGAAAGGAGTAACTAGTTTTTTTGACAACTTTTTATATTTCCCATAAAATTGTTATCAATTTGTTTTTTAAAGTCTATTAACAAATGACCTAGTGTACTGACTTTTAAATACAAAACAAAAAATAACTCTTAAGAAATTGTATTTATGTTATTATTGACGTGGCATTCATCCCAACAAATTTAGAGGTGTGCAATATGTTGTTCCTGCAGAGCCGACATGGTCCATTTTTCGATTCTCTGCTTACCGAACTGCACTGCAATGCATTCTCGAGCCATGGTTGGTGTATTAGCTCAGCTCGACTATTCTCTTGGGTTTGGCCAATTGGGGCATCGATTGACTTAGTCAATCTATATAAAACGTAGTATAATTTGGTTTTCCACTAACGATCGACATCAACCACGTCATAAGTATATATTCTATTGTAGGTCGGTTAGACTTCGACTGACACTATATCGGTTGTGGTTGGTTCCTACATCGCAACAATTGTTATAATAACTTATAGACTTTTTCTAATAAAATTGTTGCTACATTTATTCTCTCGTGCCAATATCATATCATTTTGTAAACTTTTAAAAAAATAAAATAAAGATAAAACTTTGCTACAAAATTGATTATAACTTAAAAAGTTATAATCTTACTCATTAAAATAAACATTATTATATATTTTGAAAATCTAATTGTTAAATTGCATATTCTTTATGTCTTAATACACATGTCGAATTTTGTGTCAGTCAGATATTATTCACTATATGATCTATAAGTTTATATTTTATGCATAATTTTAAATTATAAAAACTTGCAATTTTAAAAATTTATTGATAACATAACTATTAATTTTCAATTTTCTAAAAATTTTGCAAACATAGAGGAAATAAGAAGAAGATATAATCCAATAGTGGGTTTGTCAAAATTTACCTCAAAGAAAAATATATTAAATATGGTTGTAGCTTAAAGTTATAACTAATTTTGTAACTAAATTTTACCTATAAAAAAAATTATTTTAAAAAAAATAAAAATAAAAGTATTCTCTTGTCGGTATGGGACTATTGGGGTCCTTTTCTATTTCCAAATTTTTTATCCACGTTTTGGAGATAAAGATGGTAGATAACCTGAGTCCTAACTTTCTTTTGTCTCAATAAATTAACCAAATCCTAATTAAAGTAGCTTACATTATTGGGGTTGAAAAGTTGATGGATGAAAAGCTTAAAAAAATGCGGAGGGAACACGTAGGTTTTCCTTTGTTTGGTTCAAAAGGAAAAATGGGGAAGAAAATGGATGAGCTGGGTATTTCTCACATGAGCCCACCAAAAAAGGAAGGGAGGAAAATGGGTCTTTTAGGTCAAATTACTTAAATATCCTTCCACTTTATTGTAATCTGTCAACTACTTATCTGTATATAAAAAAAAGAAAGCGTAAATGCATTTTTAGTCCCTATATTTTGACATTTTTCTATTTTAGTTCCTATATTTTATTTTTACCACTTTTAGTCCCTAAACCAATTAACGCGTGTTATTTTCGTCCTTTTCATTAGTTAGTTGACAGAAATTGCTGAGGTGGCATCTGGGGGCAATAAAATATTATTAAAAAAATTATTTGACATTTTTTAAATGCCAGAATTAAAAAAAAATTACTCAATTTTAATTAAAAAAAAAAACAAAAGAATCGAAACCCAGCAAAATATTCTTCGTGTTCATCCTAGATCAAACCTAGCAACCATGTTTATCCCAGATCCAAAGCCAGCAACCAAGAACACAAATCCAACAACCAAAAACTCAAACCTAAATCACAACAACACAAATGAAAAAAAAATAATAATAAGAAGAAGAAGAAAAGAAACGGAGACCAAACACAAACACATACCTAGATCACAAATAGAGATCAAACACAAACGAAACCCAGATCTCAACCTTCACCAACTGGTCTCAACCCACCCACCCAGCCTGACCTAAACCTAAGCCGACCTGAACAACATTTTCAACGGCACTTTCCCAACCCAACTCGCTTCTCTCAAGAATCTCCAAGTCCTCGATCTCTACAACAACAACATGGCCGGTGAGTTGCCTCTTGACTGCCGTTGAAATACCTAATCTCTGCCATTTGCATCTTGGCGGTAACTATTTCACCGGCCGGATCCCGACCCAGCCGGCTCACAACCCACCCACCTCACCTCAACCTCAAATCCAGCTGCCCCGAACTCAACCCTAGCCACCCAGACTCAACCCACCCCACCTCGATCTCAACCCACCTCATCCCACCGCGATCTCAATCCATCCACCCTACCCCGATCTCAACCTACCCACTCTAGACCATCCCGATCTCAACCCACCACAGCCACCATGAGCCATTGCACCACCAGTTACATGAGTGAGAAACACGAATGTGTGTGAGAGAGAGAGAGAGAGAGAAGAGAATGAGAAAATTTGAGAGAGTGAGACACGGATGAGAGAGAGAGAAGAAAAACTAATTAAAGAAAATGAGATGGAAGAGAAAACACCAGAGAGATTCAAGATATTTTTTATCTTAATTTTAGAGATTTTTTGTTTTATTTTTGTTTTTTATTTAATTAAAATTGATAATTTTTTTTTAAAATGCTGACGTGGCATTTTTAATAATATTTTATTGCCTCCGGCTGCCACCTCAGCAATTTTTGTTAGCTGACTGACGGAAAGGACGAAAATAACACGCGTTAATTGGTTTAGGGACTAAAAGTGGTAAAAATAAAATGTAGGGACTAAAAGTTCATTTACGCCAAGAAATAAATTAGCTACGGTGGGGCCAGGAATTACACTAACTCTTGGAATTTTTTTGTTTTTTTTTAATGTGCACTAACTAGTATGTTATTTTATTTTAATGTGTACTAATTAGTATTAGTACTGAACGGAGTTCAATAATTTCTCATAAGAGAGACTCTTATGTTTGAGTACATAGGACTAGTAAATTGAGAAATTTGTTTCCTTAGGATGCTCTTGTTGAATTACATGGAAAATTGTAACCAAAAGAAATATAAAAGGAAGGATATAAAATATAGGAAATGCGATGTATTAACATTTATTTTAAAAAAACGTTTATTTTAAAAAATAGTGCCGTATAAACTTCTATAAGATATCATTTTTACTAATTTAATTGATGATAAATAATTTTTTTCTTATCTAATAATTTAAAAATTACTTCTTATATTATTTTTCAACATATTTATTTTCCACCGTTTTACTTTTCTATCTTATTTGTTTCTCAAAAAAAAAAAAAAAAAAAAAAAATCTTTTGTATCCTGTTACCAAACACATACAATGGATTTTACCATTTTCATCCTTTTAACCGAATGGAGCCTAACTATAGCTAGAACTAGAATAACAACCAAAAAAGAAGAAGAAAAGAAGAAAGAAGAAGAAGTAACGATGATCACTACGGGTGTCCATGGGTTGAATCAAGTCAAGTTTGCGCTCAACCCACCCTGACCTAATTAGATGAGGTGGAGGGAAACTCAACTTGCTGTCGACTAATATGGAACAACGAGTCAAATGGATTGAGAATTTCAAGGGAGGCAGCTAGTCGACATCGGTTAATGGCTGAGAAAGGTAGAGAACTACTTAGATTGACAAAGATTTGGTGGAAATCTCACTAGATCTAGCAAAGATCTTGTTGAATCCAGTGGATCTCCATTGGATTTGACTAGGTTCATAGGTTGAATCGGGTGGGTTGAATTTTGGGAAGAGAAAATTCGTCATTTGACTCACCATGGTTAGATTTTAAATGTGGAGACCTACAATCACCAATTGGATTGATTTTGGTTCAAGTGTAGTCGGACATCCTTAGAGGTGTTCACCAAACCACACAAACTACAAAAACTGCACTAAAACTGCATGCAAAATGGCATAACAGCATCGCATTGTAAGTAATAATGCACTGTACCGCATGGTGTAGTGCAGTTTGCGATTTTGTAATAAAAAAACCACGCAAACCGCACTGCATTGCACCGCACCGTATTCTTTTTATATATTAATATATTTATTTTTTTAATATTAAATATATTATTAATAGTTTAATAGCCCTAGTTTACTCAAAAAAAAAAGTTTAATAACCCTAGCAAATGTTGATAAGGAAAGCCAACCCAAAATAAAGAAAAACTAGTTCAATAGTTTCAAACTTGGCCCAAAAAGGGGAAAAAAATCAGTTTTAGGCTGGGCAAAAAAAACCCAAAATTTGAAAAATATATTACTTTTAAACCATTCAAACAGAATCTTATACACCGCATAGAGCATGTGACTGCAAAAATGAGGTAAGCTGTTGGGCGGTTATGATTTTGACTAAACTCTAAACCGCATTACACTGCACTACAAATGTGATTGCAAAAATGAGGTGAGGTGTCGTGCGGTTATGGTTTTAGCTAAATCGTACCACAAAGTGCAGTGTTAAAAATGACTCAAAATTGCACCGCCCCACACCATACTGCAAATACCCCTACCCCTAACTGTCAAATACTCATTAATCCATGCACACTATCACCTTCACGATTTAAATGTGAACATTATTCGAGAAGTATAGATATCATACTTAAAATTATAAATGTTCATTTAATAATTGTGAGAAAATATATTGAAAATACACGTTATGCTTGACCCACCTTTCCCCCTATGCCTTGCCTAAATTTCCTCCACGCCGAACGCACCATCTGTGTAGCAGTAACATCCGAGTCATGATATGAAGTATGCGTTTGGATAGGAATTATTCTACCTTGCGTTTACGTTTCTAGCGTCTCACGCTTTTTTTTTTTTTTTTTTTTTCGAGCGGTGATTTTTAACTTTTCTGTCTGTGCACTATTCACACAGACAGTGCAGACTAATGGGTCTTATGATACCGCACTACGTTAGTCGGTAGGATATTTGTTTGCAAGTTCGAAAAACACGTCAATTGTGATCCATATCTTCAACTTATTTATTCCTTTGCTTTCTATTTTATGCCACTATTCTATTCCTTTATTATAATCCATCTAGCCCATCTCTTTAGAAATTCTCATTCCTTGCAGTGGAGACTCTGTACTAAAACTTTGCTATTTATGCAACACTTCCCCATGTTTTTGTGTATCAAATAACAAGAGTTCAAGCTCAACATAGAAGGGTACTACAGTGCAGTCTTGTACTGTTTCTTTGTGTGTTTGTGTTTTTGTGATTCATAACAAAAGGCTCGAGCTCAACAAACATAGAGGGGTACGCAGTCTTGTTTTTCTTTCGTGTCTGAGAGAGAGAGAGAGAGAGAGAGAGAGAGAGGAGGTGATCATGGAAGAGGGTGGGAATAACATGGAGGTAACCCATGAGAGCAGAAGAGAGAATTTTGTGCCACAGGATGTTGAATCGGCAACCACAAGTGACATGTCATCTGGGTCTTGGAAGCTCAGTGTGCAAGAGTTTCCTACAATGGTTGAAAGAAGAGATGGTGGTGAACATGGTTTCTTCACTCGCCGCAGCCTTCTTCATTTCCCAAGTAAATCTTCTTTTATATGTATAGTGTCATTATGGTTACGCTAAGGTGCATACGCTAATGACAATTCCTTTTGCCACATATAATAGAGTTCAAAAGTGTGGTTGTTTGGAGTGACTAACCATATAATTGAATTTAATTGTACTTGAAAAAAAAAATAAAGATAAAACTTTTTTTTATCAATATATTTATGTACTGATAATAATATAATGATATTATCCTAAAGAACATGCCAATACTAGAATGACCAACAATTTTATAATGGCCAGGATATGCCACTACTAGAATGAAAGTTACATTTTTTGTTTTTTTCTTCAAATTCCATATTCTTTCTTTTCTTAGCAAGATGCATGAACAATTTACCAAAAAGTAAATATAAAAAGGACACAGATGTTCTCTGTTAATGTAAAATATGTAATCTGATTTTGGGCTTCATATCTGAGTTCACACAGCCGAGTCACTGGTTTCTTGGTTCAGTCCAAATCTGATTTTTGGCTTGAAAACTGAGTTGACTCAGAGGAGTTACTAAATTTTTTGTACAAAGTACTAACTTCAAAGATGTTCCTTTTGTTTGATGATCTGATTTTTTTGGCTTGGTAACTGAGTTGACTCGGCCAAGTTACTGATTTTGGGCTTGACAACTAGAAGTTGACTTAAATTTGTTTAGTGAAAAATGTTAAATATCTTGTAGATATTTGTTAAAGAATAGAATATCTTGTAGATATTAGTTTAGTAGTTCTGTATTGTAGTTTTGTATATCGAAGTGCTAGTTTGTATATTGTAGTGCTAAGCTACAGTAGCATAGAGTTGTAGTGCATTAAACGGGTGTCGTTTACAGAGCACACTTACTTACTTAGATATCTAGCGCTTGTCGTGTTTGTATTAGTTGACTTGATTGTTAGTCAGCTGGTTACTCTGTTTCTGATATATAAGGAAGCAGAGTCAGATATTTATATATACGAAATCATTCACAACAATTTCCCTCTCTTTTCTTTCTCTCTCTCTCTGTGATTCCACCATTGTAGGAGCTTCAAGCTTGTGTCTGATTTCAACCAAAAAAAAGGGGCATTGGGTTTATAGACCCCGTGGTAAATTTTGCATCCCTTCTAGAGATTGGTCAGGATTCAATTTTCATATTGGGAAGAAATCTTTTAGGTGAAAAATCTATGGACTTTCACAATAGCTGAAGTGGAGCATGCTTGCCATCAAATCCAAAACTTTCACTAGGAAAATTTTCCGAAATTATTGATGCATATGAATTGATTGTTGAATTTTGACGTCCCAATTTTGTTACTACAACCACACAAGAAAATAAATAGATGGAGAAAAAATATAAACCATTGATCTTTTGGCCTTGAATTTTGAAGAGAATTTATTCTAGTTAGATGCTTTTTGGGAACTTTCATTTACCAGCAAGGGACATTTTATAATTCTGTAAATCCTTTCACATTCTTTGGAGATGATACATAAAGAGAGTAACTATAGACTTCACATATGGCCTTTTGTGTTATGCTTGGAGTTCTAATATCATAATAATTCAATGTATTGTTATTAACATAATTTATGTTGGATTATTAGTATTTGATGATTTTGAATGCTACCTCTTTATTCATGACCAATAATGAACATGATGTGAAACTTGGTACTTTTGACTATAGGGAAACGAAGCAAGGTTGCTGATTATTATGAGAAACAAGAAAGACTCCTTGAAGGGTATACGGAGATGGAGACCATGGCTGAAAATGGTTATATGCCTGGAAGTCTAACAGAGGTTGGTTGTGTTCAACTTGATGATTTCGAATGACAACTTTGTGGAACAAAATGGGAGAATAATTTTAATTTCTAAGTTTGGGTGCATAAATAATATCAAATGACTACTATTTGTGTTCATGTTCTGTTTCTCTATTGACACATTTTCGATCATCTGAAATGGTTAATGAAAAGTTCAATCTTCCATCTATACCACCAAGTGAACACCAAACCCCCCCCCCCCCCCCCCCCCCAAACACACTCAAGAAAAAAAAAACCATACTATCTCATCACAGCTAAAATCTTTCTTGTTTCCTAGAAATGAAAAACCAATATTTTTTCATTGTTAATCTTTTTGCACATTATTATTCTCAGGGTGAGTTGCAGCAGCTTGCAAAGAATGAGAGGATGGCTATCCATATATCAAACACGGCTAATGTCGTGCTCTTTGCAGCAAAACTCTATGTTTCTATTCAGAGCAGATCATTAGCGGTTATTGCCTCAACATTGGATTCACTTTTAGATCTCTTGTCAGGCTTTATATTGTGGTTCACGGCCCATGCCATGAGAAATCCAAACCAGCATCGTTATCCAATCGGAAAGAACCGGATGCAGCCAGTGGTAAGTCATCCAATTGAATAATTCTTTGAAAATTCAGATTCTGATGGATTTAGGTTGTTGAAGCTGATAATGAGCATTTATGCGTACTGTTAGCTCTCAAATAATATTATCAACAATATTAGCAATTCAAAACAGCAATTACACACAAGAACACAAAATTTACATAGAAAACCCTTTCTCTTTGAAGGGAAAAAAACCATAGGACAAACTTCGAATAATTCTACTATTATCAAATCAATTACAATAATTCTTATGTATGTCTCACGGTTAAAGAAAAATCTCTTTCGTTTTTCTTTACTCTCACATACTCATTATTTATTTCTTTCAAAGGTGGCAACACTTTGCTCTCTCATTTTTATTTCATTCCCCACGCACAGCTCTCTATTGGCTGTCTTCATTTTCACTAAGCGGCTCCCTCTTAACTACTCTCTCTTCTTTTTCTTTCTTGTGCAGCTTCCTCTTTCTTTGCTCTTGCACATCATCTCTCTGTGTCTTCTTGAAGCGGCAATACCTTACTCTCTCTTTCCTCTTGTGTTCCTCTCAAGAGAAAATTCATTTTCTCTCTCTTGGTTTCACGCACTATTTTCCCTTTCCCCATAGGGAGGATCCTTGGGCCAAAGCCATCAAATTCTTTGTAGCATTGTCTATTTATAAGATTTTTTTCGCTATTTCCTATTGAACTAGGAATACATTACCTTATTAACAAGGAATTGACTTCTACAACAAGGAAATCCAAATTAATTTTTGTTTCTTCAACTAGGAAACCTAATTGACTTTTCAAATCACAATTGGAATTTGAGGCAATTTTCCAACAATCTCCACCTTGACTCAAATTCCATCAATTGTCCTCAACTATCTTCTTTCCTCTTGGGATAACTCCTACCTTAACCAGGTAGTCCTCTTTTCCTCTTCCTTCTTAATTCACACAAAGAATCATCCACTAAATCAACCGTTGTTGGTCTTTTGTTCACAGCATCGTGTGCAACTGATCTTGACAAAGTTAATCGAATAACTCCCAATAAAAGGTTCTAGTCTTCATCCTTTATAGTTTCAGGTTTCGTCCCCAAAAGAGGCAAATGCAACTTCTTCTCATATAGATAATCTTCAATTTGCATCCTCTAATACCCGAAGTCTGTTCCATCAAACTTCTCAATTCCTGAAGCCTTGCCCTTTTTTTTTTTGGCCATCGCTTCCACACTAACCTTAGCTTTAATACCATTTGTTGGGCTCTAAATAATATTATTAACAATATTAGCAATCCAAAATAGCAATCACACACAAGAACACAAAATTTACGTGGAAAACCTTTTCTCTTTGAAGGGAAAAAAACCACAGGACAAATTCCGAATAATTCCACTATTATCAAATCAATTACAATAATTCTTGTATGTTTTTCGGCTAAAGAAAAATCTCATTTGTTTTTCTTTACGCGTCCACACTTTGCTCTCTCCTTTTTATTTTATTCTCCACGCACAGCTCTCTCTTGCCTGTCTTCATTTTCTTTAAGCGGCTCCCTCTTGGCTACTCTCTCTTCTTTTTCTTTCTTATGCGGCTTCCTCTTTCTTTGCTCTTACACGTACTCTCTTTGTGTCTTCTCAAAGGTGGCAGTACCTTACTCTCTCCTTCCTCTTGTGTTCCTCCCAAGCGAAAATTACTTTTCTCTTTCTTGGTTTCACGCTTTATTTTCCCTCTCCTCATAGGGAGGACCTTTGGGCCAAAGCCATCAAATTCTTTGTAGCATTGTCTATTTATAAGACTCTTTCGCTAACCCTCTTGAACTAGGAATACATTACCTCTTTAACAAGGAATAGATTTCATTCCACACAAAGGAATAGTCTTTCCATCTACAACAAGGAACCCAAATTAATTTTTCTTCTTCAACTAGGAAACCTAATTGACTTTCTAAGTCACCAAATTTCCCAACATGTACTTGGTTAGTGTGGCTTCTGTAGATCATTTGGTTGCTCAGAAGTTGGTGGAGTGAAAATTATGCATCTTAAACTTTATTTAAAAAAAATTTACCCCAAAGAAATCATTTAATGTTTTTATTTCTCCATTTCATGATTTCATCAAACCTTTCTGTAATCAATAATGAAAATAAACTGAAATGCTATTCCATCATTAGTACTATTGGCTCAGCTATGTCTTATTCCACAAATTCTAGAGGCAAAAGCAATAGATAGACATTTCATGATGTCATGCCACAGTTTATTTCAAGACTAAATATTTCATCAGGTCCATGCTTTAGGCTCTCATGTTGTTACCGAAATTTTGAGCTTGGGGTCTGTTACTGTGTTTAAAAACAAATAGCATTGGTTTTGGGCAAATTTGTTTAATTAGAAACTACAGTGAATATACACAATCTAGTCTTAGGAATAAAAATTTCAGGGATCAAATGGAAAAGTGGTCGAACAATCTACTCTTGGGAATAGATAGCATTGGTTTTGAGCATAAATTTGAGTGTAGGTTGATGAGTGATTATGAGTTACAGGGATGTAGACCCAAGGCTTGCTAATAATCACATCATATTCAGCCAGACTGTGTTTCAACTTTTTGTTACAACACTTATGCTTTAATGCAACAAATATTTACTAATTTAGCTTGAGATTGCAGGGAATTATTGTTTTTGCTTCAATAATGGCAACTCTTGGATTACAAATTCTGCTCGAGTCTGGTCGACAATTCATTGCACAGGTATGCAACTTTTATCTCACATGCTCCGATCTATGTTAAGGATGTGGATGACTGTGAGCATTGCTAGACTCAGACATATTTTAATCAAAATTGGCTTTGAGAAGGGTTTGAAAATTAACTCCCTTCTTTATGTCTTGTCTGAACTCTAAGGTCCAATGTGACTTTGGTTCTTGGTACTTCATGAAAAGGATGACATAGGTTTTGAGCTACTACCTAAATGTATGAGATCCTTGTTAGATCATATTCTGAGTTGGTGGATGTAACATTTAAACATGACTGTTCTAAGTTTCGTTTTTTGTAGTCATTCACTGTATCAGTGATTCCTTTAATATTAATTTCATTTCCTGTTCTGGTTACAGACCCAGCCTGAAAGGGATCCTCAGAAGGAGAAATGGATGATTGGAATAATGGTCTCTGTGACCATAGTGAAGTTTATACTCATGGTCTATTGTCGAAGATTTAAAAATAAAATTATTAGAGCCTATGCTCAAGATCACTTTTTTGACGTTATTACTAATTCAATTGGTTTGGCAGCAGCCGTCCTAGCCATTCGATATTATTGGTGGATTGATCCTACTGGAGCTGTTATAGTAAGTTCATATGCAGCTCTTCTTCTTTTTTTCTTTCTTCTTCGTTCCTTTTTTTTTACTACCATACTTTTGATAATTGGGTGCATTTGTTGTTTTTATTTATCCAAAAATAATAAAGATAATTGAATTCAGCTACCATACAAGTTATCAATTTCCTTTTTTTTCCTAAAATTATCAAAATCACTTGCAGCCATGACAAAAATATGGGTATTCACTCTATATCTCTCATTTTCAAAGTGAAATGGACACTATTTGTGATTGGCTCCTTGGAGTTGATCTTAATCTATCTTTTTATAATGATTTGTTGAACCTGTGATGCAGATAGCATTATATACAATGAAGATATGGACGAAGACAGTCATTGAGAATGTCCGGGCACTAATTGGAAGGACAGCACCACCTGAATTTTTGGCAAAGCTAACATATCTGATATGGAACCACCATGAAGATATCAAGCACATTGACACAGTAAGAGCATACACTTTTGGTTCAGAGTATTTTGTGGAGGTTGACATAGTTTTGCGACAAGATATGCTTTTGGACAAAGCTCATAATATCGGTGAGTCACTTCAAGTGAAGCTTGAGCAACTCCCAGAAATTGAGCGAGCTTTTGTACATATAGATTTTGAGTATTCTCATAGACCAGAACACAACATTGCGGTTTGATGAAAATGATGATGATGACAATAGTAATGATCAGAACTCAGCCTTTCCAGAGCAAAACGGTATTTGAATGAGTTGCTGATTTAGTTAATATGTGATGCACTTTTATTGTAATGCCAGATTATAGAATTTACCATCTGATGACTTAATGCCACTAATCGTGAGGTATCCCTCTTATTATATAGTAGATGGAGCTTCATTAGACAGTTGATCTTGTACTAGTCCTTTGATATGCAACCATTTTTCTTTTAATGCAAGATGCTAATAATTTGGATAATTTGAGTTCACCGTTCAGGACAAACTTTATTCTGGTCATGCTAATGCAACAAGCCTTCATTTTATTGTTCTTGTCAATTTCTTTAAGGAAGTTATGAAAGCAATAACTTTATTTAAGTTAATTCATTCCAAAAATATAGTAAAACCATAATTCAGATTTCAGATTGAAGGAGTATCTGGGGAAATGAGTGATGGAGCTCGTATAGCTTATGGTACTCTCACATGCACACACCAAAAGGGTACTTTGAGCAAAGAAATGAGAAGTTATGAAAGCAATAACTTTATTTGAGTTAATTCATTCCGAAAATTTAGTAAAACCATAATTCAGATTTCACATTGAATGAGTATTTGGGGAAATGAGTGATGGAGCACGTATAGCTTATGGTACTCTCACATGCACACACCAAAAGGGTACTTTGAGCAAAGAAATGAGAAAATATGGGTATTTTTTTTTGGGCCTGAAGTGTATGAAGCATTTTATGATTAGGCAGTAGGTATTCATGTTAACAGTGAAACGGAATTTGGGCAGCACATAGATCATCTATTTGGACCCTTAGCTTTTTGTTAAAAATATTGTACATAAAAACAGGCTAAAAAAAATAAAATAAGATGATTGATTGCTGAAAGTACTGTACCAAAAAAAAAAAATTGAGGAGTGAAACTCACAAAGCCACCATTAGCAAAAAGTGCATTTTTAAGTAAAAAGCATAAGGTGGAAACTGCAAAAATAACCTATACAAGGGAAAAAAAAGTTCATTTATTGTGGGAATCACGTGAGACCCACAAACTGTAGAAAAAAAGAAAAGGAGCTAAAAGTTGGCTTATAATCTATTTCCAAATGATTTAATTACAAATGCACATTTAGATTCTCCCAAATGTTGAAATGCACACTTACATTCTCATTTTGTTATCGAAGATTCTCCCAAATGCACACTTACATTCTCATTTTTGTTATCGAAATATATTGGGCTCAGGGTCCATTGAGTTTATGAACAAATAGCATTGGTTTTGGGGCAAGTTTGTTAAATTATATTAGAAAATGCAAGGGACCATTGACTTTTTTCTTGTATCAAGCTACGAATAGACACAATCTAGTGTTAGGAATAAAAATTAAGTTGGAGAAGCGGTCAAATAAACTACTCTTGGGAGTAAATAGAATTGATTTTGAATGTATGTTGTAGAATGACTATGACTTTGTACCAAAGGCATGCTAAATAATAATCTGCTCTAGTCTGGTCGACAATTCATTTCAAAGGTATTCAACTTTAATCTCATGCGCTCCGAACTAAGTTAAGGATATATATAGATGGCAGTGAGCATGCATGGCTGGAGCTGGACTCGGACATATTTTAATTTGGAGCTTATGGCGTGTTTTTGTGTTAATCTCATGCTAAATAATGATGGCTTCTCAGGAGCACTAGCAACGGGAGTATAAACCCCCCCTTCTCCCAATTGCTATTTTAGCAATTGGGTATAAAAACTCCGAGTTGCTATTTTGCACACTAAAACCTTAAAAACCATCCACGTTTGTCTAGGAATGTAAACTTATATTTTTTTTCCATCTAGCTACAGTAAGATCATTCACATCAGTTGGTGGATACTTTTCTATAATACAAAAACTCCTTCATTTTACACATTTTGGCCAAAAAAACACTCACATCAGTAGGTATAAAGCTGTGTAAAATTGTGCAAATTCATTCACGAGCTACAGTAATCGTGTAAATATACACGGCTACTGTAGCTCGTCCATTTATTATTTTATTCATTTCCCGCACACTCCTTTTTTTCTCTCTCTTCTCCATGCTCAACAAACTCAGTAACATTCACACACAAATTAACATAGAGATACACTTGCTCAAAAAAAAAAAAAACACACACACCACACACACCACACACAAAGATACACAAACACACTCACACACAAACAAACCCACACGGACAAATAACTAAAAGACAGATCGGTGCTTGATCGGAGCCTGATTAGAGCCAGAGGGATCTCGGATCTGATCGGTGCTTGTGGATTGGAGTTAGGGAGATCGGTTCTTGTCGAGTCTTGTCTGATCGGTGCTGTGAATCGGAGCTGTCGGGAGAGTTGATCTGAAAAATGGGTAAAGATGAGAATAGAGAGAGAGAGAGCAAAATCAAAAAAAAAATGGGGGAGAGAGAGAGAGCGCGCACGTATGTATAGGGGTCGTTAAGAGAAATAATAAAAAATTTGAGAAAATTGATTATTTAATTAAAAGAGGTGATAGAATAGATGAACTGATATAGGTGTCTTGTAAAAATGAATGTGATAAAAAAAAAAAAGTAGATTTTTAATGTAAAAATAGATATGTAAAATAAACGAACTGACGTGGCTGTTCTGGTAGTTAGAACTTACTGTAGCTAGTATGTATAAATAAAATAATATTATTTTCTATCTCTGCTCCATCTTTTCTCTTATTCTTTTCTTCTTTTCTACATCTTCGTCTGACTCTTCACTCTTTCTTCTTTCTGTCTTTGTTCTTCTCAGTTCTTTTTTAGACACTCTCTCTCGATTTTTTGGCAGTGGATTGAAGGGGCAACACATCCCCACCACCGGCACCACCACCATCTTTCTCCGACGCCACATGCCCCACAACCACCAACAACAACCATCGCCAGCCCCATTAGCAATTGTAGATGCGGTCAATGCCGCCTGACACAACAATCCACTGTTGCCATTATTGGGTATTGGTACTTGTTATCATTGGCGGATGCCATCATCTAAGCTATTAAAACTTGTTTTTTTACAGATCTGAAGAAGATAAGGTAGCAGTAGGTACCCATCATAGATTTGAAGAAGAAACTTGTTTCTTAGAATATGATGTCAATATTTTCTGCTCCAATTTTTTTTCCGTTAGTAGTGGATGGCATACAAACTATTGGTTAAGAACGGCTAAAGACTTAGGAAAGAAAGAATAAAGAAGAACCAAGAGAACAAAGGAAGAAAAATGTTGCTGGTGACCTGTTGTTGGTGATAAGTGGGCATCGGAGAAAGATGGTAGTGGTGCCGGTGGTGGGGATGTGTTGGCTGTTGTGTCTTTTTTAATTTTCAATTAATTAAGGTAACTGAAATAACAAAGGCTGAAAATTAGCAATTAATAAAATAGATGTACATGTGTCAAGTTTTTATTTGTGGAATATAGAGTAAGATAGAAGATTTGGACTCGGTGGTGGTGTAGTAGATTTGTGGTTTTTTTTTTTTTTTTTTTTTTTTTGATTTGTGGTGGTTCTTGTACAGGAAAAAAATGAGAGAGAAAGAATAAATAAAAAGAAAGAAATGATAAATAAACTATAAAAAAATAATATTTAACTGCAGTGATTAAAGAATAGAAACTGAGATGTAGGTTGTATTGCAAAATGAGTTGGTATAAGAGATTGAGTTAGAAACCTGGATACTAGTGCTTTAAGTACTTATATCTACAACCTACTATTCACAAGTTCGTAAACACAAAATAATATAATTTATTCACTCTCTTTTTGGAGTAATTGAATTGTTTACATTATTTAATGTTGTAATTTATATTATTTTAATAAGTTGTATGTAAAAATAGAAACTGAGATATTAGGTAAGTTATAAAATAGAATGTCAAAATAGATAAAATAAGACCTTAAAAGTATAAAATAGAGACGTATTCATCCTCGGATGCAAAGTGCTTTGGCTGGTTTGTAATTAGCACATGAAATGATGACTTCCCAATTTCCTAAAAAATAAAAGGATCTATGGCTTTTTTTTTTTTTTTTTATGAAAAATAATTAAAACATGTAGCTAACTTCGTAATTCGAACTTTTTTCTCTTAAACTTCTAAACACTTTGTGTATAGGGAGGTGTCAATTCAGTTATAAGACCTTTAGCTTATGACTTTTAAGTGTAGTTTATGACGTATTTTTATGTCGGAATTACATTAATTTTTTCTTGTAGGATATACTTGTTTCTTAAAATAAAAAAATATGATGATAAATATAGTAGTAAAGTTGATCACGTTTTGCACTCCCCTGGAAAGAAACAATTTATGACGGTGGAGGCTGCTTTTACTTTACACTCATCATTTTGTAAGTTCGAAGATGTCAACTGTTCTGTGATCGATAACTTTAACTTATTCCTTTCCTCTATATTTTATGGAATTCTATTCTTTTATTACGATTCATGTCTAGCCCATTTCGTTACAAATTCTTAATCTTTGGAGTGAAGACTAAAGTGGGATAGAGATAATACTAAACTTGCTATCTATGAAAGTGGAACAGTTTCCCAAGTTTTTGTGTGTCATTAACAAAAGCTCTACACAGAAGGGTTCAGTCCTGTACTTCTTTGAGTGTGTGTTTTGAAGTAACTTTCCCAGGTTTTTGTGACACAATAACAAAATCCCAAGCTAAACATAGAAAGCTACAAAGTCTTGTTTTCCTTTGTGTCACAGAGAGAGAGAGAGAGAGCTCATCATGGAAGAGGGTGGGAATGGCATGAATGTGAGCCATGAGAGCAGCAGAAGAGAGAACTTTGTGCCACAAAATGTTGAATTGGCATCGAGAAGTGAAATGTCATCTGGGTCTTGGAGGCTCAGTGTGCATGAGTTCCCAGCACTGGCTGAAAGAAGAGATAGGGAGCATGGTTTCTTCACTCTCCGCACCCTTCTTCATGCCCCAAGTAAGCAGTAACCATTCTGTGTTTGAAAACAGAGATATAATTGATTAAGGGTCGGAAATGGGCCGGCCCGGCCCCTTTATTTCTTGGCCCATGGGCCTACTGGGCTGGGTTTCGTGCGCTGTGGAGTAATGTCTATGTTGTTTTTAGAGAGCTGAGCAACTAAGTTGAGCCTAATAGGCTGTTCATGAACTTTTTTAATGGGTTTTTGATGGGCTTATAATTTTTTTTTAAAAAAAGTTATAATTATATTATATTACAAAACATAAATGATCAAATTAAATATACTAAAAAAAAAAACCATTGAACAGCTTGTATTGATTAGAATAAATAAGTATATAAATCTATTCATGAATATATTATGGTGATAACAATTGCATTACTACATGGAGAGATTTTTTTTTTTTTTTTTTTTTTTTTAAGGAAAGAATCAAAGAGCTATTAGATATTTTTTTTCAACATCTATTTACTTCTATTTTATTAATGTTTTAAATGGGTTTTTTTTTTTTCTATCTTTTAATATATAAAAAATGTCTAAAAATTATTTTTTTATTTTTTTTTAAAAATTGAAATTTACTAGACTACTAGCAATATATATTTTTAGTAAGCATGGCTTAACTCAATCACTTTAAGTATTTTAGTGTTTGGCCAAGACATGCCAATATTAGAATGAAAGTTATTTTAATTTTGGAATTTCATATTCTTTTTTAGGAAGATTCAATGTTTAAGATTGAGATTTAAAAAAGTAACTTTCAATCTTAACCTTTGAATATAAAAAAAGTTAAAAGTGAAAAAGCAAAAAAAAAAAAAAAATTGTGAGAAGTGAGGGGTAAATGCACGTGGTGCACTGGATCCTAATCCCGATTTAAGAACTATTTAGCAAAAATAAAATAAAATAAAAAGACATAAATGTTCTTGTTTAATGTAAAATATGTTATTTAATTTTTGGCTTCATAACTGAGTTGACTCATCTAACTCATTGGTTTCTTTGTTCGGTGTAAATCTGATTTTTGGCTTGATAACTTCGATGACTCGGGCGAGTTTCTACTTTTATTTTCAATAATTATAAACCAGACGAGTGACTAATTTCTTCGTACAAAGTACAAATTTCAAAGATGTTTTTGTCTCAGTGTATGATCTGATTTTTGGCTTGGTAACTTCAAGATGTTCTTTTTTTTTTTTTTCTTTTTTTTGGTTCAGCTTATAATTTGATTTTGGCTTGACAACTGAGTTGACTCAACAGAGTTACTGATACAAAGAAAAAGGGACTATTGTCCCAATGGCTAAGAACATTATAATTCAATTGGCTCTTTTTGGTGTCCTTAACAGAAAATCCTTTCAAATCATCTTTCTCCAATTATCGAATTATCCAAAAAAGTCTATTGACCCAATGATAAGTTTTGTATCCCTTCAAAGTTCAAGGGAGTGGTCAGGATTAACTTATATATTGGGCAGGGATCTTTTAGGTGCCCAATCTATGGACTTTCACAATAGCTGAAATGGAGCATGATTGCCATCAAACCAAAACTCACTAGGAATTCCAGCAATATGATTCTGAAATTTTGAAAAGGATGATTGTTGAATGTTGAGTGTTCACATCCATATCCCAACTGTGTTAGGATAACAACCACAATTGAAACTAATACGTTAAGAAAGAAAATATATAAATTATGATCTTTTTCCCTTACTGTTTGAAGCAAATTATTCTTGTTAGATGTTTTTTGGGAATTTCAATTCACCAGCAAGGGACATTCTATAATTCCTGCACTTAAAATTTGTGAATGATGGAGTCATACGGCTTTCGGGAATAACTCCTTTCACATTCTTTGGAGATGATACATAAAGAGAGAAACTATAGAATGACTTCAATAATGTCATAATAATTCAAAGGATTGTTGCTCTTTAACATACTTGATGTTGGGGTCTTTTGGAAAATAAAATATCAATTAGGATGACTTTGATTGCTTTCAATTTGACTAGTGCTGAACATAATGTAAAACTTGTTACTCTTGACTGCAGGGAAACGAAGCAAGGTTGCTGATTATTATAAGAAACAAGAAAGACTCCTTGAAGGGTTTACTGAGATGGAGACCATGGCTGAGAATGGTTATATGCCTGGAAGTCTAACAGAGGTTGGTTGTGTTCAACTTGATGATTTTGAATGACAACTTGTGGAACAAAATGGGAGAATAATTTTCTGAGTTTGCTGCATAAATAATATCAAATGATTACTATTTGTGTTCATGTATCACCTTGTGCCCCCCCGCCCAAAAAAGAAAAACCATACTATATCATCTCAGCTAACATCTTTCTTGTTTCCTAGAAATAAGAAACGGATATTTTTTCATTGTTAATCTTTTTGCACATTATTATTCTCAGGCTGAGATGCAGGAGCTTGTGAAGAGAGAGAGGATGGCGATCTATATATCAAACATAGCTAACATTGTGCTCTTTGTGGCAAAACTCTATGCTTCTATTCAGAGCAGATCATTGGCGGTTATTGCCTCAACATTGGATTCACTCTTAGATCTCTTGTCAGGGTTTATATTGTGGTTCACAGCCCATGCCATGAGAAACCCAAACCTGTATCGTTATCCAATTGGAAAGAACCGGATGCAGCCAGTGGTAAGTCATCCAATCGAATAATTCTTTGAAAATTCAGATTCTGATGGATTTAACGTGTTGAAGCTGATAATGAGCATTCATGTGTACTTGGTTAGTGTTGTATCTGTGGATCATTTGGTTGGTCAGAAGTTGCTGGAGTGAAAATTAAGCATCTTAAACTAATTAAACAAGTTAACCCCAAAAAAGTTGAGATTTTATGCTATTCCATCAATGAGGGAAATAAACTTAAATGCTATTCCATCATTACTACTATTGGCTCAGCTATGTCTTATTCCACAAATGCTAGAGGCAAAAGCAACAAATAGACATTTCATGATGTCATGCTACAGTTTATTCTATTACAAGAAGTCTGAGATTTATATATTGCAAGACTAATTATTTCATCAGGTCCATGGTTTAGGCTCTCATTTTGTTATCTAAATGTTGAGCTTAGGATCTTCTGATTTTATAAACAATTACCATTGGTTTGGGGCAATTGGTTAATTAGAAACTGCAGTGAATAGACACAATCTAGTCTTAGGAATAAAAAGTTCAGGAATCAAATGGAAAAGTAGTCAAATAATCTACTCTTTGGAAGAAATAGTATTGGTTTTGTGCATAGAGTTTGAATGTAGGTTCAAGAGTGATTATGACTTACAAGGATGTAGACAGACTCAAGTCATGCCAATAATCACATCATATACAGCCAGACTGTGTTTCAACTTTTCGTTATAACTTACAACACGTGCTTTAATGCAAATTTTTTTTTTATAGTAATTTAGCTTGCAATTGCAGGGAATCATTGTTTTTGCTTCAGTAATGGCAACTCTTGGGTTACAAATTCTGCTTGAGTCTGTTCGGCAATTAATTGCACAGGTATGCAACTTTTATCTCACGTGTCCTAATCTAAGTTAAGGATGCAGAAGGCAGCAATGAGCATGGCTAGACTCGGACATATTTTAATCAAAGCTGGCTTTGAGAAGAGATTGAAATTAACTCCCTTCTTGATGTCTTGTCAGAACTCTGAGGTCAAGTGTGACCTTGGTTCTTGGTACTTCTTGAAAAGATGACATAGGTCTTGAGCGACTTCCTAAATGTATGAGATCCTAGTTAGATCACATTGTGAGTTGGTGGATGCAACATTTGAACATGACCATTCTAAAATTTCATTTTCTGTAGTCATTTACCGTATCAGTTTGCCATTTAATATTAATTTTCAATTCCTGTGCTGATTACAGACCCAGCCTGAAAAGGATCCTGAGAAGGAAAATGGATGATTGGGATAATGGTCTCTGTAACCATAGTGAAGTTTCTGCTCGTTGTCTATTGTCGAAGATTTAAAAATGAAATTATTAGAGCCTATGGTCAAGATCATTGTTTCGATGTTATTACTAATTCAATTGGTTGGGAGCAGCTGTCCTGGCCATTCGATATTATTGGTGGATTGATCCCACTGGAGCTGTTATAGTGAGTTCATATGCATCTCTTCCCCCCCCCCCCCCCCCCCCTCTCCTTATTTTACTATACTTTCGATGATTGGGTTCATTTGTTGTTTTTATTCATCCAAAAATAATATTGATAATTGGATTCAGCTACTTTACAAGTTATTAGTTTCCTTTCTTTTCCTAAAATTATCAAAATCACCAGCAGCCATGTTTGGCATGACAAAATATTGGCATTCACTCTATATCTCTTGTTTTTAAAGTGAATTTCCCACTATTTGTGGCTTGAGGATAGAACGTTCATTGGCTCCTTGGAGTTAAAACCTTAAAGGTATCCTTTTTTATAATGATTTGTTGAACCTGTGATGCAGATAGCATTATATACAATAAATACATGGACGAAGACAGTCATTGAGAATGTCTGGGCACTAATTGGAAGGACAGCACCACCTGAATTTTTGGCAAAGCTAACTTATCTGATATGGAACCACCATGAAGATATCAAGCACATTGACACAGTAAGAGCGTACACTTTTGGTTCAAATTATTTTGTGGAGGTTGACATAGTTTTGCCACAGGACATGCTTTTGAACAAAGCTCATAATATTGGTGAGTCACTGCAAGTGAAACTTGAGCAACTCCCAGAAATTGAGCGAGCTTTTGTTCATATAGATTTTGAGTATACTCATAGGCCAGAACATAAGATTGCGATTTAATGAAAATGATGATGATGACAGTAGTAATGATCAGAGCTCAGCGTTTCCAGAGCACGAGGGTATTTGAATGAGTTGCTGATTTAGTTAATATGTGATGCAATTTTATTGTGATGCCAGATTATATAATTTACTATCTGATGGCTTAATGCCACTAATCATGAGGTATCCCTCTTATTATTACCATTTTTCTTTTAATGCAAGATGGTAATAATTTGGAGAATATGATTCACCCTTCAGGACAAACTTCATTCTAGTCATGCTAATGCAGCAAGCCTTCATTTTATTGTTCTTGTCAATTTCTTTATGGTAGTTATGTAAGCAATAACTTTATTTGAGGTATTTTCTTATTTCTTTAGTATGGTGTCACTATTGATTCTCCTCTTGTGGCTACCAAAAGTGTTTGTTCTGCCATATGACTTGAAATGAATAGATTAGACAACCAATCTTCAGTTATCTTGAATCTTCTTCCAATTTATCAGTCGAGCAACAGCCATTTAGGCTGCCAGATTGCTGCTGCTCAATCCTTCTGGGGTTCAAAAGTTCAAGATATTAGCTCTTATGTTTGTCAAAATTGTTAATCCATTGTCCTACTTCATACCAAAAATTTAGTAAAACCATAATGTAGATAACTTCATATACAATTGAGTGTTTGGGGAAATGCAGTGATGAAGCATGCATAGCTTATGGTACTCTCACATGCACACGGAGTACATTGAGCAAAGAAATGAGGAAAAAAAAAAAAAAGGTTTTAATTTGGCCCGAAGTATATGAAGCATTTTATGATTTTGTAGTAGGTATTCATGTTAACAGTGAAACAGAATTTGAGCAGGACATAGGTCATCTATTTGGACCCTAGCTTTTTGCTGAACGTACCTTTAGATAAAAGCTAAATGTCTCCTCTCTCTCAACTTTCCCTCATGATTTTGGATAGGATTTCCGAATCTCTCTTAGTTCTCCCTCGTGATTTTAGGTAGGGATTTGGGTTGGTGGCACAAATAACAGTTTGGGTCGGTGGCTATGGTTGCAGTTTGGGTCGGTCATTTGGTGGGGTTTGGATTGATCATTTGGGTCTAACTTTGGGTGGGTTTTGGGTTGGATTTAGGTGGTGTTTGGGTTGGCATTTGGGTCAAAGTTTGGGTGGTGTTTGGGTCAGATTTAGGTGGTGTTATGTCTTCGTTTGGATTGGCGTTTGGGTGGCCATTGGGTTGACGTTTGGGTCGGTGGCTGTTTCAATGGGAGCGATGGGTTGTTTCGGTGCTTGTTAGTTTTAATTTGGTGGTGGGTCTCGGTGATGGTTGTTTGGTGGTGGTTGGGTTTCACTAGTGGCCGTTTTGGTGATTTTATTTTAGCATTAAACATAATAAAATAATATAAACAATACAATAAAATAATATATCTACTACATTAAATAACTACCACATTTAACACAATAAAATAATATAACTTTTAATAAAATATTTCTTTTTTACCATCTTAGCTACCACGTATAGCCATCTTTGGCTATACATGTAGCTCAATAGCCAAATTTTTTAGGTTTTCTTTCACAATTGCAACATGCTTTTTAGTATTGGTGCGAGTCATCTGCATTGATGACCCACCTTTGAACTCTCGCCTTTGTTTAGCTTGTTTTGGCTGGGAGTGAACTCCACAATGAAATCTGCCAGTGCTTGTGCTTTTATCACGCTTCTTGGTTGGTACCTGGAATCAAACTTACTAAGTTCTATGACCCATTAGATTAGTCGTCCTGTGGGTTCCAACTTGTTCATCACCTTCTTTAGTGGATGATCTATCAAGACATTAATGACATGAGCTTGAAAATAATGCCTCAACTTCCTAGAAGCCGTGACCAAAGCAAAGGCTCGCTTTTCCATCATTGAATATCGTCCTTCCGCTCCTCTTAGCGCTCGGCTTGTATAGTAAACCAGCTTCTGTATCCTCCTTTCTTCTCTAATCAATGCCGAGCTTACTGCATGTGGGGACATCGTTATACAAATATAATTCTTCACCTGGTATGAACGGGCTTAGCAAAGGAGTTGTAGTGAGGTAGGTCTTGAGGTCTTGGAAGGCCTTCTAGCACTCGCTTGTCTATTCAAATGCTTTTTTGAGAATTTTAAAGAATGGTAACACTTGTCAGTAGCTTTTAAGACAAATCTGTTAAGGGCAGCAAATCGTCCAGTGAGAAATTGGACTTCTTTGATATTCCTTGGAGGTTCCATATTTAGTATTGCTTGGATTTTATCAAGATTTGCTTCAATGCCCCTATGTGAAACCATGAATTCAAGAAACTTACTTGACGAAACTCCAAAAGCACACTTGGTCAGATTCAACTTCATATTATACCGTTTGAGCGTATCAAAGGTCTCCTGAAAATCATCTAGATGTTTTTCCTCGTCCAAACTCTTTACTAGCATATCATTTACATAAACTTCCATGTTTCGTCCAATCTGTGGACGAAACATATGGTTAATCAGCCTTTGATAAGTTGCCCTTGCGTTCTTCAAACTGAAAGGCATCACCTTGTAATAAAACAAGCCTTGGCTAGTGATGAAGGATGTATTTTCTTGATCCACCTCGTCCATCTTTATTTGGTTGTAGCCTGAAAAAGCGTCCATGAAACTTAGCAATTTATGACCCACAGTCAAGTCCACCAACTGGTCAATGCGTGGCAATAGATGGCTATCCTTAGAGCGAGCCTTGTTCAAATCAGTGAAGTCCACGCACATCCTCCATTTTCCATTAGCCTTTTTGACAATTACCACATTAGCCAACTAGTTCGGGTAATAAAATTCCCGGATAAATTTTGCTGCAGTTAACTTTTGGATTTCCTCTTTAATGGCATTTTTTAGTTCAGGGGCAAAAATTCTTTTCTTCTGATGCATGAGCTTGGAAGAAGGATATATGTTCAGATGATGGTAATGACGTTTGGGTCAATACTTGGCATATCCTCGTGACTCCAGCGAACACATCTATACTTTTCTTTAGAAATTGGACAAGGTTTTGCTTTGTCTTCTCTTCCATGCTTGCTCCAATTCTTGTAAACTTTTCAGGGTTATGCTCATCCAAAGGAATGTCTTCTAGCACTTCTATGGGCTCTGCGGTAACCCTTCTCTCGTCTATGCTCATTGTCTGTACGTGCTCATACATGACCAACATAGTTAAATAGCATTCTCTAGTGGATAATTGGTTTCCTTGCACCTGACCTATTACATACTTTGTTGGGAACTTAACAGAAAAATGGTAGGTAGACGTTACTGCCTTCCAACTGTTTAAAGTCAGTCTTCCAATAATAGCATTGTATGACGATGAACAATAAACTATAATGAAGTTTACTTCTTTAGTTATTTGTTGAGGATATGCTCCTACCACCATAAGCAACGTAATGGTACCTACGGGTTGCACCTTTATCCCTCTAAATCCTACCAAGGGAAAGTTTACTAGACGAAGGTGATCTTGTTTGAGCCTCATTTGTTGGAAGGCAGGATAATATAAGATGTCAGCTGAACTTCCGTTGTCTATCAACACCCTTCTAGTCATATAATCATTAATGAGCAAGGTGATGATGATTGTCTCGTCATGTGGGTGGTGAACCCTTTTAGCATCCTCTTTCATGAACGTAATGGTTTGCTTGTCCACTCCTCTCGTCCTTGGAGATCGTCCAGAAAGTTGGATGTTCTACACCATCTTCAAGTGTCTTCCTTGACTTGGAAGACTGCCCTGCCGAGGTTCCTCCGATAATAACTCTTATTTCTCCAAGTGGGGGTTGTGACAACCCTTCTACATTGCCCTTCAACTTCTCATCCTTGTGGTCTCGTACAAGAAAATTTCTCAATTTCCTTGCCTAATAAGGTTCTTTATCTGTTGCTTTAAAACAAAACACTCGTTCGTGTCATGCCCATGGTCTCTATGGAAGCGGCAATACTTGTTCCTATTGCGCTTGTTGGGATTTCCATTTATTTTTTCTGGCCACTTTAAGGATGGGTCATCCTTAATTTGCATAAGCACTTGTTTAAGCAGCATGTTCAAGAGGGTATATTGTTGACTCCTCGCTAAAGAACTTGCCTTCTTGTTATCTCTGTCTTTCTTTTCTCCTGCCCAAGTCTTCTTTGGACAAAGACCTTGCTCAAGATAGCGCAGGAGATCTGCTTCCATACACTCAGCTCTCTTCCTCTTCTTGGCTATGATTGCATCCTTTACATTCATGAAGTTCTGGGCTGAATGGACAAGTTCAGCCATAGTTTGAGACTCTTGTTCATAAAGCTTATGGATGAATAAATCTGAATTAACTCCATTATGGAAGGCCGCTAATAACAATTTGTCATCCATCTCGTCCATTGTCAGGGCTTCCCTATTGAATCGAGTAATGAAGGACCACAAGCTTTCATTGTCCCTTTGTTCTATGGTTAATAGGTTGGACGAGGAACGTTTGGGCCTTTGTACTCTGATAAAGTTATTGACGAACAACTTACTCAATTCTTCGAACGAGCACATAATGTTTGGAGGTATCTTGTTGAACCATACTTGCGCTGGCCCCTTGAGGGTGGTAGGGAAAGCCCTACACATAATATCTTCTGAAACCCCTTGAAAGTGGCGATATGATCACACGGGTCGCGCGTTCCATCATATGAGTCCAAGGAAGGCATTTTAAAATTGGGAGGCAAGGGATGATTGGTGATGGAAGCAGTGAAAGGGGAGTCTGTTTGGTGAACTAAATCATCTACGGGATTCGCCCTTCTCATATTCTCCCTCATCATATCCATAGCCGTCCTTATTTGATCCATCTCCCTTTCCAAGTGTGGCGCCCTTCATGAAGTGGTTCCCCTTGACTGGTTCTCAGGCTCTGCATTTTCTCATCTATCTTCTTGACTTTGGGCTTGCCCTTCCGCGTGTCTTTCTTGGTGTTGCCTCCTTAGACTAATCTCCTTACTCAACTCTCGGTTTTGACGGGTTAGTTCCACCATGGCGGCTACCATGGACTGTATGTGTTGGATGGAAGGTGATTACATGATAGGTGCTGATTGACGATCACAGTGGGGATTACTAGAAGCATCTTTACTCTCTTGGTGGCTTGGACTAGTGACCCCTGATCTTGTCCGAACCATGCAGCCTTTCATTGAAGAAAGATAAATTGCAAAGCACAATTAATCTCCCCACAGACGATGCCAATTAATGAAGCAAGAAAAATCAATAGACTGAATGCTTTGGGCTTCAAAGGATTAGTGATTTTTTGGAAGGCCTAAAAAGAATAATATACGATCAAAGGTGACCAGGATGGACCGGCCAAGAATCCTCCAATGCCAAAGTTAGTTTCTCTCTTAAATTCTAGAGTTCTAACTTTTTAGGAGTTGTTAAAAACTCACCTTCACTTGATGTGAATGAGTATTTATATAGTGTGATCTTGGAGTGATACTTGCCTCATAACTTTCCCTACAAATAAGGAAGTCAGAGGGTTCAAGGTTAACTGCCATAATTGCTATAAGAGTTATAATATTTTATCTTCTATAACTGTCATAGAAGTTAAGTACTTAAGAGGAAGTTATAACAATGAACCAGGATTTAACTCACGCTTCGGGATAATAACACGTGGTTTGATTTAGCTCTTGTAAATAAATTTCTGTAATTTTTCCCAAGGTTCAGGGGTTGTCTAGGTGTTTTCCTCATGGATGACCCACATGTCTATGGACGACCGTCCTAATAGGTACAACCATTCTTGTCTTCTTAACCTGGATGACTCTTATGGACAAGTTGGAGTTCAATTTTTTGGTTCACCATCAGCTATAAAGTGGAAGGGGATTGTAATACTTTTAAGAAAGTGAAAACCTTAAGTACATTATCTTAAGTGTAATACATTAGGTTCTTCAATTAAATTCAAACTAACATGACGAATATAATACAAACAATGTTATTTTCTTTAGGAAAAATTAAATTAAATTTAGATTAGTCTAATTGGGGAACCTAATGTGTTAGGTCTTAGTTTTATCATTTATAGATTAAAAAGTTATGACTAAAAAAAGTAGTAAAAGTAGGATAAAAGTGTAAAAGTCGGTAAAGGATATGGGATATTATATCCAAAAAAAACAACTTGATCTGTCAATTTTTAATCTTTTATCATATTGTGTTTTTATGCATATCTCATCACCATCATCATCATTATTATTATTTTTTGATATAAGATAGAATTTTTACTCTACCCTAATCTAAGTATATATGTGTGTGAAGCTCCCTCTTAGAAACTTGAACCCTAGCCCTTGCCCCTTACCCCCTCCCCCCCCCCCCCCACGAGCATTTATACTTGTGGAGTAACCACCGCACTAAGAGTGCACGATGATTCATCATTATTATTATTATTATTCACTATAAAATATATTATGTTTCACAGTATAAATTGATAAATTAAAAATTTTAAAGAATTTTTTTTTATAAAAAATCTCAAATACATTTCAAATAACATTGAGGTGTGTTTAATACAAAAAATTCATATTATGTTATTGGATAGTAATAGTATAGTTACAATGTTTGTATGGAATACTCAATTAAAATCGTGTTTTAAATACATGATTTCAATTATAATTGTGAAACGATTTCACAATTTATATATATCTAAAAGGTAAAGAGTATCATTTATTGTTGTTATGCTCTAGTTGAGCCTCATTATCCACCTATTCCCAATATTTTTCTCTCACCTCTTTAACTATTCTTCTATTTTGTTATTTCTCACCTTACAATTACACTTTCTACAGCATTTTCTTATCACTTTTACCATTTTATCTCCCCACTACTTTATACATTAACGTTACCATTCCTCCACCTCTTCATCTTCCTTTTATTTTTACTCTTCTCCCATTTTATTTACTATAAAATTTTGTTATTCTCTCTTCCATTCAATCCATATTTGGCTTAAAAAATGTGAATATCTCTCTCTCTCTCTCTATAAAATTTTGTTATTCTCTCTTGCATATCTATTTTAGGTTGGCTAATTTTTGTGTTGAACACTACTTTACATAAATGCACTGGATGCAATTTGATTGTACTTTAATTTTGTAATATTTTTTCTTTTCTTAATTTTATTGATAGATGTTATCCTGCGACATTATATAGTATTTAATGATATAATGTTATTCTATTATGTAGCATGGCTTGGATAATTTTCTTGTTTACAACTATACATTTTCTTTTGAGTATTCTTTTACTCGTCTTCTTTTATATAAATTTACTATTTTTCTCCCATTCTCTCCCAAAAAAGGTGAATATTCTCTCTCTCTCTCTCTCTCTCTCTCTCTTTCTCTCATTTTTCTTTCTTACAACTCTATTTTAGATTGATAGATTTTTGTATTTTTTGTATCTCTACATTGGGTTAATACATTTTTGTGGTGTGTTTTTTGAGTTCCTCATCACATGTACTCTTTCTATCCCTCCTATTGTCTTGGTTTGAGTTAATTCTTAAATATTTTGGAAGTGATAATTTGAGTTTATATTAAAACACAATCTACATGGCTATGTTTCAATGTGTCCATTAATTATTTGAGTAATATCCATGTAGATTGTATTTATCAATTATTTGAGTAATATCAATTGTAAATTTATGATGAATTTTGATTACCATGATAATATCTTTAAGAGAATGAAAAATTTTAAAGAATAAATGGGAAAATACTTTTATAAATAGTTTATTTTTTAAGGAGAATAAATTATCTTCAATAAATTTTAAAGAATAAATTATATATTATATCACATGTGAAATAAGGTAGACAGTAATAGGGAGATGAAAATGTAAAAGAGAAAAAAAAAGGTTGAAGAAAGTATAACAATAAGTTGAGAAACTAATAATGACGAGAGTTAAAAATAATCAAAATATGATATTTTGATTGTTAAATAAAAGAGTTTTTAATTTACCTTAAGTGAATAAATGTTAGAAATATATAGAAAAAATTAAAAAGTAAAAAGATAATAACATGACCTCTGATGTGATTTAACTGAAGTATAGCAACAATAAATGCTATAATTAAGTAATAAAAAGGGATAGAAAAAAAAATTAATTGAAAAATATAATCTAATTATCTTATGAAGAAAACTATAATTAAGAATAAGAAGATTATATGATTAGACAAAAACTAATATGATGTTTACAATTGTTAAAATGCTATGTCAGTAATTATATTAAAAAAAGGTTAAAAATTGTTATCGAATTAGTCAATCATATAATTTCTTAATTTAAAATATTATACATCAGAATATTATAGGGAAAATATGAATTGATGAATACAATCAATACAAGATAAAATTTTTGTATAAAAATAGAAAGAGTTGCAACACCATAAGCCATCTTTTAGACTGTAGGGCAAAAAACCTTGGGTTTGAAAAAATTTGTTTAAAACTAAAAGAATAATTTTCAAATTATAAATATTTGTTAATAATACAAAAAAATTATAAATAAATTTTATTAAAAATGAATATTTTTGCTATAATAACAAATGTTTTGAATTCCTAAGAACTGAATGAAACTTTGTTCTTAAAAAGGAGTTTTACTAAAACCAAGACCAATCATAAAAAGAAAAATAATTTTATAAAATTCAATATACATTCCAAGAATATTTATTTAGTATATGCCTCATTGTACTTCAAATTTCAATTTGGAATATATATGGCAATTAAGATACCCGAACATTTTTATATATAAAAAAAAAATTGAATCAATTGATGCTTCTTGTGTACTTATCACAACATTTCATTCCATAAATAACAATAATAAATTGCCATAAATAAATTATAAGCTTCCTATTTTTAGTGGTGTCTCTCGACTCTCTCCCATCCAAAAAAATGTTTTGGTAGATCGAGGAGCTAAAGATCAAGCAATTTCCAAGTAACTTCTCTTTAATCTCCACCAAGCCAAATAGACCTGAAACTTTCAGTACCCTCTTTCCACGAATCTTGTCACACATTTTATTTATTTGAATATAAGATCTTCCACCAATTATGAAAATTTCAAGTTAGAACAGTACAATATATGCTAATTTCACAATTCAAATCTTTCCCTCCGTAAGCCCCCAAGCTCTTAAAATTTTAAGTTAATAAAAATCATACAACTTTTTTTTTCTTTTGTTTTAAAAACCTTAGTCCAGATTGCCAAAAAAAAAAACCACAAAAAAAAAAAAATTATCACGACATATGCAATAACGAGCATTGCACAGTGCGTTCCTTCCGCGTGCAAAATGCAGACAAAACAGGTACGCGTTAACGCGCATTACACAGTGCAACGAAGCTTCATAGTGCAAACAAAGTAGCTTCGTTCACCTCTCATTTTCCTTATATATATGAAGAGGTAAGAGCCTCTTTTCACTAAAAGAGCAGCAGCAATTAGCAAACACACCCCAAAAGCTCTTAGCAATTTTAGAGCGTTTTCACTCTCAAATTCATATTTTTACACTTTAAACAATATTACACACATTCCTACCTAATTTTTTATTAATACGTATTTCAAAAAATTACAAAAAAAACTACAAAACCTATCTCAAACTAGGTTATCAGACACCCCTGGTTCTTTTTACTTTGTTTTGTCTATTTGAGAGAGAGAGAGAGAAATGGAACCTCTTTTGCCATCAAAGGTCGAGAATTCGTCTGCGCCATGGAAGGGGGAGATAGGGGGAAACAATGGGAGCAAAATGGAGGCTCCTTTGTCCCTAGACGTGGAGAAAAAGGACATGTCGTCGTCTATGTCAAGGAGGAGAGAGAGAGGGGCAAGCTCTGAGAGCAAAACGGAGCCTATTTTGCGACCAGAGGAGGAGAACTCGTCTGGGCCGTGTAAGGGAGAGATACAGCGAAACAATGGGAGCAAAATGGAGCTTTCTTTGTTCCCACTTATGAAGTCCAAGTCAAGGAGGAGAGAGAGAGAGAGGCAAACTTTGAGAGCAAAACACAGCCTCTTTTGCCTCCAGACATGAAGGAGGGCATGATGGAGGCAAACATTGAGAGCAAAACACAGCCTCTTTTACCTCCAAACATGATGGAGGCAGACATTGAGAGCAAAATGGAGCCTCCTTTGCCAACAGACAAAATAAGCATTGTTAAATATTAGCATTGATACACCATGTTGAATATGCTATTATGGATGCGGAAGCGAAAGTGTGGACGACTAAATTTTCTTGGTTCGAAATAAATCAAGCAAGTAAAGTAGTTTCACAAATACGAATTTGTATTGATAAATGTGTGGTACAATTCTCTGTAATTACAAAAGAGTGATCCTCTGATTCGATCTCCTTGAAAGATTTATTGATTGTAATTGTGGTAATGTGATTTTGATTTGAACATAAGATATTCTTCAATTTAGCTGAAGAATGGATCGAAGATCTTTGAAACGGAATTACGATGAATCTCTGGCTATGAGCTTGTTAGAAATTCTTTGTTCTTCGTATTCTTCGTGTTCTTCGTGTGTTCTTCGTGTTCTTTGTGTTCTTTGTGTGTTCTTCGTGTTTGAAGGTTTGTGGTGGAAATTCTTCGGTGCTTTAGAGGCTTGAATCCGTAGAGCTTCACCGATTTGTGGTTTGTTGAGGTTTCTGGAGGCTTTTGAGCTTGATTCCAGTGAACTTTGAGATTTAGGAATATGATTTGGATGATTCCTCTTTGATTGTTCTTCGTGTGTTCTTGGCGTTCTTCGTCTTTGAAGGTTTGTGGTGGAAATTCTTCGGGGCTTTGGAGGCTTGAATCCGTAAGCTTTACCAATTTGTGGTTTGTTGAGGTTTCTGGAGGCTTTTGAGCTTGATTCCAGTGAACTTTGAGATCTGGACAAGTTGTTTGGATGACTTTGCTTCGAATGTTGTTTGTATTCGAGGTTGAAGTTCTTGGAGTTCTTGGAGGCTTCGGAGTTTGATTCCGGCAGAGCTTCTGGGTTTCTGAACTCAAGATATCTTCTTCCTTCTCTCTGTTCTGTGTGTTCTCTCCTCCTCCTTTTCTCTCTAATGTCTTAGGAAGGCTTCTATTTATAGGAGTTTAGGGGTAGGTGAGCGACACGTGGCGGAGTCTGATTGGTGACACTTGTCATAGCTTGATTGGTCCGCTTATGTCATCGCTTACACGTGCTGAGTGCTTGTGTCACTGCTTACACGTGCGAGGCTGCTTGTGTCATTGCTTACACCTGCTGATGCAGTTTCATGCCTTTATTTCAATGACACTTGGCGAATTTCTATTGGTTTCTGAATAGTGATGGCAAAACCTAGCAGCAGTACGTGGCGCTTTGTAATTGGTTGTATTTTGTGGACTTGATAGTATGATGTGTCAGCTTGTGATAGGTCGAAAATTTTCCCTCTCTACAAATGCCCCCTCGAGACTCGTTCGTGTACATAGTTTTGGAGTGTGGTGAGCGAATGAGTCTTGAAAAATGGATTTTTCTGCTTGACTCTTCTAGTGAAATAACTGATGGTGGTGGAGCTTTTACCAGGATGAAGTAATTGCAGAAGAGTAGACCCAGCCATGTGAAAGGCTTTGTTGAGACCGAGAAGGGGTCTGCCAGTATTTGAATGTGCTTGTGTGATCGAGCTTTCTGAGCAAAGGTTAAGTCAAAGTAATTTCAGAAGAGTATTTAATGGTACTTGGAACGGGTTGGTGGGGCTGAAAGTTATTTGCAAGAAGTTGGATGTACTTGCAAGATTGAAACATTTCGGTAGATGTTAAGTTGAGGTAATTTCGGAAGAGTATTTTGGATTGTTGGTGGCAATCACAGGGTGTTGAAGATGGAGAAGAGGTGAGGATGTTGGCTGGGTACAGCATGCAGAGCCCTGGAGTTAGCCTCTTATTTTTAAGGACTTCTGGTGAAGTTATATCTGAAGGGTATACTTAGGGTCACAAAGAGAACATGTGGGAGTGTGGTTGAATGCGCTTGTGTTATCGCATCACTCTGGTTAAGTTGAGGTAATTTCAGAAGGGATTTTGGGTTTGTTGGTGTTGATGGTGAAAGAAGATGGTGATGAAGCAAGTGGATGGGTGGGATATATGACATCATGGCTCTGACCCTGCATGCTGAATGAGGTCCGTCAGCAAGTCGTTGAATGTGCCTGTGTAACAGGACCATACTGACGGACATTAAGTTGAAGTAATTTCAGAAGTATATTTTCTGAAATTCTTCAAGCTGATCTTAAGTTGGAGTAATTCCAGAAAGTGTGTTTTGTGGTACCAGCAATGATGACCTTTGGACCCCATGATGGCGGAAACATGGGATGAGGCTTTGGGGGACCCTTCACCGACACCAAAGGCTAAATTCTGATGAGCTGGTACCTTGGAGGTCATCACAAGTGTTGGATGGGAGACAATTTGTAGGATGCCCCAACACTTCTTACCATCTTCACTTGATGCAGCTTTATTGGAAAGCATAACAGATGAAAGATGGAGCTAACTTGTGACCCTAGTTTTAGAAACCAGCCAAGTTGCTGTTTGTTCCGAACCGCTGCTTCTGATGGGAGACCAAACAGTTGAAGAGAGACTACGGAAGCCCTGGTCTTAGGAACGGGTGTCTCTGCTGGACTTGGATTTCCTGGTGAACCAAATCCAAGAAAGCATGGAACAACTATGCAGACCTTGTTATGAATAACTCTATGAACAAACGTGGTCATTATGTGAGGAAACAAAATTTGTTTGAATCCTAAAATAGTGATGATGTTGTGAGAAGGGTTACTATTGAACCATGAAGGGGTTGATTTCAAACTGATCATGAAGCGATCTTGGTTGCTAGGTATTGAGAATGACGAGGTCGTAGTGAGAACTGGCTGTGAGAAGGAGGATTTGAAAATTTGCAAGAAGCAAATCTTCATTTCATGACTCGGTGTATGTGTTTTTTTTTTTTTCTTGATGGATTTAACGGATCCGGCCCTCCTATTTATAGCGAAGAGATGAAGAATGGTAGCTGGGTGGTTTAAGGATGGCGGATGAGACTTCTCGGTGGGAACGGTGGATAAGACTTCTCGGTGGGAACGGTGGATGAGAATGGTGGACGCCGAATGGGAACGGTGGATGAGAAGGGTAGGTGCCGAACGGGAACGTTAGGTTGGAGACTGGTAGGCACCGACGAAAGTAATTGGCTGAAATAGTGACCCAATGTATTTTCAGTTTTGAGACATACTTGTGAGAGTTCGTCTGTTTTTGAAAGGAGAGTCTTGATCAAGTCTGGAGGATAATTTTGAGGGAATCTAGACCAAATGGACGGATCTCAAATTCTAATCTTGAGAGCTTAAATTTTGGACACCGCTAGCACTTTGGAGAAGCGGGTGTAGTTTTTAAGTCCAAAACAAATGCTTAGATCAAAATCTTTGCGAAATACTGATAGGACAAGTCTTGCTTGAATATCCTGATCTTCGGTCAAAGTTTACATCACAGCCAATAGTTGTAGAATCACACTATTTGAGCAATTTTGGATTCTCAAATGAATAAACAGACCCCAAAATTGGAAAGTACGCGAAAAATTGAGTGGGACAGGTCAATCTTAAAAATTTTGACTTTTGGTCAAAATTTGTGCAAAAGTCAAATTCTTTAGAAATTGGACTGTTGTGCAATTTTCGAGTCTCGGTTGAAGAAGCAGACTTCAAAATTGGAAAGTACGTGAAAAATTGAGTGGGACAGGTCTGTTGTGAAAATTTTGATTTTGATTTTTTTTTTTTTTGGTCAAAGTCAAAGTCTTAATTTGTCAGAGTTTTTTTTTTTTTTTTTTTTTTTTCATGCGGTCCGGATCCGGGTCAAGTTTCTGGGTTGAACCGGGTCAAAGCGGGTCGAACCGGGCCGGGCATGATGGCGTCATCCGTGACGTCAGCGGACTGGGGCGCGTGGCGCGTATGGCGCGTGTGACGCGTGTGGATCTTGTTCCGGCGCGTGTAAGCGCGTGGTACCGATGTCCCGGCGCGTGTAGTGCGTGGAGCTTTTTGGCGGCGCGTGGGAGCGCGTGTCACTTCGTCGGAGCTTCTGGAGGCGCGTGGATCATCGTTTGGGCTTGAAATTTTCACAGTTTGTGGTTATATGGCCATAGAAGACTGCTGTATGGTCGGTTTTGTGAAATCGTGCACAGATTTGCACAGTTTTGATGGATTAAACCGGCGGTCATCGCGAGCTTATGGCGGCGCGTGGAGGCGCGTGTCATGGTCTCTGAACCTAAAATTTTTGGGTTTTGTAGATCGAAGGCCGATAGCTCTAATGGTGGTATCAGTTTTGTGAAATAAGGTCTGGATTTTCACAAATTTGAACGAGAAAGTCGTGGGTCTTTGTTGGACTTATGGCTTTTTCTTTGGTCTAATTTTGTGGTGGCCGCCCTGACAGAATGAAGAAATTGAGGCCGCTGAATGTTGATTCTTTGGATCATCTTTGTCAGAGAACTTTGAAAGTTTGGAAGATAAGCAAGCCTTGTTGGACTCCTCCATATTGGTTTGAAGTCCTCCGGAGAATTGTTGGACTTCTCTGATTTTAAGTGCATTTGAGTTTGCAAAATTTGACTTTGAGTTCCAATTGTTTTCACATCTCTGAAATGTGAATGTAAAATGTTTTATTGGTCAGTTGGTAGAACCATTTTTGCTGACTTTCTTCATTTTTTTTTGTCTGCTAGTTTAGCAGAAATTCTCTATATAAGAGGTGAGATTGGCTTCGTTCATTTGGGCATTCTAAGCCTTCAGCCTTCTTTTCCAGCTTTTAAGATTTTTTTTTTTTTTTTTTCTTTTTTTCTTTTGTCCTTTGTTTAGACATGCAATGGGATTTTTTCTGACATTTCCTTTTTTATTGCTTGTTTTTGTTTTGCAGCTCAGTTTCCTTGCTCTTGGGTTTTGACATCAAACTTCACGCTGACGTTCTCATAGAAGTGTTTGCTTTCATTTGGTGACTTTGTATTTCATTGATAGCAACGTTGCAAGAACGTATGCCTTCATGTTGTTACATTCTTTTCTTGCATCAACAATCTTTTAGTGATATTCGTCTTTGCAACGACGTTTCCATAAGGATATTCAGCTAGGCAATAATGCTATCGCCCATGAAGCTACGTCAACACTTCATTTGCACAGAAGCCATGCCAACATTTATCTTTGCCATAAAGCTACGTTAACACTTCATTTGCACAGAAGCCATGCCAATATTCATTTTTTCCATGAAGTAATGTCAGCACTTCATTTGCACAGAAGCCATGCCAATATTCATTTTTGCCATGAAGTAACGTCAGCACTTCATTTGCACCGAAGCCATGTCGACATTCATTTTTACCATGAAGCAACGTCAACACTCCCTTCGCATCAAAGCGGTGCCAACGTTCATCTTCACCATGAAGCCACATCAACAGTTCATCTGCACTGAAGCCATGTCAACGTTCATCTTTGCCATGAAGCTACGCCAACACTTCATTTGCATCGAAGCCATGTCAACGTTCATCTTTGCCATGAAGCTACGTCAACACTTTATTTGCACCGAAGCTATGCCAATATTCATTTTTACCATGAAGCAACGTCAACACTTCCTTCGCATCAAAGCCGTGCCAACGTTCATCTTCACCATGAATCCACGTCAACAGTTCATCTGCACCGAAGCCGTGCCGACATCCATTTTTGCCATGAAGCTATGTCAACACTTCATTCGCATCGAAGTTGCATTAATATCGGCTTTTGTAACGAAATTTGAAGTTTCAAGAAGCTCCCATCAAGACTTTGAGAATGCAAAGAGATTTCAACAAAACCTTGAAGATATGAGAAAAATGCCGCCATGATTTTGACATTGCACAAACATGCCTTTAGAGGAGAGATGATGTAGTACCAACTTCAGATGTTTGGAGGAAGGTAACGTTGTCTAGATTTTAGAGACATGATGTGAAACACACCACTCAGAAGGGAGACGATGTGGTTCAAATTTCAGAGTTGTGAAGTGGCACAACCTAGAAGAGAGATGATGTAGCTTAGACTTGCAAGGTACAAGAAGATGCCCCCAGGAGATAAGTGATGCAAAGTATACTTCAGAGACATGGGAATATGTCCACAAAAGATGAGCAATGCCATGCAGACTCCATTCCTTGCAACAGAGGTTGAAGATTTTATTTTACTCCACAACCGAGAATCAAGTTATCATTATCTCAAGGAAAGCTACGTAACACCAATTCTTTGCAGCTATCACTTTCTACCACAATGATCTCTGAACATCATATAGTGAGCAATTAATTGATCTTAAGCGACGCCTTGCCAATCAAAGGGTTCTTGAAAGCATGTTGACGACCTTTGGACAAACTCTTCAAGATAGACTGGCGGTCCTTCTTCTTTTTATGTGACTGAACTTAGTGAAAAGTACTAAGCTGCCTACGTACCCCGGAGAGGGATCAAGTCATTTACGTAGTTCAACCAAACAATTTTTTTTTTGATGATTTTTTTTTTCATGGTTTTGATGATTTTTTTTTCTTTGTTTTTTTGTTTTGTTTTGTTTTTTTTTTTTTTTTGTTGTTGTTTCTTTTTACAAAAAGGGAGGGCTCACGTGTGTAATCCTTGCCCTACACCCCACGGCATTTCATGGGTACCAATTATGCAATAGTGGGTATCATCTCTAATCGAACCCGAGACCTTGGCCTCAAGGGTGACATGGACATCCAACCACTACGCCACACTCACAATTGGTGACATAGAGTGGGATTAATTTCTCCTTATTTGTGCACTTTCAAAGGTAATGGGAAAACATCATGTACCCTTGTAGTGCTGCAGTGGGTAGTTTAAGCTCTTACCGAGGAGCAGTTCTTGATTTTCAAGCATAGAAGCGTTTGAGGAACTTCCCATTGATGGGGCCGATCCTTATGCCATCATTGTCAATCAATTTGTAAGCCTTATTGGTTTTTGCCCCTGCTTGAGAGTTGGAAGTACATCACAAGCAACGGTCACATGGTTTGACCCGACAACTTCATCAAGGTCTAAATCAATCTTGTTTTCTTTGGCAAGCTTCATGATTTGTTCTTTGAAGACGAAGCATTTTTGAATTGGGTGGCCAATGATGCGATGATATTTGCAGTAGTTAGGGTCATCAACTTTCCCTATGTCTTCTGGTCGCTTGCATTCTGGCAATTCGACCAGCTGTAATTGCAGTAGTTGTTCTAAGATGTTCAGCACATCTTCATCGGGGAACGGATATGATTTTTTCTCACGTTCCTTAAAAGTCAGACGACGTACTTCGTTCTTTTGCCATCCTTCAAGTTGTTTTTCATTTGTCTTTGCTTCTCTCCTTGGAACCTTAACTATGGTAGTGTTAACCATTATTGGGTCTTTGAGATTTCCTTTTGCATTCCTGTCATTCATCTTTACTTCCTTTCTGCTTTCCTCAGGTACGGGGGGTTTTGTATTTCCGTGGTTAGAGATACTCAATTCCATGTCGTGCGCACGAGTTGCCAATTCTTCGAATGTTCGGGGTTTTACCCCTTGTAGGATGTACAGAAGTCCCCAATGCATGCCTTGGATGCACATTTCTACAGCAGATATTTCAGAAAGTCTATCCTTACAGTCTAGACTCAAAGAACGCCATCGATTGATATAGTCAACAACGGGCTCGTCTTTCCACTGTTTAGTATTGGTAAGCTCCATCATGCTTACTGTGCGGCGCGTGCTGTAGAACCGGTTGAGGAACTCCCTTTCAAGTTGTTCCCAACTATCGATTGACTCGGGTTCTAAATCTGTATACCAATCAAAGGCATTCCCCTTTAGTGAACGAACGAACTGCTTTACAAAGAGGCCTCCTTGAGTCCTTGCGTTCTCGCAAGTTTCTACAAAGTGAGCAATGTGTTGCTTAGGGTTTCCCTTGCCATCGAATTGCAAGAACTTGGGGGGTTGATACCCATTTGGCATTCTCATATTGTCAATGCGCTTCGTATAAGGTTTTGAATACATGAGAGAATGTGTGGAAGAACCTCCATATTGTGCTCGTATGGTATTTGTTATCATGTCCTGCAGTTGTTGGACAGATATCGAGGCTATTGAGGTGGAATGTCCTTGTTGAGAAGTGCCTTCACCTCCTTTTCCCTTATCACCCCTGGCGTTTTCTCCTTTCAAGGTAAAGCCGGAGGGTGCTCAAGGTCTGGATTTGATTCACCCAAATCTTGGACTTCCAGTTTGTTCATTAAAGTTGCAATTTGGAGGTCCTTATCTTCAAGTGCTTTTGTGAGAAGGACGACCCTTTGTTCCATTTCAGCCATCTTTTCTTCCATGGTAGAGGTGTTAGTCATCATAACTGACACAACTTCCACAGATGATGGAGAAGGAAGTGAATTGAAGTGAGCACGTGAAATCTCATCTTTTGGGTTCCCTTTGATGAGAGAAAAATCGTGCGACCAGCTTCTTGTGGAGGAAGAAGGGGATTTGCCCCCATACTTGAGGTGTTCCAAGGTGGAGATGTCCTTGTTGATGACCTTGTTTCTTTTAAAAGGTCTAAGGAGATGATTGTCTGGACCTTGGCTTCCTTGGTTGATTGAGATTGAAGTTGATTGTGAGCTTTAGGCTGGCTACAATTGATTGCTTCAATGCAACTGTTGGTGGTAGCTGTACCAAGTTTATTGAAGTAGCTATTGTTGAAGCTTGAATGTTCTTGCTAGAGGCCATTGAAGTTGGTAGCAAGATGATAAAGATATTTTTTTCTTTGAAGGAGAATGAGATGAGAGGCAGAGATGTCCCACCGGGCGTGCCAGAATTTGTGGACGACTAAATTTTCTTGGTTCGAAATAAATCAAGCAAGTAAAGTAGTTTCACAAATACGAATTTGTATTGATAAATGTGTGGTACAATTCTCTGTAATTACAAAAGAGTGATCCTCTGATTCGATCTCCTTGAAAGATTTATTGATTGTAATTGTGGTAATGTGATTTTGATTTGAACATAAGATATTCTTCAATTTAGCTGAAGAATGGATCGAAGATCTTTGAAACGGAATTACGATGAATCTCTGGCTATGAGCTTGTTAGAAATTCTTTGTTCTTCGTATTCTTCGTGTTCTTCGTGTGTTCTTCGTGTTCTTTGTGTTCTTTGTGTGTTCTTCGTGTTTGAAGGTTTGTGGTGGAAATTCTTCGGTGCTTTAGAGGCTTGAATCCGTAGAGCTTCACCGATTTGTGGTTTGTTGAGGTTTCTGGAGGCTTTTGAGCTTGATTCCAGTGAACTTTGAGATTTAGGAATATGATTTGGATGATTCCTCTTTGATTGTTCTTCGTGTGTTCTTGGCGTTCTTCGTCTTTGAAGGTTTGTGGTGGAAATTCTTCGGGGCTTTGGAGGCTTGAATCCGTAAAGCTTTACCAATTTGTGGTTTGTTGAGGTTTCTGGAGGCTTTTGAGCTTGATTCCAGTGAACTTTGAGATCTGGACAAGTTGTTTGGATGACTTTGCTTCGAATGTTGTTTGTATTCGAGGTTGAAGTTCTTGGAGTTCTTGGAGGCTTCGGAGTTTGATTCCGGCAGAGCTTCTGGGTTTCTGAACTCAAGATATCTTCTTCCTTCTCTCTGTTCTGTGTGTTCTCTCCTCCTCCTTTTCTCTCTAATGTCTTAGGAAGGCTTCTATTTATAGGAGTTTAGGGGTAGGTGAGCGACACGTGGCGGAGTCTGATTGGTGACACTTGTCATAGCTTGATTGGTCCGCTTATGTCATCGCTTACACGTGCTGAGTGCTTGTGTCACTGCTTACACGTGCGAGGCTGCTTGTGTCATTGCTTACACCTGCTGATGCAGTTTCATGCCTTTATTTCAATGACACTTGGCGAATTTCTATTGGTTTCTGAATAGTGATGGTAAAACCTAGCAGCAGTACGTGGCGCTTTGTAATTGGTTGTATTTTGTGGACTTGATAGTATGATGTGTCAGCTTGTGATAGGTCGAAAATTTTCCCTCTCTACAGAAAGTATAAAGTATAGAACACAATAACACAAGAGGATTACGTGGTTCAGCCTAACGGCCTACATTCACGGAGGAAACCTTAAAGGGCTACATCAATAATATATTAAAGTGTAGAACAAATCCTGTGTTACAATGAACCATAACATGTGTATATATAGTAGACTAAACCCTAAACTAATAGACTTCTAGTACAAATAGGAAACTTGGCTTACACATAAAGTAGAATTAGGCTTAGACTTATGCTAATGGACTAATATATCTCTAACAAGCATAATGGTGGAGGCAAACATTGAGAGCAAACCAAAGACTCATACGTTATCATCCGTGGAGAAAGAGGACATGTCATGGAGGATAAATCCGAAAGAGTTCCATGAATTGCCTGAAAGAAGGGATGCTGAACATGGCTCCTTCATTCTATGCTTTCTTCGTACCCCAAGTAAGCCCTCTTCACAATCACAAATCCTTATGTATGTAATATGAATGCACGGATACAACAAAATTGGCAACATTTCTGAATAATGGAGTCAGAAGGCTTTAGGGAATAACTTTAGATAACCTGATAGCTTTGAAGTTCCTGTTGGAGTTTTGGCTAGGTACCTCACATATTTCCTTTCGTTTTCAATTGTTTTAGAGTTACAATGTATCAATGTTTTATTATTATTTAACATACCTGATGTTCTTTTGGAAAATGAAACATCAATAGTTGATGACTTTGGATGCTTTAATTCGTCTCCTTGTCCATTATTATAGTGATGAATGTAATGCGAAAGTTGTACTCTTTGGCTGTAGGGGGACAACGCAAGGTCAATGATTACTACGAGAAACAAAAAAGGCTACTTGAAGGGTTTACTGAGATGGATAACATGATTTGTGCCCCTGGAAATCTAACAGAGGTTGGTTATTCTGCACTCGTAGCCCCCAAAAACTAAAAAACTTTCATATATTTCTTGTGAGATTTTATAGGTTTTGTTTTAATTGTATTTCCACCCCAGCTTGATGATTTTAAATGTATGTACATTATAGCGGTGTTAAATGGAAAATTTTGACACAAAACAAGAAGGAAATTTCTGAGTTTGATAATAGAAATAAATTGAATGACTACTATTTGTGATCATATTTCTTCCTCTATGACACATTTGTTCCTTGTGAACCTGTTTGATAAAAGTTTCAAGCTCCCCTTATATGCCCCCCCCCCCCCCCCCCCACCTCTACTAGGAACCCAAATTATGCTATATAGGCATACAGACATAATTCTTGTAATCTTCTAATAATTGTTGTAATTCCATCATTTCAATTGGTTGGTTAGTTAGGAATTCAATTGGTTAGTTAGTTAGGAATTAAGCACATGTAACACATGGCCAATTCTTAGAGCACATACTAAAATAGTTATCCAATCATCTTGAGCCATGTGAGTCAATTAATTTAGAGTTAGCCTCTTATAAACACATAATTTTAATTCTCAATTAGGTATTAAGTCAATTAATCAAATGGTTGCGTGGTGCATTTTTCTCTCTCTTAATGATTCTTTGTAGATTGACTACCTTGAATATATCCAAATTCCATGCAATTTCCATTCATCCCCATTAGGAACTACTAATTTCCTAACAAGTGGTGTCAAAGCCATTGATCTTGAGATGATTGAATCCATTGCGTTGCATCAAAGTTACACAGAGTTGCCAAAATCAAAGGGTGAGATTCTTTTATGTGGCTTCTCAAGTCTATGAATTCTTTACTCTTGACAACACTACCACATTTCAAGCCGTCCTTTTATCACATGAATGTAAATCATGTTAGGGGGTTACAGATCTCTTATACTACCATCGATCAACATAACGGAACGACCAAAAAAAGAAGTGAAGTTAGAAAGCCGTATGATAAGTGGTAATTATCTTGCCAATTATGAGTTGGGCACTTTAACCATTCAGACATGGGTGCTTAGTGGGGATCCTCTTACATGGTGAATAACCAAATTCCAATTGAAATGAATTCATTTGGATAAATCAATGCAATGTAGGAATACTCAATGAAAGGACATCAATTCATATCTTGGATTTTCGATTCCTCTTATCAATTGGATGGAGTTTTATGTAGTCTACAAGATTGGTTTCAAACATCAATCCTTAATGCACCAATAGAGAGGCTACCACTGTTCAACACACTGCTTAACTGGTCATTGACGTTAGCCAAACTCATGCTTCACTAAATGGGGCTACTCATGTAATTAAGGATGAAGACATGGACCAAACAAACATGCACGTCGGTGGCACACAATTGACTGTCAGCGTGGTGGTCTAGGATTTATATCCAGTAACTCCTGATTGCTTCCTAGAACTGTCTTGGGGTGTCCGAGTGCTGTTGGAGTATGTAAGTTTCACAGATTGTTATTGTAGGAAGTTTGTATACATGTCCAGATGTGTGCTTCACTGTTGAAGATGCAATCACCACTCAGTGAGCTAAGGACTTCTTAATTGGTTGGTATGTGGATTCCTAGATTTATGGAGACTATCCTGATGTAATAAAATAATCGTAGGCTCAAGAATTCCAGTCTTCACCAATCTTGAATTAAATCAGGTTAAGGTTTCATTTGACTTCGTAGGAGCAAATTACTACAACTCATTGTACGTCAAGGATGACTCCAAAAAACTAAACAATGAAGTCAGAAGCTTTGATGCAAACATGGCAATAAATTTGATTTCCATTCAAAATGATACATCTTTACTTGATTATCTAATTATGCAGTGGACTTTGCATGAAGCCAAGAACTGATGGTTTATTTCAAGCAAGTTTTATGGAAATCCTCTTATTCACATTAATGAGAATGGACAGTGAACATGTTGCAATTCATCATTGGAAGATGAGCTAAGGGTTCAAGATGATGTTTGGTTCCAACTTAAGAAGAAGCAATGTGTGAATAGGATGGTCAAGATGCTCATTGTACGTCAAGGATGACTCCAGAAAACTAAACAAGGAAGTCAGAAGCTTTGATGCAAACATGGCAATAAATTTGATTTCCATTCAAAATGATACATCTTTACTTGATTATCTAATTATGCAGTGGGCTTTGCATGAAGCCAGGAACTGATGGTTTATTTCAAGCAAGTTTATGGAAATCTTCTTATTCACATTGTTGAGAATGGACAGCGAACATGTTGCAATTCATCATTGGAAGATGAGCTAAGGGGCCAAGATGATGTTTGGTTCCAACTTAAGAAGAAGCAATGTGTGAATAGGATGGTCAAGATGCTCATTGTACGTCAAGGATGACTCCAGAAAACTAGGCAAGGAAGTCAAAAGCTTTGACGCAAACATGGCAATAAATTTGATTTCCATTCAAAATGATACATCTTTACTTGATTATCTAATTATGCAGTGGGCTTTGCATGAAGCCAGGAACTGATGGTTTATTTCAAGCAAGTTTATGGAATCCTCTTATTCACATTGATGAGAATGGACAGTGAACATGTTGCAATTCATCATTGGAAGATGAGCTAAGGGCTCAAGATGATGTTTGGTTCCAACTTAAGAAGAAGCAATGTGTGAATAGGATGGCCAAGATGCTCATTGTATGTCAAGGATGACTCCAGAAAACTAAACAAGGAAGTCAGAAGCTTTGATGCAAACATGGCAATAAATTTGATTCCCATTCAAAATGATACATCTTTACTTGATTATCTAATTATGCAAAGGGCTTTGCATGAAGCCAGGAATTGATGGTTTATTTCAAGCAAGTTTATGGAAATCCTCTTATTCACATTGATGAGAATGGACAGCAAACATGTTGCAATTCATAATTGGAAGATGAGCTAAGGGCTCAAGATGACGTTTGGTTCCAACTTAAGAAGAAGCAATGTGTGAATAGGATGGTCAAGATGTCATTGGAGTTTTGGAAGATGAGCTAAGTGTTCAAGATGATGTTTGGTGCCAACTTAAAAAGAAGCAATGTGTGAATAGAATGGTCAAGATGTCCTTGGAAAATTGGTTTAGTGGCCGGTCACCCCCTCATGAAGATGCTACTCAATAAAAACACTTTTTAATTAAGTGTTTTGAGGAGGAGAGAAATGTTAGGAACCCCAAATTATGTTATAGGAATTAGGAATATCGATATGATTCTCGCATAATTGTTGTAATTTCATCTTTTCAAATAGTTAGTTAGTTAGGTATTAAGCACATATAACAGACTTAACACATGACTAGTTCTAAGAACACATATGCTAAAATAGTTAGTCATTCATCTTAAGCCACATGGGCCAATTAGATTAGAGTTAATCTCCCATTAATACATGATTTTAATTCAAAATTAGGCGCTAAATGATTAAACCAAATTGTAGCTTTTGTGCAATACTTTCTCTCTCTTTCCCTCTTAGTAAATTTTTTGGAGGGTGACTACCTTGAATATGGTCAGATTCCATGCAATTCCTCGTCCATTTCCATAAAATTCTCATTTATCCTTTTTAGGAACCAATGGGTTCCTAACACCCCCTAAAAAAACAAAAAGCAAAAATCCTTTCAACTAAAATCTGTCTCGGAAAACAGAAACTGATTTTTTTGTTTTTTTGTTAATCGATTTACGCTTTATCAGGATGAGATGAAGCAGTTGGAGAAGAGTGTGAGGATGGCTATCTATGTAACAATCACAACTAACATCTTGCTCTTTGCAGCAAAGGTTTTTGCCTCTATTGAGAGCAAATCATTGGCGATTATTGCCTCAATTTTGGCTCCACTCTTTGATCTCTTGTGGGGATTTATATTGTGGTTTACATCTCGTGCCATGCAAAACCCAAACCAGCAGCGGTATCCAATGGAAAGAAACAGATGCAGCCAGTGGTAAGTCATTTAACACAACATTTGTGAGGCTGCATTTGGAAACACCTTAATGTATATTTGAATTTAAGCCTCTCCCTTCATGCAATCAGTTTAATAGGTTTCATGCTTCCCTTTTTTCATTTCACTTTCAGCAATCCTTCTTGTGATCAATGAGGTAAATAAATATTTCCAACCATTATTGGTGTTGCCTCAACTGAATCTTATTCCACAAATGCTAAAGGGAAAAGCAATAAAGAAACATTAATGGTGCTAGGGTACAGTTTTACATTTATTCTATTACAAGCAGTTTGAAATTGATGTAAATGCTTGCCTAAAGATGTCATCAGGTCATGCTTTAGACTCTCATTTTGTTATGGAAATATTGAGCTTAAAGTCTTTTGAGTTTGCAAAAAAGAGAAAAAGGTTTTTGGAAGAACTTGTTAATTGACAAAATGCAGGGGACCATTGGCTTTTTGCTTCTGCATATCAAGCTAGGAATGGACACTTTGGAATAACATTTTTTTTGCATGACACTTTGGAATGGTCAAGCAATCTACACTTAGGAATAAATAGCATTGGTTTTGGGCTTAGTTTTTGAATGTAGGATCAAGGGGACAATGATTTGTGGGGATATGGACCCAAGGAAGCTAATAATCGCATCAGATATGCCCAGACTCTGTTTTAACACTTTTGCTATAATGCATCATATATTGAACTTGCAAGGAATCATTATTTTTGGATCTTTCGGATTACAAGTACTGTTTCAGGCAGCTCCACAATTCATTACAAAGGTATGCAACTTTGATAATATTAGCTTCAACCTAAGTTAATTAAGGATATAGACGGCAGTGAGCACAGGACTAGGACACATTTTAACCGTTGAATTTGAGAAGGGTTTAAAGATTAGCACCCTTCTTGATGTTTTGTTAGAACTCAGAGATCCAATGTTTCCTTAGTCATTGGTACTTTACAAAAAGGTTGGCATAGGTTTTGAGGTACTACCCAAATGTATGAGGTCCTAGTTAGATCGCAATCTGAGTTGGTGGATACACTTATCGTTCTAAAGTTCTATATTGTATTCATTTACAATATCAGTGATTAATATAATCTTCATTTCATGTGTTGATTACAGTCTGTGCCTGAAAAGGATCCTCAGAAGGAGAAATGGATAATTGGAATAATGACATCTGTAACTTTGGTGAAGTTTATGCTCGCGGTCTATTGTCGAAGGTTTAAAGATAAAATAGTTAGAGCCTATGCTGAACATCATTTTTCTGATGTTAAAACCAATTTGATCAGTTTGGCAGCAGTCGTCCTGGCCAATCGATACTATTGGTGGATTGATCCTACTAGAGCTATCATAGTGAGTTCAAATGCAACTGACTTTTTTTTTTAAATACCTGACCCATCTCCCCTTGTTAATGTATTGTAGATAATTGGGTTCAGCTACTCTACTGGTTTTTAATATCTTTTCTTTCTTAAAACCATCAAAATTACCACTTACTGTGTTTTGTATAAAAAAATTTGGTATTTCCACACTCTCTCTCTCTCTCTAGTGATATTCCACTTCCACTCTGTGCCTTGACATGGATCTATAAGTGGCATGAGGATGGAATTGACACAGTAAGAGCATACACATTTGGTTCTGATCATTATTTTGTGGAGGTTGACATAGTTTTGCCACAAGACATGGTTCTGAGCAAAACGCATGACATTGGTGAGACACTGCAAGAGAAGCTGGAGCAACTCCCTGAAGTTGCAAGAGATTTTGTGCATATAGATTCCGAGTATACTCACAGGCCTGAACACAAGACCATGGTCTGATGACAAAGATGATGATGACAATTGTAATGATCAGAGCTCAGCCTTGCTAGAGCACAAGGGCCTTCAAATAACTTGCTATCTCTCTTATTTATTTAGTTGGCCTGAACACAAGACCACGGTTTGGTGAAGATGACAATTGTACTGATCAGAGCTCAGCCTTTGACAATGATGATGATAACAATTGTAATGATCAGAGCTTAGCCTTGCCAGAGCACAAGGGCCTTCAAAATTCAAATGGGTTGCTGATGGCTTAACTCCACTAATCATGAACTATCCCTCTTATTTATTTGCTAGGCCTGAACACAAGACCACAGTTTGATGATGATGACAGTTGTACTGATCAGAGCTTAGCCTTCGACGATGATGATGATGGCAATTGAAATGTCAGAGCTCAGCCTTGTCAGAACACAAGGGCCCTCAAAATTCAAATGGATTGCTGATTTAGTTAACATGTGATGCAATATTTTTGTAATGACAAGTACAAAATTTACCATCTGATGGCTTTACTCCACTAATCATGAAGTATCCCTCTTATTTATTTAGTAGATGGAGACTCATTAAACAGTTGATTTTGTCCTTAATATGCAAACATTTTTCTTTCAATGCAAGATGATAAAATTTGGATTGCATTAGTTTACCCTTCAGGACAAACTTCATTCTAGTCATGCTAATGCAGAAATCCTTCATTTATTTTTCTTGTCAATTTAATTATGAAAGTTATGGAAGCAATAACATCTAGCTTTACTTGAGGCATTTTCTTTACTATGGTGTCACTACTGATTCTCCACATGTGGCTGCCAACAGTGTTTTTTCTGCCATGACTTAAAATGAATAGTCTAGACTACCTATCTTTCAGTTCCCTCCAATCTTCTTCCAATTTATTAGTCTAACAACATCCATTTAGGCTGCCAGATTCATAAGTTCAAGATATTAACTCTTATCTTTTTCACAATTGTTAATCCATTGTTCTATTTCATACAAAATTTTAGTGAAACTACAATGCAGATAACTTCACATACAATGAGTATTTGATGAAATGCAGTGATGGAGCATGTCTAGCTTATGGTATTCTCACAAGCACATACCAAAAGGGTACATTGAGGACTGAGCAAAGACATGAAAAATCACATGTTTTATACACACACAACACACATTTTAAGTGGGAGAGAGTGATTCGAACCCTTGATGTCTTTGTTAAAAACACCAAAAAATGTCATTTGACATTGGCAGAAGCTAGATATTACACCTGGAAATATAGTCTTTTTTGGCATGAAGTATATGAAGCATTGTATGATTTGGCAGCAGGTATGTCCATGTTAACAATGAACCAGAAGTCGTGCAGCAAAAACAAACAGATTATGAGATTAGGACAAATGCTTTTTTTTTTTTTTTTTAAATATATTTTCTACAAATTTCATCTTTTCTGGGGTATGAATGTCAATTGATTGTCTAAAAAGTGTGCTAGAGTTTATCCATTAATTGGAAGTGAGAGTTTATTACTCTTAATATTCACTCACAAAATATGAATGAATAGAGGGGGTGCATCCTTGACCAACTGTCTTTCTCTGTGGCTCTAAGTACTTGTGGATAACTTAATTGCATTTTGAATTCCACTACTGATCTAAATTGATAAAATAACCAGCAAATTATTCACAATTATAAAAAGGAAAAATTATATTTAAAACCCTATAGATGAGGGATGTAACAAATCCTATTGTTCTATAAATATTCAAGTAAACGCTATTCTTTTCTCTCTCTTTTTCTTTTAATGTTAAGATTTTAACAATTAAGCTGATTGGAACTCACGATTGCATAAGCCAAATTATGTTCCTTTACTACCTACATTTCTTTGTTCCTACATATGTAGGTGCTGTAAATGATGATGAGTACTAGTGGTTGAACCTTTATATCTAGAATTATTTCGTCTTCGAATTATTCTAGAATTATTCTTTAGTCCCTTTACTTTCACGTCAATTGTCAAATTAATCCTTATTGTTTGATTTTTGTTAATTTCGTCCGTCACTTTGTTAAATTAAGCAAATATGATTCTTCTATCCAAATCATTTAGCAAATACAATTGTTTCAATTTTTTTTTTAATAGAAATAATATTCATCAAACAACAAGATTTTCATAGAAGAACCAGATTGACTTCATTTTGACCGAGTGAGGCTAAACTGATAAAATTTTGAAAAAAATTTGAGAATTAAAGTAAAACTCAAGGGAGTGAATCAAATTTTAACCAAAAACTAAACAAAAGACTTGTTGTAGTTGCAAATATTACATAACAGGTCGAATACAAATTATGATGTATCAAAATCTTAAAAAGTCCTTAGCTGTGTATTGGAGGAGTGCTATGAACAACAAAAGACAAGCCTTATGAGTAACCAATTTTTTTTAGGAAATTAGTTGTTTGATTGCCTTCATGGTAGGAATGAAGTAGCTCTAGATAATATATCAAGCTCATGAGAGATTTGCAATCTATAACAATAGAAGAATAGAAATCATGAGCAGACAAGATGCCTTTTCCATTTCACTTGAAATGGAAATAGTCTTCTTTTTTTTTAATGGTTAAAAACGGTACCAAATGTCATATCATTTAAAATTTTAAATGATGTTAATCTTAAATGATATGACACTGGATTCACCATCTTATTTATAATAGTTAATCTGAACCATGAAATGAATCAATTTCATACGGAGAGGATCCTAATAGACTGGTACTATTAGTCAAAAAGTGTATAACAAGTTTAGCATAGGTTCAACTAACAAATGGGTGATAAAGCTAATTGAAGATCATCTATAACTACTCATAAGTCCATAATGCAACTAAAACATTGATTGCCCAAGTAATTGGGTCTGGAGAACCTACTATCAACGTCCATTGTGATCATGAATTAAGCTCTTCACTACTTGCCTGGGAAGCACGGGTGTGGCGTTTGGGCCGCCGCACCCACGTCCGACGCGGGGACGCGCAGGCGAAGCCGCTGCTTGCGCGTCCATGCCGCGTCGAGCATTAAAAAAAATACTTCTTTCGGCGTGATTCACGCCGATACAGCACCGATTCGGGCCGATTCGCCAAATTGGTACGTATCGGGTGCAAACCGGTACTGGTGAAATCGGCCAATACCGGCCGAAATTTAAAAAAAGAAAAGAAAAAAGTATTTCTCTTCAACTAGGCTCCCTCCCATTCTCTGTATTCTAGTTATTATTTACTATTACTCTTAAATTTGGTATATATTTATATAATGTGAAAAAAGTATGTTTAGCAATATATTAAAAATATTTTTAATAATTTTTTAATCGCCGCGCCCCGCCGCACCCGTACCCTACTTTTTCAAAAATTGCCGAGTCCCGCACCTGCTCCCACACTCGCACCCGAATCCTGAAACGCACCCGTGCTTCATAGCTACTTGCTGACTCTGGAATTTGGATTTCTTCAGGAAGAAACATCAATAATTAAAGATATAAGCATTTAATTAAGTTAACTTGGACATGACTTTAATTCATTTTAAAAAATTAACCTCCAAATATAAGGTTTGTGATAAATGATTTTTGCTAAATGATTGATATTTTCTAAAGGACAAAATTTAGCTACAAAATTTGTTGTAGCCTAACTAATTTTGTAGTATCCACTTCTAATGATAGTTCTTTATCATTAAACTAAGACACCAATCAGTTTTTGGTGTAAGCGAAGATTGAACCTCAAATCTCTTATTCAACTCTTAGAGATTTTACTAGTTGAGCTAACTGGAACCCACAAAAGAAGAGAATTTGATTAACAAACAATAGTCGTGATTGAGCTGGTCCAAATAATTCATGGTCGGTATTTCATATTTAGAAAGTTTTCCAGTGGGTATTGATTTAAATGCATAATAATAACTATTTGGTTTATTTTTCAAGTGAGATTTTTCTTTGGCTTCATCCTTCCGGTGATCACTATGATTAGGGAGCCGGAGATTGGCCGTAGGATGGGGGAGACGGGGATTTTTTTTGGGATTCTTTGACTTCTTTCCTTTCATCATTTATTTTAGTTTAATGGAATTAATTAAGGTGAATGGAAAATGCTAAAAATATTACAAGTTATATTACATAAAATTTACAAATTAATGTAACAAAGAATGTGATTGGTTCATATATAAAATAAAAATGTGATTGGTAACTTTTAGTACCTGTAAGGCTACTTGGTGGAGTGATGGTGTGGCATAATTTTGGTTTTTTTATTATAAAGGGAATGTGAAGGTTTAGAGAAATTCTAAAACCACATATTTCACAACTACTTTATGTGATAGACTATTTGTTACTTTCACATAGATTTACAATTTTTTCTCCATCACTTACAACCTAACACATTAAAACTGTGGCCCAAAAAAGTGTGGTCCTAGGGCCCATTTGGTACATGTGTTTAAAAACTGAAATTTGTTGTTTGAAAACATTTGTGAAAATACATGTGGGTGAAAAAGTATGTGAAAATATGTGTAATATTATTTAAAAACTAAAAATTGTTGTTTGAAAACACAAACCAAACACCCCCTAGATTTTTCAAAGGTTTAAAGATTTTTTATTTTTTATTATTTATTATTTATTTTTATTTTATTTTTATTTTATTTTTTTGTGATTGGGTGTGTTATCTTACTCTAATGGTTTGTATGAGCCCTCTCATACCCACATAAAAAGAGATAGCTACGAGGAGTGAAATGCATGACCTTTGGGAAACATACACAAGGCATGACTAGCACACTTGGTGGCAAGAGTTCTTATATCGTTTCATATGATGCTTGTAGGATTTGATTGGTTCAAATAGTGAGGCTTCAACTAATGTGTTGTGCCTACAACAATAACTTCATAAAGGCCTCGATGTTTTACATGGTATTACCTTAATTGTCACATGACGTGGGATCGATGAATCCACATTGAAGACCATCTTTTCTTATTCATAAAAAAAAAACAAAAAAACAAAAACAAAAACCCTACCAGCTTAACTAACACCACATGGCCAATGATAATTTTTCCAACAAGTTTATATATTTTTTCTTTGAGAAGAAACTTTAGAACTTAAGAGATGATAGGTCAATAATGTATTGACTCCTTGTGATGAATTAATCAATCAATTAGCCAAGTGAATTAATTAGGTTCAATTACATGCAATAATCGCGGTAGCACAAACAAATCACCAATTAAGTTAATATGCAGTGAAAAATAAAGTTGGCACGGTGATTTGTTTATGAATGGGGAAAACTTCCAAAGCAAAAACCCGACTGGGTGATTTTAAGGTTATTACTCCCGAGAATCCACTATTATCACAACAAGCGGTTACAAGTAAAGAAATCTCAGTACCTTATACCAACCTACAGTTGAACCCTTACCCCAATACCCAATTAGACTTGTTCTGTAGTGAAAATCTCTCCTTTCAATACACGGCTCCCAGTACATGTCTAACCAATTCAATACACGGATTTCAGTATGTGACTAACACACCAACTTGAAAAGGATTTTGGTTGTAAAATTCTTCAATTCACAAACATAGCAGCTTCTTGAAGAGAAAGATGAACTAGAGCATATGTCTCCGGTTACAATATGCTTGTGAAAAACCTTTGCATCAAGTTGCACTCACTTGCATCCCCTGTGACAGCCCTTAAAATAATCTTTATATATGTTTAGGGTTGTGAGAAAAGAAAGCTTAAACATGTATCCACGGATTAGAGTGAAATTAGATCTGAAAAACTGATTTTCTTAAATCTCGATAGATATTAGGCTTAAGTAGTCTTTTAAACTTCGATAGATACTAACTGTCGAGTTTTAAAATCCAGCACTTTTTCACTTGTTTCTTGGACAGACTTGCATGGTTTTAATACTTGAAGTTGAAACCTTGTTCCTTGAAGTATTAAATACATCCTAGATCTATCCAATTCCAAGTAAAGTGCGTTTTGTCAAAGGATTAGCCAATTCTACATTGACATATGTTCCTAACATGAATCACATATGTTTTAACAAGAGACATATTCTAACATATGTTGAAGAAGTTATACAGAGATATTAATAATGGAAAAATATACCTTGTTACGGTTATATGTATCATCTCACTCATAGTAGGTGGGTCGTAGGACCCATCCGCTGTGAGTGAGAAGATACATATACTCGTAACAAGATATACCTTCTCCTTAATAACAATCTAGAAATTGGTCTGAATATCTTTACCAAAATATATACGTCTATAAAGTTGAAATTTCTCCATCACCATTGTAGATAAGGTCCAACGCCCACCAGTCATTATCAGGTGGTGCAAAATATAGCTGAGATACCAAGCAAAGTCCTCACCAGCAGTCACCACCAAGCCAAAAATTCCTAATTCCCTTACAAATGGGGCAAATCTTACTGTCACCTTAAAGTTCCAATGGTCATACAAAGAAGAATAATATATTCGGTTCGATTATATACAATTTGACACAGATATATAGACACCTTTTGTTGGAGTACTGTTATCTTATAATTTTTTTTTAATAGTTTTATATATCTGCTCTATAAATTTCATATGATTCAAACCTTACAAAACTTGGCCTTTTTATTTTTTAAGTCTAAGATAATTTTTTATTTTAAGGATGAAGTCTAAGAGAATAATTATAATTGAGCACTTAATACAACAAAAGTGGACAATGGTGACGAAACCTTTCGTCACGATATGTCCTTATTTCGTCACCGAATACATATGGTGACGAAACAACATTCGTCACCTAAGCTCCGTCACAGAATATATTGGTGACGAAAATGTTTCGTCACCAATAAAAAAATGATAGGTGACGAAATTTTTTCATCACCAATAAAAAATGACAGGTGACATAAGTTTTTCATCACCTAATATTTTCGTCACTAAACCTTATTTTCAGTGACGGAATATTTCGTCACCAAATGTTTTTTTTTTTTTTTTCCAATTTCAATAGATTAGGTGACGAAGTTTTGCGTCATTGATTGTTTTTTTTTTTTTTTTTTTTTATATATATATATATATATATATATATATAATTTCAATAGATCAAGTGATGAATTATTTCATCACCAATTTCTGCTTATAGTCAAATATGACGGCGAAAATTATAGTCACCAATTTTACTTTTTTATTAATATTCTTTACATTTACTTGCCATTACATTAACCTGTTCATTTCTAACCAAATCCATAAAATAAAAAGTTAAATTAAATTAAAAAACATCCATTCATTTCTAACCAAATCCATATAAAAAAAAAATCCATACAATCTAAAAATGCAATAAAGATGTTCACAAAGTAATTACAACTATTTTATATACAAATGATGTATTAGCTTCCAAACTTTACAGAATATTATTTGAGTTCAAGTAGTCCCACAAAAGCTATCTTTTTGCCACCAATCCCATATCTGCACAAGTATAAAGGAAAATACATCAATAACAAACTAGACTGCAAACCTATATCCCTGATAAGATGTACTACAACAACAAAAAAAGATTATTATTATTAGTAAGACAATGCAAAGAATGTCCACAGAACATCCAATAACAAACTAGACAAAATAAACATAATGCAACATTCTCATCAAATAAAAACCAACTCACATTACAAACCATGGAAAAATCATAAAGAATGCTGAAAAATTCCAACCACAAATAAAGTGATATCCAAAACAAAAATCCAGTCATCATCATAAACACAAACCCAACCACCACAACGATAAAAATCTAGCCAATACTAAAAATAAAAATAAAAATAAAAAAACCTATCTACCACCATTAAACAAAAACCACGGCCACCACCATAAACAAAAAATCGACCACCAACATTAAACAAAAAATACAGCCACCATCTTTAACACAAAAACCCAGCCACTACCATAAACAAAAAACTCAATCACCACCATAAACAAAAAACCCACCACCACTATTAAACAAAAGACATAGCCACCACCATTAACACAAAAACCCAGTCACTACCATTAAAAAAAAAAAAAAAAACCCAACCACCACTATTAAACAAAAAGCACAACCACCACCATTAACACAAAAACTCAGCCACTACTATAAACAAAAACCCACCACCACCATTAAACAAAAAACACAACCACCACCATTAACAAAAAAACTCAGTTACTACCATAAACAAAAAACTCAACCATCACAATAAACAAAAAACTCACCACCAACATTAAACAAAAAACTTAGCCACCATTATAAACAAAAAAACCCACCACCTTCATTAACACAAAAACTCAGCAACTACCATAAACCAAAAAACCCAACCACCACCATTAAACAAAAAGCACAACTACCACCATTAACACAAAAACACAGCCATTGCCATAAACAAAAAACCCATACATCACAATAAACAAAAAAAACTCCCCACCAACATTAAACAAAAAACCCAGCCACCATCATAAACAAAAAATTCACCACCACCATTAAACAAAAAACACAGTCACCACCATTAACACAAAAACACACTGCCATAAACAAAAAACTCAGCCATCACAATAAACAAATAACCCACAGCAACATTAAACAAAAAATCCAACCACCATCATAAACACAAAAACCCAACCACACAATAAACAAAAAATCTAACCACCATCATTAACACAAAATCCACCATATACAAGCCCCAATAGTAATGCTGTTAGGCAGGAAAATAAAAAACTAACCAAGATGTGTTCTAGTTTGTAGATGAGCTCCCCCCACATGAGTTACACCCTGCCAATTGAACAATGTAACAAACACATGCAAGGAAACCTCAGTCTTAAAACCACAATGCTGGCAAAATTAAAATTAAAAAAACGAATCTATTTCACTTCTTAAAAAAAACAATTTAAAAAAAACGATTCTGAGAGAGACACATGAGATTGGGAATCTACGGTTAAAGAGGGAAAATAATAATAATAAATAATACACAAATTCACCAAGTTTAATAGGGTTAAAGGGAGAGAAAAGAGAGATGAGAGAGAGAGGATCGATGAGCGAGAGAGCTTACCGGTCTTTTTGGGAGGCTGAGAGGCGTGGATCAGTCCGTGGGAGGAGAAAGAGAGAGTGATAGTGTTTTGTTTACACAAATAAAAAATAATGAAAAAAATTTAGAACCCGCCAGAAAATTGGGCACCGCCCAAAAAGAAATTAAAAAAAAAAAATTCAACACGCGCTATTTTTTCTTATTTCTTCAAAAAATTCAGTAAGCACAGTGAATAACTGAGAACTGGCCGGTTTAACCTTAATAACTAAAAACCGGTATGATTGAACCGGTTTGCTTAAAACTCCAAGAGGCAGCTTTTTTTTTTTTTTGATAGGAAAAACACAGCAGTTTTAGTAAAGATAAAAAAAATAAAACAATCAACCAAGACTATCCTTTGCCACTGAAGCTAATCAGAACATGAAAACTAAACAAGCAAATATAATTTCGAAAATGAAAAACCCAGAAAACAAAAAACATCATTGAGTGCTTACAGGGGTTTTGGAATAATGTCCTTGAGGCTTTGATCATTGGAAGCACTTTTCAAGTTTCCATGGCGATTCAGTGGAAGATCCAGACTTGTGCCATCCAACCTTTCTTTGTGCTATCTTCATTTCCATTCGTAGTATAGCAGCAAACCCACCTTCCATTTTTCCTTTTTTTTTTTCTTTTTTTTTTCCCTTTCAGTATACACTGTGAGTGGCTGAGAACTAAGAAGGTCTTGGTTTTGTCCTTTGATTATAGTTAGCTTGTTCTTTTTCCTTTTATTTTGTGTGGTTCTCATAATTTTGTTTTATGTGTCTGACACGACGTAAAGAGTAAAGCTGAAAATATTGACATTTGAAATGTGTAAACAAATTCCTTTTAAAAAAAAAAATGTAAACAAATTTAAAAGAATTATGCTAGTGACATAATTTTTTGCACAATTTTTTATCATAACTTGCCACATAGCGAGTTATGATTAGTAAGGTTGTGTTCTCACATAGCCCATTGACATATCTTTACTAATCACAATTTGTTATATGGTGAATTGTGATACAAAATTGTACCAAGGTTGTGTGCCTAGGATAATTCAATTTAAAAGTTCAAGTACACCTCCAAATTTAATTTTAACTACACAATTGTCAGTACTTTTTTTAAAATATTATTCTCATCTATCTTATTATTCTTTTAATAAAAATATTATTGTTCAGTGGGGTAAGTGGGCTTATTAAGAAAATGATATTAGTTTGTGTAGTGGATAGTTTTGCTCCTTTTTGACCTTTGGCACAACTGCACAGGCAAGTTACAACTCACGAGAATGATTTTTTTTTTAATGTTTGTCTGCTTTTCTTTTTTAAGAGGATTATTTTTGTTAATTAAATGAATTAACTAAAAATTTACTAAACTTTTCTTTAAAATGAATTCATAAAAAACCAATTACTATTTTCTTACATTAATAATTTTATAATATACTTTATGAGATCAACAACTACACTTTACCATTAAAAAATAAAAATAAAAACTACACTTTTATGTTTTTTTTTTAATCAACAATTACAATTTATGTCATAAAAAACATAAAGGCTTCTATACAAGCTTTCAAGATGGATAGTTGAGTCCAACTTTTTTATAGTGATGGCCGTTTATGCCACTAATTATTTTAATTTGTTTTAAGGATGATATTGTAATGTTAATACTTATTATTGGATGCACATTTGGAAAATTCAACTGTTGGATTACATTTTCTATATGTTCTTAACATGCATGAAAAGTTTCATGCCAATCGGATGAAAGTTATCATTTGATCTTTTAACACATCTTTTATGCGTTCTTTTAAATTACAAAAACTTGAATTTAGACAATTGATTGATGACATGCCTATTAATCTTTGATCATCTTGAAATTTTGTAATCATGAAAAGTATATGAAGATAATGTAATCTAACGGTAGATTTGTCAAAATTCACAATGAATTAAGAAATATAGGGTTGGGTTCAAGTTACACCTGATGTAACTCAAAAAATGTTACACCACCTAATAACTTATTATTGAATGCATATTTTGAAAATCCAACCATGGAATGACACGTTCTATATGTTCTTAATATGCATGCCAATATTCTTACCAATCGGATGTAATTTACCATTTGATCTATGAACTCATATTTTATGCATTATTTTAAACTACTAAAACTTGAATCTAGACAATGGATTGATGATATGCCTATTAATCTTTGATTATCTTGAAATTTTGTAAGCGAAAAAAATATATGAAGATAATGTAATCTAATGGTAAATTTGTTAAAATTCACATTAACTTAAGAAATATAGGGTTGTGTTCAAGTTAGACCTGACGTAACTCAAAAAAATGTTACACCACCCAATAACTTATTATTGGATACATATTTTGAAAATACAACTGTTGGATTACATGTTCTATATGTTCTTAACCTGCATGCCAATTTTTATGTCAATCAGATGTAATTAACCATTTGATCTTTAAACTCATCTTTTATGTGTTATTTTAAACTACAAAAACTTAAATTTAGACAATTAATTGATGACATGCCTATTAATCTTTGATCACCTTAAAATTTTGTAAGCATGAAAAATATACAAAGATAATGTAATCTAACAATAGATTTGTCAAAATTCACATCGATTTAAGAAAAATGGTTAGACCAAACATCATGGTACGAGAAAGTTTGGTGCTTATGAGTTGGTATTATTATTTCAGCAATATATATATATATATATATATATATATATATATATATATATATATTTGTATTTTTTTAATACACATTTAATAGATTTTGAATACAATAAATCTTTTGGATTTATGTTAGCTCAACTGATAAATTATCTTATAAAGTAAAGAACTGATTGCTGTCTTGTCCTAATAATAAGTAGCAATTATTATAGAACAAGAGGATCTAAAGTCTTATCCATCTACAAAACATCCGATCTATCATGTTGTTTCAAGATGAAAAACTATCATATTTTTATCTCACAAAAATTCTAAGACCATATACCGTTTTTTACGCCATTTGTTATAATTATCATTTATAGCTAATTGTGAGTAGTGGGGAAAAAATGGTGAGTAAATGTGAAAGCTGTCGACAACTAGTCACAATTTGCTACAAAATAATTGTGGAAAAGAGTCCAGTAAAAATTGTAATTATAGAATAACTCTTTATATAATTCTTACAAGGCGAGATATTGTCGTATGAATTAGAAATCACTAGGAAAATGCTTGCTTTCTTTTAAAAACAGTGAGTTCTAGGAAAGTGTTTTGTAAACCACAAAATCAAGCTAGCTAACAATAAAATACATATTGTCGCAGCAAACTACATCCCTTCCAAACTCAAAGTTTTAAAACACACATCCCTTCCAAGATTATTTAGTTTTTTATTTTAATTTTAGTATTCTCATATGCATGTTATCACAACAAACTAGTTTTAACTAGCAAAAATATCATATGCTCTGGCCTACTTTGTGGAATCCAGCTTTCAAATAATCTATTGAATTACTGTTCTCTTTATATGTAGTTTTTGTTTTTTTGCTGACTTCTTTTTATGAAGATGATAGTGTGAGATTATGTCACACATACTTATCTCTAAACATCTCTTCAAACTTTAAAGTTCTTAAGGCACCAATAGGGTTTTAAAGTTTGGAGAATCATTGTTGATAAAGGGTGCCTTTCATTGTCTATTGAGAATAGAGAATTATTGATGCCACCTTATAAATCATTTAGATAATTTGAAGTAGGATGTTTGCTTATAAAACATGTTACACGTGCTATATATATATACATAAAACTCTCACATATGAACTATGCATGTATAACACAAACTTACAATATAATTCACTTGAAACACCTTGCTACTAATGATTTTCAGCATCAAAATTGGGTTCAGCAGGCTTCTGTGGCAGCAGTGGTAGCAATCTTTGTGGCACTCTAGTCTTGCGTGCACCATTTTGTCGCAAGGTTCGAAGTGCATTTGCAGCAAACCTTGATGCATAAATAGTAGCACCAAGACTTTGCGAGGTCTTAGCTTCATTTGCCAAAGCATCTTCTGCTTCATGCAAAGACTTATCAAGCTTTCTCTTACAATACCGGCGCCAAGCTACTTGGATAAAACAGGCTCCCCACGTTCTCCATTGTAGGGAGTAGAACCTGGAAGTCATCATTGCAAAATGGCTAATCAAAGCGCTCATCAGAGTTTTAATAGCCATTATTGCTTTCTTTTGATTATACATTTTCAAATTTCTTCCAAACTAGTAGCATCAATGCTCCATCCTAACAATACCAAAAAGCAAGGCAAGCCTAAAATGTTGCTTCAAGTTAATTCTATTAAAGAAAAAAAAAACAATGTGACTTGCTTTTATGTAATGAAAACCTATCAAATCTATAGATTTTAATTGGATGATTAGATTGTACTGTTCTAAAATTGAAGCAAAAATTGATGGCCTTCAATTCCCGCACGATGGGCAGTGCAATTTATTATTAGTTTTTTTTTTCAATATTTCAATAAGTTTGTCAAGAATATTGTAGGTTAATTGGTTGACACCTCAATTTCCAATAGAGATATTCATGATTCATATCTCCAAATTATCGGTGTATAAAAAAAATTTTGAATAAATTTTCTTGTAAAAAATTGTAATCTTTAGTTATTTTATAGGCAAAATAGAAATCATACTATATATGTGTGTGTGTTCAAATCATGGGAGGTGATACCGTACCGTACCGGCCGGTACGGCCGGTATTTTCCGTTCCGCCACCTTTGCCGGTATAGAAACACCTTTGTTTCGTACCGGTTTGAATACCGGACATACCGGGTTGTTTCGTTTATTCCGGACAAAATATTTGATTCCGGCCGAAAAAGATGTACCGGACCGAAACAAAACCAAAATTACAGAATTAGATTTAAATATAAAAACTAAAAATTACTCTCTCTCCTCCCACAGTAACTTGCTGTTGCACACGTTGACGTTGCCACCTCCATTTCGCCTTCATGTTGCCAGGTAGCTCAGGTTTTGGCGAGCTCCTCCTCTCTGCTTCTTCTCCTTCTTCTTCTACTTCTTCTTCTTCATTTTCCTTTTTCTTGGCTGTCTCACCCGGATGCTTTCTGTCTACTAGTCAACTTTATATTAACTTTTCCAATACTTTTTCATTTTTCCTCTTTCTTTTTTGTGTCTTCTGCCAAGCCCACGTGAAAGTTACTTCCAATATCAAATTTTAGTACCATTTGTCATGGCTATTGAGTACTATTTGTCAGTGACATGATGTCATTGATATGCTATTGCCTCAAAAGAAATTTATTTATATATTTATATTATTATTTTAACTATTATTTTTAGTATTAGTATTTGGATTCTCAGCTGAAAAAAAAAAATATATATATAATATATATATTAAATATATAAAATAGCGGTAAACTCGAAATGGTACACCGGTATTAACCGGTATCCGAAATATATCGTACCGCTGACCAAACCGGTATAGCTTCCGGTACGGTATTGACTTCCTTGGTTCAAATTGAAAATTGCATGATATAGTGGTTAACATAGATAAACATGTTTCATGCCTACTAAAAACAATGCATATATCCTTCAATTATTGTTTCTCATATAAATGTAGAAAATTATATTAAACACACACACACTCACTCATATATATATATATATATATATATATAGATTTATTTAAGTGAATTCACAAATATTTAATTTTTTTTATAGCTCTTGTGTCAATTGTTGTCAAAGCAACTAAATATGAGTAAGAATGTCATATTCTAAATTTATTATTATTATTCCAACTAAAAATTATCTCTTCGATAGAATTTATAAAAATAATCATATAAATTCATTTGGTATAAAAAATTAATGTACAACTATAGATAATTAATATAAGCATTTACTCTATTGGCTAATTTAATGAACTAATTCTTCAATATAAATGCAAACTTTGTTGAATTAAAACCCTAAATAAAGAGAACTTCATGGAATACTCCACATGGCACAATCTCATACTCTCTAACATGAGATCTCTGCTTATCTATATATATATATATATATATTATATATATATATATATATATATATAGGTAGCATGTGCAAGGCACGTGCTTGCAATGGAAAAAAAAAGTAATAGTTAAGGTCAATTCTAGATTTTATTTGTATTACAAAACAAAGATATGAATCATTTGATTTTTAAAGTATATAGAGATTTATATTAATCAAAATAGACATTAATTTTAAAAATTTTGATAATTATATCGTAAAAAGTCAATCTTATTTGCATAAGAATTTTGATCAACCACAAAGTTAGGGTATCTATTTAACATATAAATATTTATTTAAGTATAATAGCTATTTAGTACCTACTTGCTAAAGACAATATATCTACTCTCTAAAACTTCTAAGAATGATAACAAATATTATCATCTTCCAATATAAATTTATATTGTAAACACATAAAAATTGGCAAATGTTGTACACATTTGCAAAATTTTTACAATATATATATATATATATATATTAAATATATAAAATAGCGGTAAACTCGAAATGGTACACCGGTATTAACCGGTATCCGAAATATATCGTACCGCTGACCAAACCGGTATAGCTTCCGGTACGGTATTGACTTCCTTGGTTCAAATTGAAAATTGCATGATATAGTGGTTAACATAGATAAACATGTTTCATGCCTACTAAAAACAATGCATATATCCTTCAATTATTGTTTCTCATATAAATGTAGAAAATTATATTAAACACACACACACTCACTCATATATATATATATATATATATATATAGATTTATTTAAGTGAATTCACAAATATTTAATTTTTTTTATAGCTCTTGTGTCAATTGTTGTCAAAGCAACTAAATATGAGTAAGAATGTCATATTCTAAATTTATTATTATTATTCCAACTAAAAATTATCTCTCGATAGAATTTATAAAAATAATCATATAAATTCATTTGGTATAAAAAATTAATGTACAACTATAGATAATTAATATAAGCATTTACTCTATTGGCTAATTTAATGAACTAATTCTTCAATATAAATGCAAACTTTGTTGAATTAAAACCCTAAATAAAGAGAACTTCATGGAATACTCCACATGGCACAATCTCATACTCTCTAACATGAGATCTCTGCTTATCTATATATATATATATATATATATATTATATATATATATATATATAAGGTAGCATGTGCAAGGCACGTGCTTGCAATGGAAAAAAAAAGTAATAGTTAAGGTCAATTCTAGATTTTATTTGTATTACAAAACAAAGATATGAATCATTTGATTTTTAAAGTATATAGAGATTTATATTAATCAAAATAGACATTAATTTTAAAAATTTTGATAATTATATCGTAAAAAGTCAATCTTATTTGCATAAGAATTTTGATCAACCACAAAGTTAGGGTATCTATTTAACATATAAATATTTATTTAAGTATAATAGCTATTTAGTACCTACTTGCTAAAGACAATATATCTACTCTCTAAAACTTCTAAGAATGATAACAAATATTATCATCTTCCAATATAAATTTATATTGTAAACACATAAAAATTGGCAAATGTTGTACACATTTGCAAAATTTTTACAATATATATATATATATATATATATATAATATATATATATATATATTGCAAATGTATATAATATTTGCTACTTTTTGTGTATATATAATGTAAGCTTACATTACAAGTAGAAAGTAAACATATGAAGATCCTTAAAAAAAAAAAAAAAAAAAAAAAAAAAAAGCTCAAACCAAGTTGGTGAACTTGAAGAAATAAATAAATAAATAAATAAAAAGGGAACTCATTAAACCAAAAATACTGTTCATAACACTGTTCATGAGTTTGTTAAATGCATATAATATTTGCTACTTATTCAGTGTATACAATGTAAGCTTACATTACAAGTACAAAGTAAACATATAAAGATCCTTAAAAAAAAAAAAAAAAATCTCAAACCAAGTTGGTGAACTTGAAAAAAGGGGGGGGGGGGGGGAGAAACAAGTCACTAAACCAAAAATACTGTTCATAACATTATTTATGAGACTACTCGCTCTTTTTATATATAGAAAGAAGAGCACAAATCGATGACTGGGGAAAAAAACCAATGAATTATACATAATGGATAAACTAAAAGTACTGTAGCTTTTATACATTCACTCAACAAGTGTCACAACATTTTCAAAAAACATTTATTTTCAGTTGTGATTTGTCACATTTTCACATTTTATTATTTTATTTTGACTTATAAAAAATTGACACCTCAATAATTGTGAAAATATTGTGAAGTTTGTTATGTCAGTATAATAATATATATGCAGGTTCTTATAAATATTTAAAAGGGAAAAAAAGTACAAATGGAAGACTGAGAAAAAAATACTCTAGTTACAGTAACTACAGTGCCACTTGATCAAACCAAAGTGACACTGTAGCAACTGTTCAAAACTTTGGGTGAAAAAAAAAGTGACAACCAAACCAAACGTGCACTGTAGTGGCATTGCCGCTTTTTATATAGTTAAAAGATACACACACAGAAATATATATATATATATATATATCAAATTTACTTATTTAGTTATTGACATGATATTCACTCCAACGATTAGAGCTATAAAAGCTGTTCAATATGTTGTTTTTACCGAGATCAATCTTGCGAGTGGGTTAGGCCAATTTCGGCATAGAATCAGTTACTTTTTGAGTGAAAAGGCGTAGTTAACTTTTCATTCTTTTTTTTTTTTAATTTTATATTGTAAATATATAAAATAAATCATAAAATAATCGGCCTCTTTGTTTGGTATATATCGGCATTTAAAAAATGATTTTATTAATATATGCCTTGGGAAATATGTTAGTAAAAATTTTAAGAAATTTACTATGAAAAAAGAAAAAATAACTTTTTAAATAATTTTTTCAGTTTTTCATTAACAATTTATTAAAGTAGACTATTAATGTAGGCCTACAATTACTCTTAAAAAAAAAAAAAAAAAAGCATTGATGCCCTTTGAGGGTTATTTATTTATTTATGTTTTAAGGAGGGAATTGATGCCTTTTGAGTTGGTCTTTAACAGACGACATCAACAGTCAACCACGTCATGAGTTGGTATCTACTGTCGGTCAGTTAGGCTTGACGAGGTCAGTTGCGGTTGGTTCCCCCTGCAAAGCCCAACAATTGTCATATAAAAAAAATTAAAAAAAAAAAAAACAATTGTCATATAAAACTTAATTAATATTAAATTTTACTAATAAAATAAAATTGATTGTACTTTTATGATTCTCTCGTCCCCACACCATATCAATTTGTAAACTTAAATATATATATATATATATATATATATTTTGTGCCAACATGTAAAGACAAAGCCACTATGAGACACCCACCAATTTTTTTTTTCTTAATAATACATATACTACCGAGGTTTTTTTTTAATTAATTAATTAATTATTATTATTATTATTTTAAAATAGAAACTGAAATAATTATTTTTAGCATACCTACTTAACTTTAAAGTTTAAGTAGGTATGCTAAAAATTTGGTAGAGATTTCACCGGATTAATTTGACGAGATTTCACAAGATTAAGTGAAAAGTCTACTGGATCTGAAGATATTTTTAGTTGTTTCTTTGTTGTTGATGGTTTCGACCAATCTGATTTGATTCTCTCACCGGTTGATGGCAGATTTGAAGTTCTCCACCCCTATTTGGTCAGGTTGGTTATAGGTTGGGCACAAACCTAACCTGTGGACACCCTTAGTGTTAAGCATCTCAAGAAGTATAGTCAACTCATTCTTAAACCACTACACCTCGAGATCTTTAATGTTATCAATAATATTGGTTCCTCCTCCTCTCTCCGTCTTTTTGAAATTAGTTTTTTAAAAGAATGAAGAATATTTTTAAATCAACCTTAGTTTTCTTGATTTGATTGAAAACGCTTAAACTTTAGGACTTAACAAAAAAGAATAATCATGTTTATACATTATGGGTGTTGATATAACAAAGCGAATAAAGAACATATTATGTTTTGTAAATCTTTTTTTTTTTTTTCGCATCTTCTCAAAAGTTAGATTTTTTTTTTCTTCTTATAGTCATATTATTAATTTCTCATTTTTTTTATGGTTCTTAAAGTTAATTTTTGTTTTTATTTTTATAAAAAAAATGGTATATCATATGTATAAAATTATTGAAGTATATTAAAAAGTACTCCCTCAATCCCAATTTATTTGTCCTCTATTCCATTTTAAAATGTCCCAAAATATTGTTCAGTTTCTAAAAATAAAATTAATTAATTTACTAATATTTTTATTATACTCTTATTTTATTTTTAAAACTATTTGAAAAGAAAATTAACAAATATTTTAAAAATCAATTTAATTGGGCCACCTTCTTAGTTGCCTCATTAAGAATAATTATTTTTTAAAAAAAATTGATAAATTTATTTAAAAGTAGTTTTATAAGGCAGATAAAATATTAAATGATGTTATTTTAAAATGTATAATTTTTCAAACAGGATAAACAAATTGAAACGGATGGAAGATGTCATTAAATTTGTTGAAAAATAAAATACACGTTTTGGTTGATCAACCTTTCCCGCTATGCTTCGTATAAACTTCCATCACCCCTAAGGATCCGGATTTTCTTCGCCCCTAGGAAGCTATGATAGCAGTATTAATATGTACACAAGTCAAGATATGAACTCGACCGACCGAAAGTAAAAACTTTGTTATGCACCCAAACCTTTATTCGTGGAAGTTGCTTTTAGCTTTGCATTAATTGTTTTAGGAAATTTCTTTGCAAGTTCGAAGATGTCAACAAACAACTGTGATAACTTTAACTTTATAGTCTTATTCCTCTCTCTTTTATGATATTCTTTTCTTTTATTATGATCCATACCGTCGATTTCTTTAGAAATTCTCAGTCTTTGCAGAGAAGACTTATTAGTGGTACAGAAAAGTACTAGACTTGTTATATATAATATATTATTTATCAAAGACTTTGCCATGTTATGTTTTCAACTTTTCATTAGCAGAAGCTCAAGCTCAAGGGTACACTGTTTTGCGTTAGCTTTTGCATTAACAAAAGCTCAAGCTCAACATAGAAGGCCACACAGTCTTGTTTGAGAGAGAGAGAGAGAGAGAGAGAGAAAGCTCATCATGGAAGTGACCCATGAGAGCAGAAGAGAGAATTTGGTGCCACAAGATGTTGAATCAGCATCGAGAAGTGAAATATCATCTGGGTCTTGGAGGCTGAGTGTGCAAGAGTTTCCAGCACTTGGTGAAAGTAGAGGTGGTGATCATCAGCATGGTTTCTTCACTCTCAGCAGCTTTCTTCCTGCCCCAAGTAAGTATTCTTTCATGAACATACATATATTGCATATACACAATTCCTTACTCATAATTTGGCTCAATCATGTGGTTGTTTTGAGCAATTAGCCATACAATTGAATTTAATTGCACTTGAAAAAGAAAAAAAAAGATAAAGATAAAGATAAAGATAAAGATAAGATAAAACCTTATCTATCAATATATATATATATATATATATATATATATATTATATATATATATATAATATATATATATATATATATATATATATTATATATAATATGATATTATGTTGAAGTTATGACCAGGACATGCCAATACTAGAATGACAGTTATTTTTTTTTCCTGTTTTTTTTTTTTTTTAAAATTTTTTAAATACCATAAATCTTTCTTTTCTTAGCAAGATTCAAGAACTATTTACCATAAAAATAAAGGACACAGATGTTCTTTGTTAATGTAAAATATGTAATCTGATTTTGCGCTTCATATCTGAGTTGACTCACTCAGCCGAGTCACTGCAAAGATGTTGGCTTGATAACTGAGTTGACTCAAGACGAGTTACTAATTTCTTTGTCCAAAGTGCAAACTTCAAAGATGTGCTTTTATTTTCGGTGTATAAATTGATTTTTAGCTTGGTAACTGAGTTGACACGGCCAAGTAACTGATTTCTTTCTACAAATTTCAAAGCTTTTTTTAATTATTTTTATTTTTTTCAAGCTTATAATGATTTTGGGCTTAACAACTAAGTTGACTCAACCGAGTTATAGATCCAATGGTTTGTTACTTTGTTTTGTGAAAAAAAATGGGGGTCAATTGGGTTTATTGATCCGATGGTAAGTTTTGCATCCCTTCTAGAAAGTGATCAGGATTCAATGATCATATTGGGAGGGGATCTTTAAGGTGAACAATCTATGGACTTTTACAATAGGTGAAGTGGGGCATGATTGCCATCAAATACAAAACTTGCACTAGGAAAATTTTCAGAAATTATTGATGCATATAAATTGATTGTTGAATTTTGACATCTGAATTTTGTTACCACGACAACCACACAAGAAAATAAATAGATGGAGAAAAAAATATAAAACATTGATCGTTTGGCCTTGAATTTTGAAGAGAATTTATTCTTGTTAGATGCTTTTTGGAAACTTTCATTTACCAGCAAGGGACATTCTATAATTCTTGCACTTAAAATTTGTGAATGATGGAGACATAGGGCTTTAGGGAATAACTCCTTTCACATTCTTTGGAGACTTCACATATGCCTTTGATGTTATGCTTGGAATTCTGATAGCATAATTATTCAATGGATTGTTACTCTTTAACATACTTGAATGATGTTAGGTTCTTTTGGAAAATGAAACATCAATATTTGATGACTTTGAATGCTTTCAATTGCCACCTTATTCATTAGTAGTGATGAACATAATGCGAAACTTGGTACTTTTGACTGTAGGGAGACGAAGTAAGGTTTCTGATTATTATGAGAAACAAGAAAGACTCCTTGAAGGATTTACTGAGATGGAGACCATGGCTGAAAATGGTGGTGTGCCGGGAAGTCTAACAGAGGTTGGTTGTGTTCAACTTGATGATTCTGAATGACAACTTGTGGAACAAAGTAGGAGAATAATTTCTCATTTTTTACCATATGAAATAGTTAATGAAAAGTTCAAACTTCCATTATATACCACCTACTGAACAACAACCCCCCCCCCCCACATACACACGAACCAAAAGAAAAAGAAAAACCCATACTATCTCATCTCAGTTTAAAATCTTTCTTGTTTCCTAGAAATCAAAAACCAATATTTTTCATTTTAATCGTTTTGCAAATTATTATTCTCAGGATGAGATGCAGCAGCTTGCGAAGAGGGAGAGGATGGCTATCTATTTGTCAAACATAGCTAACATTGTGCTCTTTGCGGCAAAACTCTTTGTTTCTATTCAGAGCAGATCATTGGCAGTTATTGCCTCAACATTGGATTCACTTTTAGATCTCTTGTCAGGGTTTATATTGTGGTTCACGGCCCATGCCATGAGAAACCCAAACCAGTATCGTTATCCCATTGGGAAAAACCGGATGCAGCCAGTGGTAAGTCATCTAATCAAATAATTCTTTGAAAACTCTGATTCTGATGGATTGAAGTTATTGAAGCTGATAATCAACATTCATGTACACTTGGTTTGTGTTGCATCTGTGGATCATTTGGTTTCTCAGAAGTTGGTGGAGTGAAAATTATTCATCTTATACTAATTAAAAAAGTTAACCCCAAAGAAGTCAAGATTTTATGTTTTTATTTTCCATTTCATGATTTCATCTATCCTTTCTGCAATCAATGAGAGAAATAAGCTGAAATGCTATTCATCATTGCTACTATTGGCTCAGCTATGTCTTATTCCACAAATGCTAGGGGCAAAGGCAATAGATAGACATTTCATGATGTCATGCCACAGTTTATTCTATTACAAGAAGTTTGAGATTAATGCAATACAAGACTAAATATTTCGTCAGTTCCATGCTTTGGGCTCTCATTTTGTTATCAAAATGTTGAGCTTAGGGTCTACTGAGTTTATAAACAAATAGCATTGGTTTTGGGAAAATTTGTTTAATTAGAAATTGCATTGAATAGACACAATCTAGTCTTAGTAATAAAAAACTCCAGGGATCAAATGGAAAAGTAGTCAAACAATCTACTCTTGGGAATAAATAGTGTTGGTTTTGACTCTTGAGCATAGAATTTTGAGTGTAGTTTCAAGAGTGATTATGACTTACAGGGATGTGGACCCAACTTATGCTTTAATGCAACAAATGTTTTACTAATTTAGCTTGAGATTGCAGGGAATCATTGTTTTTGCTTCAGTAATGGCAACTCTTGGATTACAAATTCTGCTTGAGTCTGGTCGACAATTCATGGAAAAGGTATGCAACTTTTATTTCACATGCTCCAATCTAAGTTAAGGATGTAGATGGCAGTGAGCATGGCTAGACACAGACATATTTTAATCAAAGTTGGCTTTGAGAAGGATTTGAAATCAGCTCCCTTCTTAATGTCTGAGGTTCAGTGTGACCTTGGTTCTTGGTACTTCATGAAAAGCTACTGCCTAAATGTATGACAATCTTGTTAGATCACATTCTGAGTTGGTAGATGCAAAATTTGAACATGACTATTCTAAATTTTCATTTTCTGTAGTCATTTACTGTATCAGTGAGTCCTTTAATATTGTTTTTCGTTTTTTGTGCTGATTACAGACCCAACCTGAAAAGGATCCTGAGAAGGAGAAATGGATGATTGGGATAATGGTCTCTGTAACCATTGTGAAGTTTATGCTTGTGGTCTATTGTCGAGGGTTTAAAAATGATATTATTAGAGCCTATGCTCAAGATCATTTTTTCGACGTTATTACTAATTCAATTGGTTTGGCAGCAGCCATCTTGGCCATTCGATATTATTGGTGGATTGATCCTACTGGAGCTGTTATGGTGAGTTCATATGCAGCTCTTTTTTCTTCTTCTTGTTTACTACACTGACGATAATTAGGTTCATTTGTTGTTTTTATTCATCCAAAAGTAATAATGATAATTGAATTCAGCTACTTTGCAAGTCATTAGTTTCCTTTCTTTTCCTAAAATTATCAAAATAACTAGCAGCCATGTTTTGCGTGTCCAAATATTGGCATTCACTCTATATCTCTCATGTTTGAAGTGAAATGCCCACTATTTGTGATTGACTTCTTGGAGTTGATCTTAATCTATCTTTTCGTAATGATTTGTTGAACCTGTGATGCAGATAGCACTATATACAATGAATACATGGACAAAGATAGTCATTGAGAATGTCTGGGCACTGATTGGAAGGACAGCACCACCTGAATTTTTGGCAAAGCTAACATATTTGATATGGAACCACCATGAAGATATCAAGCACATTGACACAGTAAGAGCATACACTTTTGGTTCAAATTATTTTGTGGAGGTTGACATAGTTTTGCCACAAGACATGCTTTTGAACAAAGCTCATGATATTGGTGAGTCACTGCAAGAAAAACTTGAGCAACTCCCTGAAATTGAGCGAGCTTTTGTACATATAGATTTTGAGTGTTCTCATAGGCCTGAACACAAGATTGGGGTTTGATGACATTGATGATGATGATAGTAGTAATGATCAGAGCTAAGCCTTTCCAGAGTAAAAGTGCGTTACTGATTTAGTTAATATGTGATGTGATTCTATTGTAACCAGTTGCGAACCTGCGCAATGTGCGAGTATGTTCCAACTTATACAATATATTTTAACAAATTTTATCTTTTGAAGTTTTCATTATCTTACCAGTTGTGTTAGTGAGACTCTCCTGTATTAAAACAAAAACAAAAGGTAATCTTTTTACTCTCAAGTTTTACAAATGAGACATTTCATCAAGTACATGTTCAATTGTGATGACATAAGCACATTCAACCAATAAGTGAATATTTCCCAAAATTCACTTCCAAAAACACTCCTTGCTGTTTTTAGATGAAACATGCCTACAAGTATCATTATTGGTTTCTTCTTTCTAAAAGAAATTTCAAGAATCGGTAGATACATAACTTCGAAACTAATTATTCTATCCTCTTCTTGTTAAGTACCATTTGAGTGGATGCTCTTCTTACTATATGCAATCCGTTTGAATCCAATATCTAATGGGTATTTGTGACCTGAATAAGCATCAAAGTATGTTCAAGGTCACAATGCTGACATTATATTCGGCGTATCAACAGACTAAAACTTGATGATGCAATAGAACCCCCTAGATAAAGAAACTTCAAGTTCGAAACATTTATTTATTTATTATTTATAGGTAACTTCAAGTTCGAAACATTGAGAATCAAATCATGATTATCTTCTTTTACCAGAGAATCAAGAACATATCCTTGAGCATCAAGAACAAATCCTCAAGGTTGACAATTCAATATATATATATATATATATAATATATATATATATATATCAATTCAATTCAAGGTTGATGGAAGCCGGGAAAGCATGAGGCTTCTGAAGTAGATAGTGTGAGGATAGAGGAAGAATAACGTGAACGATGACACCATTGAAGAATGTTACTCAACTAAGAGGTACAAAAGCGAAAACTTAATAAGCCTCTCCAACTAAACCAGAAAAGATATTGCAAGTTTAATCCCAGAAATACACTTTCAGAGCCCTCATGTCACGAGATAGTTATAATCAGACATTTTGACTAACACCTTACAAGCTTAGCTCAGAAAATTGAAGAAGGTAAAAGAGCTTGTTGCTCTTGAGATAAGAATGGGGAAGGAAGAAATGGGACAGAGTTAAACGTTGCTAAGAAGAAAAAGAAAACGTGAGGATGGTTCATGGTTGAATTCAATTAGTTGGTTTTAATTTCTGGGAGAGGAAAAGACACAAAAAGAAGAAGAAGAAGAAAGAAGAAGAAGAAGAAAGAAAGAAAGAAATAGAATAAGAGAAGGGTTTTTTTCTTTTTTTCTTTTTTTTGGTGATACAATAACAGAAGGGTTGAATTAATTGGAAAAGGCAAAAAGAACAAATAAATAAAAAAGAATAAAAAAAGATGATGTTAGCACTTAGCAACACTAAATATTACGCTTTCATTTTTTTAATATTATATTGATGTCAGATTATAGAATTTACCATGTGGTAGCTTAACGCCGCTAATCATAAGTATTCCTCTTATTATTTAGTTGATGATGCTTCATTAGACAGTTGATTTTGTAGCAATCTTTGATATGCAACCATTTTTCTTTTAATGCAAGATGATAAAATTTGAATAATGCAGGATAAACTTCATTCTAGTCATGCTAATGCGGAAAACCCAATTAAAAGTAACAATATTTTCCTAATACAAATGTGCTAATTCTCTTTATTTTGATACAAACCTAAAAATTGCTAAGATATAAAAAACTAAGGCATCTCCAATTCTCTTTATTTTCATACAAACCTCAAATGTGGATGCTTGAAGGATGCTTGTAGAGTTTTTGATGAGATGAAAGAACGGACAATTGTATCATGGTCAGCCATGATTTCTTACAATGCTTGGACAAGCCGAGGAAGCTTTGAGACTCTTTCCTAAGATGGTTCAGTTAGGCATGAAGTCGAATGATGTAAACTTAATTGGACTATTGCATGCTTGTTACCTTGCCACATGGGAATGATAGATAAGGGGTGTCAATTTTTCAATAGTCATTATGGAATAATAATTCTAAGAACACAACTTTTGCTACAATTTACTCACGTAATAAGTCGTGAGTGGTGGAGTTGTGAACCCATATAGACCCACTACTTTTACTCCATTACTCACAACTTGTCACATGAGCAAGTTGTGAGAAAAGTTGTAGCAAAAATTATGATCCTAACATTATTCGAGATTATGGGATTGCTCAATCATTTTGGTTGTATGGTTGATCTATTTAGTTGGGAGGCCTTCTCCAAGAGGCTTTTGAATTGTGAGTGGTGGAGTTGTGAACCTATATGAACCCACCACTTTTATTCCATCACACACAACTTGTCACGTGAGCAAGTTGTGGCAAAAATTGTAGTAAAAATTGCGTTCTTAACGTTACTCGAGTTTATGGGATTGTTCAATCATTTTGGTTGTATGGTTGATCTATTTAGTTGGGCCGGCCTTCTCCAAGAGGCCTTTGAATTTATATCAAACCCAATGGGGTTGTGTGGGGAGTTTTCTTGGTGGATGCAGAGTTCACAAAAATGTTGAACTAGCTGAAGAAGCAATCCAGCACCTTTTGGAACTGGATCCATTATAAGGTGGATGCAACGTGGTTTTTATCAAACAATTATGCAGAAGCAGAACGGTGGGAAGACACAGCAAAGATGAGAAGGTTGATGAGAGATCAAGGTGTGAAGTAAGAACCTGGGGTGGAGTTCAATCACAGTAGATGAGTGGTTCATGAGTTTGTTGCTGGGGATGAGTCCCACCCTCAAGCAGAGGAAATATTTTAGATGTGGGGAAAATTACTTCAAATATTAAAGCTAAAAGGATATGTTCCAAACACTTCAATTGTACTTCTGGATGTAGAAGAAAACAAGGAGGAGAAATTTCTATATCGCTATAGTGAAAAATTAGCATTGGCTTTTGGGTTGATGAAAATACCACCCGGAATGCCAATTACTAATCAGGATCATGAAGAGTCTTCATGTTTGTAGAGACTATCATGCTGCTTTGAAACTTATCTCAGGGATTGTTAATACTTAATAGAGAGATAATTGTGCGTGACAGGAACCGTTTTCATTGAATTGTCTCTCTCTTTTGGTAGTGGTTTCACTTGGTGAACTTAATGTGATTTCAATCATTTTATATCAAACAGATTATTTTGTCACATACCATGCCGCTTCAACCTAATGCAAATTTAACCCTTCGACCTTCAAAATCAAAAAAAAAAAAAAAAAACATTTAATTAGGTAAAGAATTTGCATTGAGCACACCAAACACCAAAATCATATCTCATGAGATATGCCAAATGTCAAAAAAGAAATGGCATATGCTATAGTGATGTTCTACTTTAGAAGAGCAAGACTAATATACTAAAAATTTAGGTATTATTTTTGATGATGCAAAGAAAATCAGTAGGCTGGATGCTTCGAATTTGAAAGGACTACTGGTTCTTTTTGTGGCCTGAAAAAGAAAGAGAAAGGAATCAAAGGCGACCGGGGTTGCCGGCCGAAAACCCTCCGATGGTAAAGTTAGTTTTTCTCTCCATATTATGAGTTCCAACTTTTTTGTAGTAAAACTTTTTTATACCTTGGGTTTGTCTGAAACTGCCTTTATATAGCGTTCTCATTGGCGGTTACCAAAATTCGAATTTCTCCTGACTTCAGGGAAAGATAGAACTCAAACGTATCTGGCTTAACCGTTTGGAAGTTATGCTTTTGTTTCGCAACGGATACCTGGCGGTTACCCGTGGGATAAGGGACTGTCATACCTTATTTGGAGATTTTCCTAAGTGTAACACCCCCGTCCTGGAGTATCACAGTTGGGTGTGCTTTGTTACATGCGCAGGGCTGTCTCGTCTAACGGGTGGACATCCTCAAGACGAGGATGGCGATCTGGACGAGTGTATCACTGGTTGTGTTTACCTCGTCCAGATCTCCTCTTCCCAGAACGAGGTATCAGTAGGCAAACTCCCGAGGGTATTCTCAATGGTAGGTAGGTCATGGACGACCTGTATGGACGACTTGGAGATAGGCTGAATTATTTCCTTATCAGTTGCCCCCATGTTCTAAGGTCGTCCAGAGTTCTTTTGTTTCTTGGGCTCGTTTCGAGATATTATTCCACGTGTCCCAAAGTCAGGGACGAGGTTGTGAGGGTCCAGATTATGTCACGTGTCATTGCTCACTTGGGTTAACCGTTGTGTTGGTTGGGGTTCTCGAGGGGTTGCCACGTGTTATTTCTTGATTGGTCATTTCGCTCTGGGTTTTACTTTTCAACGCCTATAAATAGTGGATTTCCTCCCCTACCCTCCCCATTTTTCCAATTCTCTCGTTTGACATCTCTCGTCCATCGCCTTGTTCTAGGAGTATTCCAGCGTCCTTTAGTTTCCCTCGTCTAGATCCAGGTATTTTCTCTACGCTCGTTTTTTAGGCTTCCCTTCATTTTCAAAATGTCCGAAACTTTTTCCTCGTCTAGCAATAGTGTTGATAGGGAGATAGATGAATACCGCAACACAACTAGCTATAGTAGTTCTGGTAGTGGTAGCAGTAGTAGTGGTAACACAGACGAGTATGTTTCTGGGGTTCCTGGGGTTCCCTTAGAGGTTTTCAACGAAGAATTTAGGACGAGGGTAGCATCTGGGTCTGGAGCTGGTACGTCTAGCGCGCCCTCGTCCACTAGAAGGGACGAGGTCGAAACTGTGTACAGTTGCGCTGTTGGGGTTCCAGCCAAGACGGACGAGAGAAAATTGGCGTCCCTTAGGAGCTGGTACCAAATCCCGGACGAGCTAAATCCTAGATTAGCCGTCCGTAATGAGTGGTGTTGTCAACCTCATTTTGGCATTGTGGTTTATGAAGCCTATCTTCTAGGTGGCCTTAGGCTGCCCCTCAATGCTTTTGCCAGGGAGTTACTCACTAGGTTAGGTGTAGGTTTATGTCAGTTGAACCCTAATGCATGGAGACTAATTGTCTCTATGCAAATTTTGTGGAGAGAGGTTTTCGAAGGGGACTGCCCTCTTACTGTGGACGAGTTCCTTTTTTGTTATAAACCCTCCGAAATTAGTCAGTCTCGTGGCTTTTATCAATTCACAGCCAGGAGAAAAGACTGTAGGATAATAAAGTCTTTGGTGACCTCGGATAGGAATTGGAAGACGGAGTTCTTCTTCGTCTCCGTTTTGGGCAGGACGCCCTGCTGATGTGGGTAGGGATCCATTCCCCCATATACAGGAGAATTAGGGAACCTTCGTCCTGAAGGTATGCTCACCACTACTGTAGCTTCGCCTTTATTACATATCTTTCCAAGCTAATTTCTTCGTCCTTGTTGCAGGTGTTAAAAGGCCGTCGCTAAGCAAGTTCCATTTAAGACGTGTTCAGAAGGCTCGTCTTTACCGGAGAGGGATTTTCACACCTTAGTCACTCTCCAGCGTCTTGCTACTTGGGGACTTGGCCCCGAGCCTTCTCCAGAAGCTTTAGCCCACGAAATCACAGTCCGTCGAAGTGAGTTCTCGTCTTGCACTTTCCTTCTTCCTCTCTTTTATTTATTTATTTTTTTTATTTATTTATTATTGTTATTTATTTTAGGGATGGCTACAATGAAGGAAAACAAGGGTAAAAGGGTCGTGGACGAGCGTGGCAAGCAAGGCACAGAGGCTAGGGGTCTCCTGCTGTGGGCGATAAGGGAGCCTGTCAAAGGCTATCAACCTTGAAAACCTCCCCAGCCGGAGAGCCAAGCACAGAAAGTCGTCCAAGGCTGGGGTCGTCTCTCCCGTTCCTCTTCCTCAACCTCCGTCCGTCCAAATCTTTGACGTGGAATCGTCCGAACCTGCTCCTACTCCTCCGTCCAAGACTGGTGTTCCTGCCTCGTCTCAACCTCCCACTGACCTTGTGCCCAATCTTCTTGAGAGTGAGGACTTGGCTTGGGAGAGGTTCCAAAAGGCAGTGTTTGACGAGGACGTGACTGCATGCTATAACATGTCCCTGAAAGATTTCGAGCACTCGGGTGTCCACGATCTTTTCAAGGTAACTAATACAACTTTGCTCTCGTCATTGGTTTTTATGCTAGTTCACTTGATAAAAATTCTTGTTCGTTCGTGCAGGCCATGTCTAAGTTCATAGCTGGGTCTAGGCAGGCTACTGAACTGGACAGGACGAGGCTGCTGTTGGAGAGGAGGATCACGGAGGTCAAAGACGAGTGCAAAGGCTGGGCTGAGACGGCTGCCGAGGCTAAAGACGCGTCTAAGGTTTGCTGAACCTTGTCGAAGATTGAAGGCTGACATAGTGGAGAAAGACTCTCGTCTTGACCACTTTCAGAAGAAGATCGACGAGCTAAGCAATTCCCTTGTGGGCTAAAGACGAAGCCGTGGAGGAATTTAGGGCTTCGAAACAATTTATTGACCTTCTGGACGCTAACTATGCGGCTGGTTTTGAAGATTTTCGCATGGAGGCGAAGGAAAAGTTTCCAGAAGTTGAATTTAGCCCCATCGTCCTTCAACTGGGAGGCACTACCAGTTCTTTTCTCCAGACTAGCTCTGAAGATATCAATGTTGAGGACGATGCCTCCACCAGGCCTGCTCAAGACGACCCTGATGCCTGATGACCTTCTCTGTTGAAAGATTTTATCACTATTTGTTCAAGTGTTTTGCTTCTTCTTCTTCTTCTTTTCTTTTTCTCTTTTTTTTTTTTTTTGAATGTATCATACATTTATTTCGTCTGAGTACTTTTAGCGAATTCATAAACAATTGCCTTTCAAGGCTTATTTTCTTAAGGGTTTTTGGATGATGGTCGTCCACCCTTTAATGTTTGATGAATGTTTATTTTCGATTAGTATTGGTGTTTCATGGACGAGCTTCTACATTTTTATGTTTTATTTCATTGTCTTTTAAGCGATATTCACAAGTGTTGGCGATTGTTTGCACAATTCCCTCATGGACGACTCGCATAGGACGATGATGATTGTTTTGCCTGCCCTTAGGCTATTACTCTCATCTTCACGAGTTTATAATCGTCTTAACCATATGCTCGTCTTTAGGACGTCATGCGTTATTGCCTACTTTCCATCTTAGACGAGTGGGCTTTGCCTGAAGATGTCTTGGACGAGTACGCATTGCATTTTCTCTTCGCTTTATCCTTATTCTTTTCTAAGGAAAGCTTGGACGAGCATGCCTTGCATTTTCTTTGCTTTATCCTCATTCTTTTCTAAGGAAGCTTGGACGAGTTAGTCTTCGTCCAAAGATTTTATTTGTCCAAGGCTTTTGCCTCGTCCTTAGGCATTATCAGGGGAACTGGAATTCAAATACATAAGAAATCCAACCATATTATTACATGAACATTGTTCACAAATTTGGCACATGCTTACAAGCTAGTGCCTTATTAAGATACACAAGTACATAGCATCGTTTTTCACAAGCTAGCGCCTTATTAAGTAGTGCAAAAGTTTAAGAACTTGTGCACTTTTATTCATAACACACCATAACAGTAGTTAAAGCAAAAATAAACATAAACGCATACGCAAATCACAACTGCAATTTTGCCACTGACTTCCCTCGTCCCTGCTCTTCACTGATAGTACCTTCGCAGATGTTCCACATTCCAAGGATGTTCTAGCTTCCGCCCATCCAGGGCTTCTAGGTAGTAGGACCCCTGCCTTTTGCAGTTGATTACCTTGTAGGGTCCTTCCCAATTTGGTCCTAATTTTCCATGAGCTGGGTTCCTGGTCGCCAAGGAGACCCTTTTGAGGACAAGGTCCCCAACATTGAACCGCCTGGGTTTTACCATGGCGTCATGCTGTCTGGCCATGAGATTTTTGTACCTTGCCATTCTTTGCTCCGCATCCATTCTTACCTCATCGATAAGATCGAGGTCAAGGCGCAATTGTTCCCCGTTGTCTTTCTCCTGGTACTTCATCACTCGGTGACTTGCCATATGGACCTCCGCTGGTATAACAGCTTCGCTCCCATAGGCTAGTTTAAAAGGGGTCTCCCCTGTCGGAGTCCGTGCGGTCGTCCTATAGGCCCATAGAACACCTGGCAGCTCGTCTGGCCATATCCCTTTCGCCCCCTCAAGCCGAGTCTTGATGATTTTCAGCAGGGATCGGTTTGCCACTTCTGCTTGTCCATTTGCCTGTGGATGGGAGGGTGAAGAGTAGTGGTTCTTGACTCCAAAATGGTTGCAAAAATCCCTAAAAGGTGCGTTGTCGAACTGACGCCCGTTGTCAGATACCAATACCCTGGTACTCCGAACCTGCATAGGATATTCTTCCATACAAAATTCTTCACGTTCTGCTGAGTGATTGCTGCAGAGGCTCGCTTCTACCCACTTAGTAAAATAGTCTATTCCTACCACCAAAAACTTCATCTGTCGGATTCCTACGGGGAAAGGCCCAGGATATCCAGCCCCCATTGTGCAAAGGGCCATGGGGCCGTCATTGGGGTCTGGTATTCCGACGGCTGTCTAGGCACATTGCTGTGACGTTGACATTGGTCACATACCCTGACATAGGCTTTAGCGTCTGCCTGCATTGTTGGCCAATAGTAGCCGGCACGGACGACCTTATGGACAAGGGACCTTGCCCCTGAATGATTTCCACACGATCCTTCATGAACTTCCCTTAGAACATAATTTGACTCGTCTGGAGCCAAACATCTTAAATAGGGTTGGGAAAGCCTCGTTTGTATAACACTTCATTAATGAGAACATACTTGGCCGACCTGACCCTTAGCTTTCTTGCCTCGTCCTTGTCCTCTGGAAGCCTCCCATCCTTGAGGTAAATTATTATTGGACTCATCCAATTCTCTTCTCCTTCTATCTGCTGTATGTCAGGGATGTCTATGCTTGGCATGTACTGGACGTCGTCGAACGTGTCTATGACCCCTGCCGAGGCGGCTTTCGCCAAGGCGTCTGCTTCTGCATTTTCCTCCCTGGGAAGTTGAATAAAACTTATGGCTGAAAATTTTCGGGCAAGGCGTTTCACTTTGTCAAGGTACTTCTTCATCCGATCCTCCTTGACGTCACACATCCCATTTACTTGGTTCATGACCAGCTGAGAATCTCCTCTGATTGTTAACGACTCGGCTCCTAAGGACTTGGCTAATTCCAACCCCTTGAGTAGAGCCTCGTACTCAGCCTCGTTGTTGGTAGTTGGATATTGCAGGCGGGCTGCATATTCCAGCTTGTCACCTTCAGGGGACTTCAATACAATTCCACCCCTCCTGCATGCAGTGTGGACGATCCATCTACATTTACCACCCACGTTTCATTTCCTTCGTCCGTGCTTAGGTCGTCCTGACTGGGGTGAATTCTGCGATGAAATCTGCCAAAGCTTGCGCTTTTATTGTGTTCCTTGGAGGTACCTGACATCGAACTCGCTGAGCTCAACCGCCCACTGTATCAGCCGCCCAGCAGCTTCCAACCTGCTCATCGCCTTTTTTATGGGGTGGTCTGTCAGGACGTTGATGACGTGCGCTTGAAAATAATGCCTCAGCTTCCTAGAAGCCGTGACCAATGCGAAGGTTAATTTCTCCATCATCGGGTATCGTCCTTCCGCTCCTCTCATCGCGTGGCTTGTATAATAGACCGGCTTCTGAACTCTCCCCTCTTCTCTGACCAATGCTGAGCTTACTGCATGTGGAGACACTGCCAAATACAAGTACAACTCTTCCCCAGGTTCAGACGGACTCAATAATGGGGCCGTCATTAGATATGTCTTCAAGTCTTGGAAAGCCTTTTGACACTCATCCGTCCATTCAAAAGCCTTCCTAAGGATTTTAAAGAAGGGTAAACATTTGTCAGTAGCTTTCGATACAAACCTGTTGAGAGCGGCGACTCGTCCTGTGAGGGACTGGACTTCCTTGATATTTCTCGGCGGCTCCATGCTCAGTATCGCCTGGATTTTATCCGGATTAGCCTCAATTCCCTTGTGCGAGACCATAAACCCCAAGAATTTACCCGACGAAACTCCAAAAGCACACTTGCTGGGATTTAACTTCATGTGGTACCGTCGCAACGTATCAAAAGTCTCTTGAAGGTCGTCAAGATGTTTATCCTCGTCCTGGCTCTTCACCAGCATGTCGTCCACGTAAACCTCCACATTTCGCCCGATTTGAGGACGGAACATATGGTTAACCAGTCTTTGGTAGGTTGCCCCTGCGTTCTTCAAACCAAAAGGCATAACTTTGTAGCAATACAAACCTTGGCTCGTGACGAATGAGGTCTTCTCCTGATCTGCTTCATTCATCTGAATCTGGTTATACCCCGAGAAAGCGTCCATGAAGCTAAGTATCCTGTGACCTGCCGTTGAGTCCACTAACTGGTCAATGCGCGGCAATGGGTAGCTATCTTTGGGGCAAGCTTTGTTCAGGTCAGTGAAGTCCACGCACATCCGCCACTTGCCATTGGCCTTCTTGACCATGACTACGTTCGCCAACCAGTCTGGGTAATGAACTTCTCGATAAACTTCGCGGCGACCAACTTCTGCACCTCTTCCTTGATGGCATTGTCTCGCTCGGAGCAAAAACTCTTCTCTTCTGGCGTACTGGCTTCGAATAGGGGCATACGCTCAGGCTATGGGTAATGACACTCGGATCAATGCCAGGCATATCCTCATGGCTCCATGCAAAGACATCAAGGTTTCTCTTCAAAAACCGAATTAAAACGCACTTTGCCCCCTCTTCCATGTTTACCCCAACTCGGGTATACTTCTTGGGCTGTTCATCGTCCAAAGGGACGTCCTCTAATGCTTCAGTGGGCTCAGCCGCGACCCTTCTTCCGTCTATACTCATCGTCTGCATATGCTCGTCCATTCCCAGCATGGCTAAGTAACATTCTCTGGCAGCCAGCTGGTCTCCCTGTACCTGGCCTACTCCATGTTCAGTCGGGAATTTAATGGACAGGTGGTAGGTAGAGGTTACCGCCTTCCAGCTGTTTAAAGTTGGCCTTCCAATAATCGCATTATATGACGACGGGCAATCAACAACAAGGAAATTCACCTCCTTGGTTATCTGCTGCGGATACGTCCCAACGACCACTGGCAACGCGATGGTGCCCACAGGTTGCACCTTCATTCCTCCGAATCCTACCAACGGCGCGTTCACTGATCGAAGCCGATCTCGTCCTAGCTTCATTTGTTGGAATGCGGGGTAGTAGAGAATGTCTGTAGAGCTACCATTGTCTATCAGAACCCTCCTGGTTGTGTAGTCAGAGATGAGTAGAGTGATGACTATCGCGTCATCATGTGGGTGGTGAATTCGTCCTGCCTCTTCGTCCGTGAAAGTGACAGCCTGTTGGTCTACCTCCCTCGTCCTGGTAGGTCGTCCAGACTGTTGGATGTTCTGCACCACCCTGAGGTATGTCTTCCTTGACTTGGACGACTGTGCCGTAGAGCTTCCCCCTATAATTACCCTGATTTCTCCCAGTGGGGGGCGCGACGGTTCTTCCACCTTGGCCTTCATTTTCTCATCTCTTTGGTCTCGTCCAAGGAAGTTCCTCAACTTTCCCTGTCTGATGAGATTTTCTATCTGCTGTTTCAAGTCAAAGCACTCGTCTGTATCATGCCCATGGTCCCGGTGAAAACGATAGTACTTGCTCCTATTACGTTTGTTGGGGTCTCCCTTCATTTTTTCCGGCCACTTCAAGGACGGATCATCCTTGATTTGTATAAGGACCTGCTCTAATAGCATAGCCAGGGGCGTGTATTGCTGATTCCTTGCAGAGGAACTGGCCTTCTTACCATCCTTATCCTTTCTCTCGTCTACCCGAACTTTCTTTGGACGAGGTCCCTGGTCAGGATGGCGATGGTAGCCCGATTCCGAGCGCTCTGCGCATTTTCTCTTCTTGGCTATGATGGCGTCTTCAGCATTCATAAAATTCTGGGCCGAATGGACAAGCTCGGCCATAGTCTGTGGTTCCTGCTCGTAGAGCTTATGAATGAACAAGTCCGAATTGACCCCGTTGTGGAAAGCGGCCAGCAGCAACTTGTCATCCATCTCATCCACCGTTAAGGCTTCTCTGTTAAACCGAGTGATGAAGGACCGCAAACTCTCATTGTCCCCCTGCTCTATAGTCAGCAGGCTGGAGGAGGAACGTTTGTGACGCTGTCCTCCAATAAAGTTATTGACAAACAGCTTACTCAGTTCTTCAAATGACCCCACTGAGTTTGGAGGGATCTTACTGAACCACACTCGCGCTGGCCCCTTGAGCGTGGTGGGAAAAGCTCTGCACATGATTTCGTCTGGGACCCCCTGCAGGTGCATGGTCGTCTTGAAAGTTGCAATGTGATCGCAAGGGTCGCGATTTCCATCGTATGAGTCCAGAGAGGGCATTTTGAATTTCGGGGGTAGAGGATGACTGTTGACGGAAGCTGTGAAAGGGGAATCTGTTCGGTGGATCATATCATCTACTGGGTTTGTTCGCTTCATGTTTTCCCTCATTTCCTCCATGGCTTTCCTCATCTGGTCCATTTCCCTTTCCAAGTGCGGTACCCTTCTTGAAGTGGTACCCCTTGTTTGGTCTTCGGACTCTACATTTTCCCCTCCTTCTTCCTGACTTGGGGCCCTTCCCTCTGTTCGTCCTTGACGCTGTCTCCTAAGGTTGATCTCCCTATTCAACTCCTGGTTTTGACGTGTCAGTTCTGCCATAGCGGCAGCCATGGACTGTATGTGTTGAACAGATGGTGGCTGCACTACAGGCGCTAATCTGCGATCGCGAAGGGGATTACTAGAAGCATCCCTACTCTCCTAGTGGCCTGGGCTGGTAGCCCTTGATCTTATTCGAACCATTCAGCCTTTTGTCTGAGATAGAGTAACTTGCTTGACTCACTATTTCCCACAGACGGCGCCAATTGATGATGCAAAGAAAATCAGTAGGCTGGATGCTTCGAATTTGAAAGGACTACTGGTTCTTTCTGTGGCCTGAAAAAGAAAGAGAAAGGAATCAAAGGCGACCGGGGTTGCCAGTCGAAAACCCTCCAATGGTAAAGTTAGTTTTTCTCTCCATATTATGAGTTCCAACTTTTTTGTAGTAAAACTTTTTTATACCTTGGGTTTGTCTGAAACTGCCTTTATATAGCGTTCTCATTGGCGGTTACCAAAATTCGAATTTCTCCTGACTTCAGGGAAAGATAGAACTCAAACGTATCTGGCTTAACCGTTTGGAAGTTATGCTTTTGTTTCGCAACGGATACCTGGCGGTTACCCGTGGATAAGGGACTGTCATACCTTATTTGGAGATTTTCCTAAGTGTAACACCCCGTCCTGGAGTATCACAGTTGGTGTGCTTTGTTATATGCGCAGGGCTGTCTCGTCTAACGGGTGGACATCCTCAAGACAAGGATGGCGATCTGGACGAGTGTATCACTGGTTGTGTTTACCTCGTCCAGATCTCCTCTTCCCAGAACGAGGTATCAGTAGGCAAACTCCCGAGGGTATTCTCAATGGTAGGTAGGTCATGGACGACCTGTATGGACGACTTGGAGATAAGCTGAATTATTTCCTTATCAATTTTATTACTTTCTCTCTCCTTTATTAATAAAGAAATAAAAAAGAATAAAGAAAGAATATTTAGATAAAATGGTAAAAAAAAAAAAAATAGAAGATGTGATATATGGTGTATTGTAAAGTGGTGTATTAAAATAAATAAATTAACTTTTTGATATGTCAGAAAATAGTATTTTTTTTGCTGTGCAAGACTTACCTTTAAGATGTACAGTTTATCCCAAAATGAAGCAGAATAATCCAAATTAATGAACTCTTAAGCTTCATCTGCCATCTTCATAAGCATTGCAGGACCTGAAATGTCATATGTGTGCAAGAGATAGCCCTTAGTCATGGCAATTTCCTTAAGCATCTCAAAGAACAGGGCACCCCTCAACCTCAATTCCAGGAGCTGTGGGGCATGAAGCCAATGGACAGTGGTCGTCACTATCCAGAGATCCCACCAGCTTGGACCGGTAATGTCCTTGGACCGTGTGAAGAAAAGGCCACATAGTTGTGTCTAGCCCACCATCCCTTAAAGTTTCTGAAAACATAGAAGTTGAAGAAAATTACAACAGCTCCCTAAGCCCAAAAGTTCACTGCTCTAGCTGGTGGGATGTTTGAGTTGAGACCGGCTCAGAACAATGTATTTGCCCAAGCCCAAATGCGCAATAATGAGTTGAGACCGGCTTTGAACACTGCATTGTACAAAATGACTAAAGCCTCATTTTTTTTTTTTTTTTTTTTCTCTATGGTATGAGTTGGGTAGAGAGGACAAGCTTACATTTGCCATGTAATTTAAGATACCATATTAATTATGAAATTGACTTTTGTCATGTATTTTTTAAGACTCATGGATTTATTTTACTATGGTAGTTTAAACTAGCAGGTACACGGTTTGGTTCTATCAGTTTTGAAGGAGTTTTTTGCACCACACCTATAAAGTTCGGTTTCCTCCCATAACTAACCACACCTCTCCTAGAGAGGAAAAAACCGATCTACACAAGATGCGGTGCATTCCATCAGTTTAGTGCGATTAGTTTGGTATTGTGTATTGTGCTTTAAAGAGAAAAAAATATCTTACACAGTAGAACGGCTCCGTTTCCCTTGAAGGAGGAGACTAAGTTGAGTGTTAAAAAAAAAAAAAAAAAAGTCTAAAATGACAGTTTAAAAAATGGTTTAAAAACTAAAAAATGCCAAGCATAAGTTCATTAAATGGTTTAAAGAGTGAAGGAGGAGACTGAATTGGTCATTAAATGGTTTAAAAAATGGAAGTTTAAAAGGACACATTATTATTAAAGTATGTTATATTATAATATAATATAAATCTTGGCACAAGTTCTTCTTCAAAATCAAGTTGTAAACTATCAAAAAGAAAAAAAATAAAAATAAAGAAAGCCAAGTAACAGACGTGAATCACTCAATCATGTAATATATATATATATCAACAAAAAGCGACTTAACATCCCGTATCAAAAATATAATTTAATCCCTTCTTCGTTCATATTATAAAATTTATTGGATATTTAGATAGTCTCACTATTGACCAAAAATACCCACAAAATAAATATTCTGATTTCATATAAAGCTTAGATTTGACGAAAGATAAGATTTCTTTGGCTCTTACCTTAAGTATGCCATCAATCTTTTTTTACTTGAATATTTTGAGTAGTCTCCTCTCTCAAAATATCTGTAATTAGTTTACCATTTAGTACAAACATCATTCTAGTCATGCTAATGCAAAAAGCCTACATTTATTCTTCTTGTCAATTTAATTATGAAAGTTATGGAAGCAATAACCTGCCACAAAATCTCTATTTTGTTATCGGACAATGATGGGATGACATTTGGCAGCTCATACGTTTGCCAAGTGGTCGCTTCAGAATAACTTTTGGTTTCTTTTGAGCTTAGCAAATGGCAATTGATCATCATGGAGTTGTTCTGTTTTCTTTTCAACAAACTCTTTGCATTTTTATCAAAAAACGTGTGTTGACTTTGCTCAATTAATCAATTGAGCAAAGCCGAAGAAACATGAAATATACTTCGAAGCTTCATTGAAGAAATATACTTGAAATATACTTCGAAGCTTCATTGCAAAATGGCTGAAAAAAAGTTTTGTTTTTTATACAAAGCTAAAAAACAAAACCTTTTTTCAACCATTTTGCAATGAAGCTTCGAAGTATATTTCTTCGGCTTTGCTCAATAAATGAATTTTTATCAAAAAACGTGTGTTGGAGATGGTCCATAGTGTATATACAAAGCTAAAAAACAAACTTTTGTCAGCCATTTTGCAACGAAGCTTCTAAGTATATTTCTTCGGCTTTGCTCAATTAATTTCATTGAACGCGTTTTGTAATGATACTTTTTTTTTGTTTTTGGGAGAAGATTTGCTTTTGTAATGATACTTGGGATAGGCCAGCACCTTTTTCTTATATTTAAATATTAAATAAATAATATATTAAAATTTTTTATTAAACACTAAAATATCAATTGGTATTTTATTCTAATTATAAAAATAATCATCAAGAACAGACATTATCAATTAAATTATCTCTAAATTTAATTTTGAAAAATTTCATAAAATTTTATTTTTTTAATTGATAATATGACTACACACTTAATCTTTCTTATAATATACGTAGTTGATATTAAATAAAATATTTATTAATTTTAATTTTGAAAAAAACTTATTTATGCGGATGTAAAAAGTATTAGTTACCCAAAAATATACAATTAAATAACATATCTTTTTTTTTTTGAGGAATTAAATAACATATCTTTTAAAAAAATAAAGGAAATGTTCCATCTTATTATAAACAAAATATAAAAATTAACCAACACAAATGGGAAACATCAAACCCCGTGACAATAGGTACAAAGAATGTGTGAAGTAGTAAACGCGTGTACAAAAGTTGATAAGTTTTGTTTTAAAAAATGTGATATGATAATAGATATAGCTGTGAAAACGAGTGTTATTGAAGATTTTTAGGGTTCGTTTGGTTGAAGGAGTAGAAAAATGAAAGAATGGAAAACTAATAAGAGGATAGAAAAATGAGAGGATAAAAAATATTTAGTTTTCCCTCGTATGTGTTTGGTTGGAGGGGTGGAAAAGTGGGAGGGTAAAAAACTCTTTTGTTTGGTTGAAAAGAAAAGTGAAAGGACAGAAAATGTAATTTATATAAATTGTCTATTATACCCTTGTTACATAATAAATAAAAAATAGATTTATTTGTACTCATTAAATAATATAAAATTTATCATGCATATAAATTTATATTTATATTTTTATTATTATAATGTAAAAAATACAATAGTGTACTCGCATTAAAAATTATAATGTAAAAAAAAACGTGGTCAGCAGCTGGGAATTACGTTACAATAGTGTATTACTGTGCTGTGAAGGTAAAGTGGTCAGCAACGTGGTCAGCAATTGTGCTGTGAAGGTAAAGTGATATAAGGATGATAAGGATGAGATGGATAAAGTGGGGGTAGGTGAGATCAATAACGAGAGTATTTGTGTAAAGTGCATCTTTAGCATTTTTTTTCTCTCAATTTTCCTCTCAAATTGGAAGGATAAAAAAAGGTGGGTCTGAAGAAAAAATTTTCTTCCCTATTTTCTATTTCTTCTATTTTCTCTCCTCAATCAAACAATAGAAAATGTCATTTTTCACCTTATTTTCCTCTACCTATTTTTCATCTTCCTTATTTTCACCCAACTAAACATACATTTAAAGAAAAGAAAGATAAAAAGTGTGATAAATTACAGCTTCAATCTTTTCACTTCATGTTTTAATAAATAAATTAAAATTCTTACGCGTTTTGGCCCTTTTGGGTACAATGAGATATAGTGAGGCCTTTTAGGTAGAATAAGTGTACGTTCATAACATTTTCACTATATTTTTACAACAAATTTGGCAGGTTGTTACCTGGTTTTTAATTTGAATTTATCACTGAAATTATTTTCTTATCCACTAGTAACGGAAAATAACAACCTACAACATAGTTTTTTCATAAAATATTTCTTTTTTTAATTAATAATATAACTAACCCACTTAATCTTTCTTTAAACATAGCCCATCTTAAATATGATATTTATTTTATTTATTTTATTTTTAAATTTTTTTTATGCGGATGTAAGAAGTATTAGTTAACCAAAAATATACAAATTAAATAACATACCTTAAAAAAGCAATGGAAAGGTTAAATCTTATTATGAATAAAATATAAAATTAAGTTGACCAGCAGGAATGGGAAACATCAACCCCATGATAGTTGAGAATCCGGGGAAGGCAGGTGTGGGGAGGCCTAATTTGTGATCATCAGGGGAAATGGATCAAGGGCTATATAAGACACATTGGTGTAGCAATCAATATCATTGCAAAATTTTGGGCTTTAAGGGATGGTTTGATGTTAACTTCCTAGCTTGGTATAACTCAACTCCTGGTGGAGTTGGATGCAAAAATTATTGTTGACTTGGTTCTATCTACAAAACCTCTAACAATTCATATTCCTCGTTGCTTAATGATTGCAAGTACCTCCTATGCCAATTCCACCAAATAAAGATTAGTCATGTGTTTCGAGAGACGAATAGGTGCACTGATCACAATGCTAAAGGAGGTAGCACCTTGTCAGGGAATTTTGTTGTTTTAGATTCTCCTCCTACGGATGATCTATGTATTATTTTAAACTCTGATGCTTTAGGCATGTAGTTCTTAAGGCTCTCAACCACTTTTGTCTTTTTATGTCTAGTTAATTTTTATGCAATTTCCTCTTTTAAACCCCCCCCCCCCCCCCCCAAAAAAAAAAAAAACTAAACTGTGATAGTAGGTACAAAGAATGTGTAAAGTATTAAATGCATTTAGAGAAGATGATAGTTTTGTTTAACATAATGTGATATGATAATAGTTGTAGATACGAAAACAAGTGTCATTGAAGACTTAGAGAAAAGAATGATAAAAATTAAAAAGTGGGATAAATTACGGCTTCAATATTTTCTCTTTATGTTTTATTAAAAAAAACTTATATAAATAGGAGAAGTATTACATTCATAAAATTTTCATAAAATTTTTACAGCATATCTTAATTGTTATGCCTTTTAAACGAATTTAATAGGCTTTTGAATTTCATTTGGGCATCATTTTTAAAGAAGCAAACAAGAAAAGGGCCAACCTTAAGACCGAAAGGAAAAAAGCAAACAAGAAAAGGGCCCACCTTTATCAAATTTTGAAGCATTGATGTTGACCAGAAAAAAAAAAAAAAAAAAAAGGAAACAGCAAAGATGTAAGATCAACCACATCAGTTGTTGCAAAAATGTGCAAAATACAAAAAGTGCTCAATTTTGCACGTTTTAACCCAAAAAACACCCACATCAATCTTTGTAAAAATGTCTAAATATATACAACGGCCTTGCAAATGAACAGTAACCGTGCATATATGCACGGTTATTGTTCATGTGCAAATAACTTTTTTATTCTTTTATTTTCTCTCTCCTCTATCAACCTACTTATCTTCCCCAACGTCTACAACAACCCAGCGCGGCAGAATAAGAAGAAGGAAGAAGAAAATAACTACCAAACCTAGCGCCACCACCAAACGCCACAACCTAGCACAGAAAATTAACCCAAAATCAACAAAAAATTATCCCAAAATCAACGGAAAAGCAATTAGAAAATCCAACTCAAAATCAAGACAAACCCATTGGAAAACCCAACTCAAAATCAATTAAAACTCACCAGGAAACCCAACCTAAAAACAGTCCAAACCCACCGGAAAACCCAGCCCAAACGATACTCAACGGAAAACTCATGTGAAATGCCCAACGGAGTTGGATCTGCCGCCCGATCTGCTGCCATCGGGTCTTCCATTGCTACTGCCGGATCTTCTATTGCTGTCATTGGTTGGGGGTGGGAGGCAAAGGGTCGGTGGTGGAGGAGAGATGGAGGGGCGAAGGAGAGAGGGAAGGCAAAAGCGAGAGGGAGGCCAAATTGGCAGAGGTTGAGGCAGCGGTGAGCTGGATTGGTGGCGACAGCGAGCTGGGTGAGGTGGCTGTGAGGGAGAGAGTGAGGGAAAGAGAGAAATGAGTGAGAGAGCTAAAAAAGTAAAATAGATTTTGAGAGAAAGAGAGCATCAGGTGAGGGAAAGAGAGAATGGGTATTAATAAATAATAATAATAATAATTAAAACAATAAATAATATCATTTAAGTAGAATAGATCTGTAAAATAGATAAACTGATGTAGGTGTTTTGGAAATGTGGTAGGGTAAAATAGAAAAAGTAAGTTTTTAGTATAAAATAGATGGAAAATTTTGGCCGGACTGATGTGAATGCTCTAATGTTGCACTTTCCTCTCTCTCTCTCTCTCTCTCTCTTATTGTTGAACCTTTATCAATTTTTTTTTAAATTCTAGCAAAATATCTATTTACTTATTATTGGATTTTTTTTTCTAGTATCAATAACTTTTTTGTGCATTGCACATGTTAACGACTAGTTGAGAATATGACTAACATATTGAATCTTTCTTATAATATAGCTGATATTAATAAAATATTATTAATTTTAATTTTGAAAAAACTTATTAATGCGGATGTAAAAAGTATTAATTACCCAAAAATATACAAATTAAGGGTCCGTTTGGATAGAGCTTATTGCTGAAAACTGAAAACTGAAAACTGAAAACACTGTACCAAAATAATTTTTAAATGTGTGAATAGTACCGTGGGACCCATTTTTAATATTTTTTTCTGAATAAAGTACATGTGGGTCCCATGAACAGTGCAGCTACAGTGCATGAACAGTAAATTTGGTCTCTCGCACAGTGAAATAACGTGCATGAACAGTACCGGTTACTGTTCATGCACGTTGAAAAAAAAAAAAAAAAAAAAACGCAGAATTTGAAAACGTAAACGCAAAACGCGCTATCCAAACTAGGCTTAAATAACACATTTTAAAAAAGAAACGATGGAAAGGTTCCAACTTATTATAAATAAAATATAAAAAAATTAACCAACGCAAATGGGAAACTTCGAACCCCATGATAGTAGGTGTATAGTAGGTATAAAGAATGTGTAAAGTAGTAAAAGCTATATAAAATATGATAAGTTTTGTTTAAATTAATGTGATATGATATGCGGATGTTGACCGAAAAAAAAAAAAAAACAGCGAAGAAGTAACGTTGCACTTGCCTCTCTCTTATTAATTGCCTCTGTTCGTCTTAAGTTTTCTTTTGCAAGAACATCTGTTCGTACTTCACACCAGTATCACTACTGTAAGACCAACATTCTCATTTAACAAAGTCACAAGCAACCGTAACTCCTCCCTTCTTTCACATCAAAGAACATGGAGATGGCGGCCTCTGCCATAGGAAAAATGGTACTTGATGTTTCTGGAATAGTTTTCGAAATCTCCCTAATTCCATTTCTAAGCTGAAGAATTTGAAGAATGTAAGGCTACTAGAGTTGGGGAATTTGGGATTGAAGCATTTAAGAGACCTTGAGCCTCTATTGCCACCAGAAGTGGAGAAAGACGACATACCGTCTAAGTGCTATAGCAAATCGGAGCCTCTATTTCCCCCAGAAGTGGAGAAAAACGACATGCCGTCTAAGTCATGTAGCAAATCGGGGCCTCTATTGTCCCCAGAAGTGGAGAAAAACGACATGCCGTCTAAGTCCTGTTGCGAATTGGAGGCTTTATTGCCCCCAGAAGTGGAGAAAAACGACATGCCGTCTGATCAGTCATGGAAGATAAATCTGGGAAAGTTCCCTCCATTGCCTGAAAGAAGGGATGCTGAACATGGCTCCTTCACTCTAAAACAGCTTCTTCGTACCCCAAGTAAGCCCTCTTCACAAATCCTTATGTATGTAATATGATGCATGGATACAACAAAATTGGCAACGTAACCGTGTCCGACACGTCATGTGTACATGTCGGATACGGGTACAATTGTGTCAGATACGCCCTGAACAAAAACAGCTTCTTCTTATTTATTAAAAAAATCGGATGGATTTCCGTTTGAGAATCGAAATGCAGAAATATAGATGTGATTGTTTTTTATTATTAATGTGCATATGCATAGAATTACGCACTCGTTTTTTTAGAATGAAAGTTGTGTTATTTATTCCTTTTTCGGCTTCTTTCTTGGCAAAATTCAAGCCCCACGTTCACCGCACTAAGCCCAATTACTGATTTTTTTTTTTTTAAATTTTTTATGGATGTTATCTGAATTTTGCGCTTTAGGACGCAACTTAATATAATTCCTTAGATGCATTGAATAATGAATAATGAACCACTTGGTAGATTGTATTTGGAGATAAATTTTCTTAACACAATAAAATTAAAAGTAAGTGATCACTGTTTTTTTTTAACTAACTTTTGGCAGAATAGAACTATAGAATATGGAAATTTGAAACATCTTAAATTAAAGAAATAAATATCAGAAGGAAAATTGAAATATTAATTTTTATATATATAAAAGATAAAGTATCATAACTATACAAGTCAAGAGAAGAGACTGATTGAATTGTTATGTAGGATACTAGGATAAATCCATAAAATCAATATGCCAATTTTTGAAAAATCAACACTGCTGAAATTGATATAAGTTTATTGGAAAGTGATCATGAATTAATTACATCCGCAAATATGAGATTATGAGATGTCTATTGGGATATTCCCTTTAACAGCGAGGGCATTCCATACTTCTTGGACTTAAAATTTCTGAATGATGGAGTCAGAAGGCTTTAGGGAATAACTTTAGATAACGTGACAGCTTTGAAGTCTGTTGGAGTTTTGGCAATGCACTTGCCGCACTTCACATATTTACTCTTGTTTTCAGTTGTTATGGAGTTATAATCATGATGTATCAATGTTTTCTTATTCTTTAATATACCTGATGTTTAGTTCTTTTGGAAAATGAAACATGAATAGTTGATGACTTTGGATGCTTCCATTCACCTCCTTGTCCATTATTAGTGATGAATGTGTGAAAGTTGTGCTCTTTGGCAGTATGGAAACGATGCGAGGTTGATGATTACTACAAGAAACAAGAAAGGCAACTTGAAGGGTATACTGAGATAGATACCATGATTGAAACAGGTTGTGCTCCTGGAAATCCAGTAGAGGTTGGTTATTCTGCACCCCCTAGCCCCCAAAACTTTCATATATTTCTTGTGATATTTTATATTTTGTAGGAATTGAAATTCTTTTAATGCTGGTTTCTAAAGTCAAACATTATTGCGTTTATAGTACATATTCATAAAGTTTCATCCAAGATGGGGTCATGGCATCATGCCCAACTCCTTTCTTTTGATTTAGTTGCATTCCCCCCTAGCTTGATGATTTTAAGTGCATGTTCGTTATAGTGGTGTCAAATGGAAAATTTTGGAATAAAACAAGAAGGAAATTTCTGAGTTTGATTGTATAAAATAAATTGACTGACTACTATTTGTGATCATATTTTTTTCCTCTATGACACATTTGTCTCCTCGTGAACCTGTTTGATAAAAGTTTCCAGCTCCCCTTATTAGGAACCACTGATTTCCTAACAAGTGAGATCAATCCATTGATCTTGAGATGACCAAATCTGTTGCATTACATCAAAGTTCCATGGATTTACCAAAATCAAAGGTTGGGATCCTTTTACATGTCTTCTCAAAGTCTATGAATTCTTTACTCTTGACAACACTTAACCACATTTCAAGCCGTCCTTCTTATCACATGGAAGGAGAGGCGAAGAAATGAATTCAAGAAGCAGAGGTATCGGGATTCTGTACAAATTGGATGGAGTTTTATGTAGCCTACAAGATTGGTTTCTAACAAATTTCTCTCTCTATCTATCTCTCTCTCTCTCACAAGAATAACAAAATAGAATTGCTCGATCTTATTAATTAACAAAAAATGAGAGCATGCATGATAAATACATTGACACTGCTATTTATACATACAACAAAGCATAACCGCCTAATCTAAGGGTCGATTTTGTTGGGAGGATAGAAAAGTAGGAGAATAAGAAATATTTTAGTTTCTTTCGTTTGTGTTTAGTTAGGAGGGTGGAAAAGTGTAAGGATGGAAAACTTTTTTATTTGGTTGAGAAGAAAAATGAGAAGATTGAAAATAGAATTGGTATAAATTTACCATCATGTCCGTATTAAATAAAATAAAAAGTAAAACATTATACTTTAAAAAAAAATGTGTATAGATGGATACTTCACTAAAAAAAATAATAATAAAGAGCACAAGAAATTACCCAATTTTTTATTACAATAAACAAGAAAAAAGAAAAAAACCAACCAAAATTGATGAGAAAAGAAACATATGCGAACCCAACAAATTTTATTAAAAAAAAAGGCTACATGTCAAGATGTCATTGGAATATTAGTTTAGTGGCCAGCTAGAAACCACGAACACTTCATTTTGGGTGTTGTACCCGTGTCATACTCAGGTTGGACATGGGACACACTTAGGACACTTTTGCACCTGTGTCTTAGCTTTGTCCTTTTTAAAAAAAAAAAAAAAATTGCGGGACATGGAGGGACACAAGAGTGACACTTATTTTTTACTTCTTTTTAGTTTTGATCTTGAACATTTATCTAGTTATCTTTTATTTACTCTTTTAGACCTTATTTTTTGGTTTGTATTCTAATTTCTAAACATCATATATTAGTCATGAATTCACTTTATTATCCTTTACTATTCTTGAATTGATATATTTAACATTATATGAAAAAAAATAAATGCTTAACAATATTTAAAAATAAACATAATAATATATTAAATAATTAAGTAATATATGTATCCCCACTGTACCAGTATCTTAATTTTTCAAAAATTGTTGTGTCACTGTGTCATATACGTACTCATACATGTGCCCATATCCTGACCACCCCTCATGAAGATGCCACTCAATAACACCACATTGTGGGCAAAGTGTTTTGAAGGGGAGAGAAACCTTAGAAACCCCAAATTATGTTATAGGCATACTGATATGATTCTTGTAATCTTCTAATAATCGTTGTAATTTCATCTTTTCAATTATTTAGTTAGTTAGTTAAGGATTAAGCACACGTAACACACTTAACACATGACTAGTTCTTAAAACACATGCTAAAATAGTTAGCTAATCATCTTGAGCCATATAAGCCAATTAGATCAGAGTTAGATTCCTATAAATACATGATTGCAATTACAAATAAGACTCTAAATGAATAAACCAAATTGTTGCTTTGTTCATTTCCTTCTCTGTTAATGTTTCTATGTCTTTCCCTCTTAATAATTTTTTGGAGGGCGGCTAAAAAGAAGAAAAAAAAAAAATCTATTTTCAAGTAAAATATGTCTCGTTTCACGGAAAACAGAAACTGAATTTTTTTTTTGGTTAATCTATTTAAACTTTATCAGGATGAGATGAAGCCAAAGCGTGAGAGGATGGCTATCCTTGTGACAAACATAGCTAGCATCGTGCTCTTTGCATTAATGGTTTTTGCTTCTATTGAGAGCAAATCATTGTCAATTATTGCCTCAATCTTGGATCCATTCTTTGATCTCTTGTGGGGATTTATATTGTGGCTTACGTCTCATGCTATGCAAAACCCAAACCAGCATAGGTATCCAATTGGAATGAAACGGTTGCAGCCAGTGGTAAGTCATTCAACCCAACAATTGTGAGGGTGCATTTGGAAATACGTTAATGTATATTTGAATTTAAGACTCTCCCTTCCTGCAATCAGTTAATAAGTTTTACTGCCATAGTAAAAAGTAGCGTTCTCTTTTCTATCAGGCTATTACTGTAACTGAAGGTTGCATGCTTTCCTTTTGTCATTTCAGCAATCCTCAGGGTCTGTCCGTTTAAGGTGAAAATAGAGGAAGGAAAATACTGTTTTTTTACTGTTCGTTTGGAGAAAGAAAATAAGAAAGAGAGAAGACCTGGAAGAAAGTTTTCTCTTCAAGCCCACATTTTTTTTTTCCCTTCCATATCGGAAGAAAAATTTGGAGAGAAAAGTGTTATGGTAGCACTTTTATAAAAATATCCTTTTTCCACCTTTTTTTTTTCAATGTTCTCCTCTCTCGATCTTTTTTTTTTTTTTTTTTCATTGTGACTTGAAACGTTCTCGTCTTTTTTTTTTTTTTTTTTTTTCATCGTGACTTGAATTTCAACATTTTTTTTTCAAAGTGACCTGATCTATTTTTTTTCAACGTGATAAATTTGTATATATGATGTGATAAATTTTATATTATGTAATGAGTACAAATAAATCTATTTCTTACATATTATGTAACAAGGATATAATAGTTAATTTATATAAATTACATTTTTTTATCCTTTCCTTTTTCTATTCTCTCACAATTTTTCATTTTCCCATTTCTCCACTCCTCCACTCCTCCAACCGAACACACAAGAAGGAAAACTAAATATTTTCTATTCTCTCACAATTTTTCATTTTCCCACTTCTTCACTCCTCCAACCAAACGGACCCTTAATGTGATCAATGAGGGAAATAAATATTTCCACCATTACTGTTGTTGCCTCAACTGTATCTTATTCCACAAATGCTAGAGGGAAAAGCAACAAAGAAACATTTAATGGCATTAAGGTACAGTTATACTTTTATTCTATTACAAGAAGGTTGAAATTAATATAAATGCATGCCTAATTCATCAGATTATGCTTTAGACTCTCATTTGTGATCGAAATATTGAGCTTAGAGTCTGAGTTTGCTAAAAAATAAAATGAAATAAAGGTTTTTGGCAGAACTTGTTAATTGAGAAAATGCAGGGGACCATTGGCTTTTTGCTTCTGCATATCAACCTAGGAATAGACACTTTGGAATGAAATTTTTGTTTTGTTTTTGTGATTAAATGGAAAAGTGGTCAAACAATCTACACTTGGTAATAAATCGCATTGGTTTTGGGCTTTTAGACACTTTGGAATAAAATACTTATGGGGATGTGGACCCAAGGCAAGCTAATAATCGCATCATATATGCCCAGACTCTGTTTGAACACTTTTTTTACAACACTTTTGCTTGAATGCATAAAATATTTTACTAATTTATATTGAACTTGCAGGGAATGATTGTTTTTGGATCATTTGGATTACAATTACTGTTTCAGGCAGCTAAACAATTCATTACAAAGGTATGCAACTTTGATCATATTAGCTTCAATCAGGGACGGACCCAGAATTTCAAGCTGGGGGCGAAGATAAGCGAAAAATAATAATTCAAATGCGCATTCATATAGTATTAATAAACTATCAACCAATACAAATATTCAAAAATCATTGTTTCTGATACAATCATCTACCAACAAAACAAAAGACATGAAACACTATTGTTTCTTAATACAATCATCTATGAAAAGGGAACTCGACGCTCCTTCAAACTTTCAAAATCATCTATGATTGAATCTAAACTAAATGTCGAAACTATATCATTTTCAATGTATAACATCAAAGAGTCCGTCTAAAAATCATTAACTTTATTCTAAATTTATTAACTACCGACACTCTAAATTTATTCTACACAGCACTACTAACAAAAACTTTTCTTAACTTAATTTTTTATTTTTTTTTTCTGTCACTTGTCACTATCTCTCTGTCTCACCTCAGCCTCACTATCTCTCTGTACTGTTTTCTTTCTTTCTTTCTTTCTTTCTTTTTTTTTTTTTTTTTTTTTTTCCTTCGGCTGAGTTTACTGCTGAGTTTTTTTTTTTTTTTTTTGGATTTATATGGTATGGGTCATGGGCTCAGGCCGGCTGGGCTTGGAAGTTGGAACTCATGAATTTTGGGAGGGAGCCCAAGCAAAAAACTAAGGGGGCCCAAGTATATATATATATTTTTTTTAAGAAAAATTTAAGCTGCTAATTTTTTTTTTGGGCCTGGGCCTTTAGGCCCCCACCTGGGTCCGGCCCTGGCTTCAACCTAATTTAAGGATATGGATGGTGGTGAGCAAAGGACTAGGATACATCATAACCAAAGCTGATTTGAGAAGGTTTTAAAGCACCCTTCTTGATGTCTTGTCAAAACTCAGAGCTCCAATGTTTCCTTAGTCATTGGTACTTTACAAAAAGGTTGGCATAGGTTTAGAGTTACTACCCAAATGTATGAGGTCGGAGTTAGATCACACTATCACAGTCTGAGTTAGTGGATACACTTGAGCATGATTGTTCTAAAGTTCTATATTGTAGTCGTTTACAATATCAGTGATTAATATAATCTTCATTTCATGTGTTGATTACAGTCCAAACCTGAAAAGGATCCTCAGAAGGAGAAATGGATGATTGGAGTAATGACCTTTGTAACTATGGTGCAGTTTATGCTCGCATTCTATTGTCGAAGATTGAAAATAAAATTGTTAGAGCCTATGCAGAACATCATTCTTCCAACGTTAAAACTAATTTAATTAGTTTGGTAGCAGTTGTCCTGGCTATTCGATATTATTGGTGGATTGATCCTACTGGAGCTATTATAGTGAGTTCAAATGCAACAGACTTTTTTTTTCCCTCCCCTTTTTACTGTACTGTAGATAATTGGGTTCAACTACTTTACTGGTTTTTAATATCTTTTCTTTCTTGAAACCATCTCAATTACCACTTACTGTGTTTTGTATAAAAAAAATTTGGTATTTCCACTCTCTCTCTCTCTCTCAAGTGATATTCCACTTCCACTCTGTGCCTTGACATGGATCTATAAGTGGCATGAGGATGGAATTTTTCTTGGCTCCTTGGAATTGAACCTTACTGTTATCTTATTACAATGATTTCTTGAACTTGTGATGCAGATACTATTATATACAATGAATAAATGGAAGAAGTCGTTCTTTGAGAATTTATCTGCACTAATTGGAAGGACAGCACCACCTGAATTTTTGGCAAAGCTAACATATCTGATATTGAACCACCATAAAGATATCAAGCACATTGACACAGTAAAAGCATACACACATGGTTCTGATCATTATATTGTGGAGGTTGACATAGTTTTGCCACAAGACATGGTTCTCAGAGAAACGCATGATATTGGTGAGACACTGCAAGTGAAGCTGGAGCAACTGCCTGAAGTTGAGAGAGCTTTTGTGCATATAGATTATGAGTATACTCACAAGCTTGAACACAAGACCACAGTTTGATGACAAAGATGATGATGACAATTGTAATGATCAGAGCTTAGCCTTGCGAGAGCACAAGGGCCTTCAAATGAGTTGCTGATTTAATTAATATGTGGTGCAATATTTTATTGTAATGACAACTATACAATTTACCATCTGATGGCTTAACTCCACTAATCATGAAGTATCCCTCTTATTTATTTAGTTGGCCTGAACACAAGACCATGGTTTGATGAAGATGACAATTGTACTGATCAGAGCTCAGCCTTCGACAATGATGATGACAATTGTAATGATTGGAGCTCAGCCTTGCCAGAGCACAAGGGCCTTCAAAATTCAAATGGGTTGCTAATGGTTTAACTCCACTAATCGTGAACTATCCCTCTTATTTATTTGCTAGGCCTGAACACAAGACCACAGTTCAATGACGATGACAATTACACTGATCAGAGCTCAGCCTTTGACAATGATGATGATGGCAATTGTAATGTCAAAGCTCAGCCTTGCCAGAGCACAAGGGCCTTCAAAATTCAAATGGGTTGATGATTTAGTTAACATGTGATGCAATACTATTGTAATGACAAGGACAAAATTTACCATCTGATGGCTTAACTCCACTAGTCATGAAGTATCCCTCTTATTTATTTAGTAGATGGAGATTCATTAAACAGTTGATTTTGTCCTTAATATGCAACCATTTTTCTCTCATTGCAAGATAATAAAATTTTGGATTGCATTAGTTTACCCTTCAGGAAAAACTTCATTCTAGTCATGCTAATGCAGATATCCTTCATTTATTTTTCTTGTCAATTTAATTATGAAAGTTATGGAAGCCATAACCTCTGGCTTTACTTGAGGCATTTTCTTTACAATGGCGTCACTACTGATTATCCACTAGTGGCTGCCAACAGTGTTTGTTCTGTCATGACTCAAAATGAATAGTCTAGACTACCTATCTTTCAATTCCCTCCAATCTTCTTCCAATTTATTAGTCTAACAACATCCATTTAGGCTGCTAGATTTCTAAGTTCAAGATATTAAATCTTATCTTTTTCACAATTGTTAATCCATTATTCTATTTCATACAAAATTTTAGTGAAACTACAATGCAGATAACTTCACATACAATGAGTATTTGATGAAATGCAGTGACGGAGCATGTCTAGCTTATGGTATTCTCACATGCACATACCAAAAGGGTGCATTGACAACTGAGCAAAGACATGAAAAATCACATGTTTTATACACACACACAACGCACATTTTAAGTGGGAGAGAGTGATTCGAACCCTTGATGTCTTTGTTAAAAACACCAAAAAATGTCATTTGACATTGGGAGAAGCTAGATATTACACCTGGAAATATAGTCTTTTTTGGCATGAAGTATATGAAGCATTGTATGATTTGGTAGCAGGTATGTCCATGTTAACAGTGAAACAGAAGTGTAGCAAAAACCAACAGATTATGAGATTAGGACAAAATCTTTTTTGTTTTTTTTAATATCTTTTCCACAAATTTCATCTTTTCTGGGGTATCAATATCAATTGATTGAATAAAAATTGTGCTAGAGTTTATCCATTAATTGGAAGTGAGAGTTTATTACTCTTAATATTCACTCACAAAATATGAATGAATCGAGGGGGTGCGTCCTTGCCCAACTCTCTTTCTCTGTGGCTCTACGTACTTGTGGATAACTTTATTGCACTTTGAATTCCACTACTGATCTAGATTGATAAAATGACCAACAAATTATTCACAGTTATAAAAAGGAAAAATTACATTTAAAACCCTATAGATGAGGGATGCAACAAATCAAATCCTATTGTTCTGTAAATATTCAAGTAAACGCTATTCTGTTATCTTTTTTTTTTTTTTTTTCCTTTTAATTTTAAGATTTTAATAATTAAGCTGATTGGAACTCACGATTGAATAAGCCAAATTACGTTGCTTTACTACCTACATTTCTTTGTTCTTACGTATGTAGGTGCTGTGTATGATGATGAGTACTAGTGGTTGAACCTTCATATCTAGAATTATTTCGTGTTAGAATTATTTGAACCTTAACAAATTTTATCTTTTGAAGTTTTCATTATCTTACCAGTTGTGTTAGTGAGACTCTCCTATATTAAAACAAAAACAAAAAGTAATCTTATTACTCTCAAGTTTTACAAATGAGACATTTCATCAAATACATGTTCAATTGTGATGACATAAGCACATTCAACAAAGAATTGAATACTTCCAAAATTCACTTCCAAAAACACTCCTTGCTGTTTTTAGATGAAACATGCCTACAAGTATCATTATTGGTTTCTTCTTTCTAAAAGAAATTTCAAGAAACGGCAGATACATAACTTCGAATAGCAGCACGCAACTAATTATTCTATCCTCTTCTTGTTAAGTAACATTTGAGTGGATGCTCTTCTTACTATATGCAATCGGTTTGAATCCAATATCTAATGGGTATTTGTGACCTGAATAAGCATCAAAGTATGTTCAAGGTCACAATGCTGACATTATATTCGGCATATCAACAGACTAAAACTTGATGATGCGATAGAACCCCCTAGATAAAGAAACTTCTAGTTTCGAAACATTTTTTATTTTTTTTATTTATAGTTAACTTCAAGTTCGAAACATTGAGATTCAAATCATTATTATCTTCTTTTTCCAGAGAATCAAGAACAAATCCTTAAGGTTGACAATTCAATATATATATAGTACCACTACCCTAGTTCATATATATAAAGTTGTTGCAGTCCAATGCCACAAAAATAATTCATATAAAAACTTTAGCTCTACCACGAAAGAACAGCAAACACCTGCAACCACAATGAAAAACACATGAAAGACCCACAAAAGCCTTATCTGATTTCCTAAGAACTTTTGGGGGAATAAAAATGAAGCTTTTCTTGAAAACTTCATATAAAGCACCCTAGTCTAGGTCCTATAGGATAATAACCCCAATGCATTTTACTATTCATTAAGTTATATTAAAACGAAAACAACCACTAAAGAAATGCTTAGCAGAAGCACACCATCACCAAATTCATATGACCATCCAAAAATATAATTTGAGCGGCCGTGGACAGCGTTGATGGAAGCAGCGGGAAAGCATGAGGCTTCAGAAGCAGATAGTGTGAGGATAGAGGAAGAATAACGTGAACGATGACACCATTGAAGAATGTTACTCAACCAAGAGGTACAAAAGCGAAAACTTAATAAGCCTCTCCAACTAAACCAGAAAAGATATTGCAAGTTTAATCCCAGAAATAAACTTTCAAAGCCCTCATGTCACGAGATAGTTATAATCAGACATTTTGACAAACACCTTGCAAGCTTAGCTCAGAAAATTGAAGGTAAAAGAGCTTGTTGCTCTTGAGATAAGATTAGGGGAGGAAGAAATGGAAAAGCATTAAACGTTGCTAAGAAGAAAAAGAAAACGTGAGGATGGTCCATGGTTGAATTCAATTAGTTGGTTTTAATTTCTGGGAGAGGAAGAGACAAAAAAGAAGAAGAAAGAAATCGAATAAGAGAAGGGTTGAATTAATTGAAAAAAAAAAAGATGATGTTGCCGATGATGTTCGCACTTAGTAATATTAAATGTTACGTTTTTATTTTTTTTATTATATTATATTAATTTTGAGCACGCACATGAGGCTTTTCTATTTTTTTTGAGTTGAGATTAATAATTTGCATCTATTATAATTTATAAATATATATTTTTTATTTTTTTTAAACAAATAAAAATGATAAACTTTAGAAAAAAGTAATAACTGTAATTTCTTTTTTGAACATGAAAAGAAAAAAAATCCTAAATTTTAGGAATTTTTTTTTTAAAAAAAATTAAAACGAAATTTGTTATTTAACATTTATAACCCTATTTTTAAATGAAATTATCTTTCATTAATGAAAGTATTTTTGAATCATATAAAAGTCCAGGTTAAAGAGAAGAATACTCTTATATATAGTATAAATTGATGTCAGATTATAGAATCTACCATGTGGTGACTTAACACCGCTAATACTGAGTATCCCTCTTATTATTTAGTTGATGATGCTTCATTAGATGGTTGATTTTGTAGTAGTCTTTGAAATGCAACCATTTTTCTTTTAATGCAAGATGATAAAATTTGGATAATGCAGGATAAACTTCATTCTAGACATGCTAATGCAGAAAACCAATTTAAAAATAACCATATTTTCTTAATACAAATGTGCTAATTCTCTTTATTTTCATACAAACCTAAAAATTGCTAAGATATAAACTAAGGCATCTCCAAATCTCTTTATTTTCATACAAACCTTTAAATGTGGATGCTTGGACAAGCCGAGGAAGCTTTAAGACTCTTTTCTAAGATGGTTCAAGTAGGCATGAAATCGAATGGTGTAAACTTAATTGAACATTGTTGCCTTGCCACATGGGAATGATAGATAAGGGGTGTCAATTTTTCAATAGTCATTATGGAGGAATAATGCTAGGAATACAATTTTTGCTACAATTTGCTCACGTGGTAAGTCGTGAGTGGTGAAATTGTGAACCCCTGCAAACCCACTACTTTTACTCCATCACTCACGACTTGTCATGTGAGCAAGTTGCTAGGAACACAATTTTTGCTACAATTTGCTCACGTGGTAAGTCGTGAGTGGTGGAGTTGTGGACTCATACAGACCCACCACTTTTACTCCACTACTCATGACTTGTTACGTGAGTAAGTTGTGACAAAAGTTGTAGCAAGTTGTGGTTTTAACATTACTCGAGATTATGGATTGTTAGACTATTTTGGTTGTATGGTTGATCTATTTAGCTGGGCAGGCCTTCTCCAAGAGGCCTTTGGGTTTATATCAAACCATGGGGTTGTGTGGAGAGCATTTCTTGGTGCATGCAGAGTTCACAAAAATGTTGTACTGGCTGAAGAAGTGACCTAACACTTTTTGGAATTGGATCCATTAAATGGTGGATACAACGTGGTTTTTATCAAACATTTATGCAGAAGCAGAACGATGGGAAGACACAGCAAAGATGAGAAGGTTGATGAGAGATCAAGGTGAGAAGAAAGCGCCTAGGGTGGAGTTGAATCACAATAGATGGAATGGTTCATGAGTTTGTTGCTGGGGATGAGTCCCACCCTCAAGCAGAGGAAATAGTTTAGATGTGGGGAAAACTACTTCAAATATTAAAGCTAAAAGGATATGTCCAAAATCTAGGAGGAGAAATTTCTACATCACTATAGTGAAAAATTAGCTTTTGAGTTGATGAAAATACCACCCGGAATGCCAATTAGGATCATGAAGAATCTTCATGTTTGTAAAGACTGTCATGCTGCTTTGAAACTTATTTTAGGGATTGTTAAAACTTAATAGAGAGATAATTGTGCGTGGCAGGAACCGTTTCATTGAATACTCTCTCTATTTTTTTTTTTTTTTTTTTTGTAGTGGTTTCACTTGGTGAACTTAATGTGATTTCAATCATTTTATATCAAACAGATTATTCTGTCACATACCAAGCCCCTTCAACCTAATGCAAATTTAACACTTCGATCTTGGAAATTAAAAAAAAACATTTAATTACGTAAAGAATTTTTATTGAGCACACCAAATACCAAAATTATATCTCATGAGATGTGCCAAATGTCAAAAAAGAAATGGCACATGCTATAATGATGTTCTACTTTAGAAGAGCAAGACTAATATGTTAAAAATCTTAGGGCAATGGTTAATAATTCATTTTAAAAAAGTTTTTATGAGGGAAAAAAAAGTAATTAATGTTTTGACAACTTTTTTCAATTTTTACAAAAGCAAGTGCTTGAGGGTCTAGGAGGAAATGGTTCGAGCTGCGGGGTTAGCAACATGTTATAATTGTCTCTATAAAAAAAAAAAAACTTTTTTCATTTTCCATAAAAGTTGTGTTAAAACTTTCCTAAAATGGATTGTTAACCATTACCTTAAGGACACTCGTTAGCATGACCTTTATTTTATTACTTTATCTCTCCTCTATTAATAAAGAAATAAAAAAGAATAAAGAAAGAATATTTAGCAAAAATGGTTGAAAAAATAGAAAATGTGATATATGATGTAGTGTAAAATACAGTATTAAAATAAATGAAGTAATTTTTTTTTCCCAAAAGAAAATAAAGTAACTTTTTGATAAATCAGAAAATAGTATTTTTTTGGTGTGCAAGACTTACCTTTTAGATGCACGGTTTATACCGAAATGAAGCAGAATAATTCAAATTAATGAACTCTTAAGCTTCATCTGCCATCTTCACAAGCATTGGAGGACCTGAAATGTCATATGTGTGCAAGAGATAGCCCTTAGTCATGGCAATTTCCTTTAGCATCTCAAAGAACAGGGCACCCCTCAACCTCAATTCCAGGGGCTGTGGGGCATGAAGTCAATGGACAGTGGTCCTCACTATCCAGAGACCCCACCAGCTTGGACCGGTAATGTCCTTGGACCTTGGATTATTGCAGGGTGAAGAAAAGGCCACAGTTGTGTCTAGCCCACCATCCCTTAAATTTTCTGAAAACATAGTAGTTGAAGAAAATTCCAACAGCTCCCTAAGCCCAAAAGTTCACTGCTCTAGCTGGTGGGATGTTTGAGTTGAGACCGGCTCAGAACAATGTATTTGCACAAGCCCAAGCCCAAGCCAAGCCCAAAGGTGCAATAATGAGTTGAGACCGGCTTAGAGCAATGCATTGTACAAAATGCGTAAAGGCTCTCTTCTTTTTTCTTTTTTCTTTTTTTTTTTTTTTCTTTTTTTTCTCTATGGTATGAGTTGGGTAGAAAGGACAAGCTTACATTTGCCATGCAATTTAAGATGCCATATTAATTATGAAATTGACTTTTGTCATGTATTTTTTTAAGACTTATGGATTTATTTTACTATGGTAGTTTAAGCTAAACCTGTACGCGATTCAATTCAATCAGTTTTGGAGGAGGTTTTTTGCACCACACGTGTAAGGTTTAGTTTCCTCCCATAACTAACTGCACCTCTTCTATAGATGGAAAAAACTGGTCTACACAAGGTGCGGTGTGTTTCGTCAATTCGGTGCGGCTAGTTTGGTATTGTGTATTGTGCTTTAAAGAGATAAAAATACTTACACAGTAGAACGGCACCATTTCACTTGCAGGAGGGGACTAAGTTGAGTGTAAAAAAGAGAAGTCTAAAACGACATAGTTTAAAAAATGGTTTAAAAACTAAAAAAATCCAGGCACAAGTTCGTTAAATGGTTTAAAAAGTGAAGGAGGAGACTGAGTTGGTCATTAAATGGTTTAAAAAATGGAAGTTTAAAACAACACAATATTATTAAAGTATGTTATATTATAACATAATATAAATCCTAGCACAAGTTCTTCTTCTTCAAAATCAAGTTGTAGACGTTTCTATGAAAAGAAAAAAAAAATAAAGAAAGCCAGGTAGCAAACATGAATCACTCAATCACGTAATACACACACACACACATATATAGATATATTATTCGGTTCGGTTTCTCTTCAGTGTGCGAATCTTGTAGCCAATCACCGGATTGGCCGACGTCGGTGACAGAAAAGGACTACTGACACCTTACTTGAAAGTTTCGGTGGAGCCTTCCGTTGGTCAGATCAGCACGACTCTGGCCAATTTTGTCTGCGACAATTTGTTTTTGAACAGCCCTAGTTTAAGCATCAAATAAAATAAAAAAATTTACTAGGGTAGATGGGATTGTTGCTTATCTTATGTTGGAAATTGCCTCAAATTTCAATTGTGATTTGGAAAGTTATTAGGTTTTTTAGTTGGAGGAAAATTTAATTTGGGTTTTCTTGGTGTGGAAGAAAAGACTACCCTTGTTAAAAAAGTAATATATTCCTTGTTTTGGAGGAAATAGTGAAAAAAATCTTATAAATAGTTGTTGATACCCAATTTTTTTACACATTTTGGGCTAATAAGTAAGGCCTGAAGCCCAGAAAACCAAGCCTTGAAGAATGGTGAGAAGCATTGAGAATCAACATCCAAGTCCATGTCTGCTAAAAGTGGCCTAAGAAATGGTCTAGCTGCAGAATGGTAGGGTGTGAGAATAAGTGGGCCCGTGTGCTTAAGGGAAAGATATGAAATAGACCCAAAAAGGGCCAACCCATTTGAATAAAAGAGTTAGAAGATGTTGAAGGAATCTAGAACCTTCACTAAGCATTCCAACGAAGAGATGACAAAAGAGAGAAAAACACGACAGAATAGAGGAAAGCATGCCATGAAAGAAGAGAAGAATTCCAAAATATCAAATGCTGCAGAACATCCAACGAGTAAAGCAAGGCAAGGAGATATCAAACATAGTAAAATGGGAAAATTCCCAAGTTTAAAGTTGCAGAATGAGAACTAATAAGTAATGCAAGGTAGCCAAATGAGTTCACTCAATCTGTATCTCAGACATACAAATGAAGTTCAACCTACCATTTTCGAGATTCAGGAAAGTGTGGTTTGGTGGAGGGCAGGAAGATCCTAGCTGTCACACCCCAAACCCAACCAAGAGGGTTAAGCACACAACAATAGCTGCACGCTTACAAAGTTTTCAGCTTACAAGTATGCAAGGCCTTCAAAGAGCTCTAATAAACCTCAACAATTGACATATTAAATCATATCCAATTAAGTACAAAGTCCAACTATAATAATAACCTTCCAACATCATAAGAAAATATCGACTAAATCTTTGAGACTAAAAGTCTAAATAGGATAATTTTAAACATGAGAATCCAAATCTTATTCCAATGATTCCTATACTTCACTCATATGCACATCTCAGTGGAAGCCTAAACACATGCTACTCTTCCTAATTAGAATCTAAAAGAGAAAGAGAGAGGGTGAGTTGACAACTCAATAAGTAACCAATTACCAAATTAGTTGAAACAAGTATATAGATTAACAAAATAATATAGATTTATGAGATCAAAAATTTTCACATATGTCAAAAGTTATAATATACTATGGATTTTCAAAATTAAACTAAAAAAGTTTCATAGTCTTAAAATAATTCATAAATTCAAACATATTCACATTCTCAACAATCTTATATATTTGTGACTATGGTTATGCTATAACCCTGTGACTAGGCATTAGATTCTGAAGAAACTAGTTTCTTGCTAATATATATATCCCCCATTAGCTGGGTTCAGAAACACGATCGGCTTGTATTGCCCCAGATAGAACTAGTTTTGGTACCAATGAATAACCCCCTATTAGCTGAGTATCAGAGTCAAAACATAATCATATTATCCAAAATCTTATATATATCAAACCAGAGTTCAAACAAAAATATATCTCATTCAAATACATACATATATATATAATCATATATTCAGTAACGATATATATTTATGATAATTCTTTATTCTTTACTTTAAAAATAAAAATGTAATATTTATAAACAATATTCAAAGGTTAAAATACAATAGTATAAGCAAAGAAAACCAATTAGGATAAGATTACATACCTCAACTAACTCACCACAAAAAAACTTCTCCCTAAAACATCCTTTAAAATCCTTAGATATCACCTAAAACAAATTTTTAGGTATCATTTACTCAATAATCAAATAATTTTAAAAAAACTTATAGCGGTACCTGGCCAGAAGAGAATCTACTATAAAATCCAATAATTTTCCACTATTATCTCACATAAAAAATCCGCATTTTCATAATACGGTCCGGTTAATGTGTGCTCTTAGGGCACACATTAACTATCCATTTTAAAAAAAAAATTTATGGAGAATTGAAAAAGTTGTCAAAATAATTAATTATTTTTTTATTTTTCTATAAAAAATTTCTTAAAATAATTTACTAACATATGCCCAATGACACACATTAGTAAATCCCTTCATAATATATATTTCCTTTATTTTTTTGCCACTAATAGTTCCCTAAGGATAGGCATATAGATGACATGTAGGGTCAAAAGTCACTTCGTAAAAGAAGAGCACCACGTTGACTCATCCTTATGTATACAAATTCACCTTTCTTTGTTTTGTTTTTTTTTTTTTTTCTTTTAATCTCTTGCCACCTGCCACCCTTAGTTCACTTTTGGGACGAGGACAAAACTAGATACATGACTATATCGTCCAAATCAAAGCACCTGGACACTAGCTTTTACAGATACACCGTTCTTCTTCCTCATTTTTATATATATATATATATATTTTTATTTTTATGTGATAGCTTGCCAGAATCCAAAGCCTAAACTACTCACTACAAAAACACTGGGGCTATCCCCACATTTTCAAACTGCGACTATAGCCCAAAAAGCACCAGTTTAGACCAAAATGTCCTATCTATGCGCTTTTTTTCCCAGCACTTTGTAGCACTACACAATGAATGTGACAATAGGCCTGACAGACCTACACCGAGAGTTTTAAAACCGCTAGTACAAGTCTTAGCGGTTTTGAGACTCTAATCCGATGCTTCTTTTTTTAAGTGTTGTGATTTTCATCATCAGCAATTTCAAGACTTACACCAACACTTTTAAAAAATGAAAACTGCCGTTGTTGGTGAACCTATAACAACAATTTTAAAATTGTCGATATAGGACATTTTTTTTTTTTTCATTTTACATTTAATGGCGGTTTTCTTTACCCTATACCAGCACTTTTTACTTCCAAAAACCATTGTAATAGGCCCTGCTTATGCTTGTGATTTAAAACTGCCACTATAGGGTATTTAACGATATATAAATATGTCATATACCAACGTTTTTAAAATGCCGTAATAGGCAGTTTTCAAAACTGTTGGGAAAAAAACACTGGTGTAGGACGAGATTTTTGTAGTTACTAGACTTTTTGTTTTCATCAAGTCTAAAACTTCGGGCACTATTCCTTAAAGAAAATCTGTGCAAAAACTTGACACCTAGCAGAACAAATCTTGACAAAACATAAAAATCTGTAGTTTCTAATTTCTATATGCAGTTAACGCAAAAATATAATTTAACATCCCGTACCAAAAATATAATTTAATCTCTTCTTCATTCATATTATAAATTCATTGGATATTTAGATAGTCTCACTACTAGCCAAAAATACCCACAAAAATATTATAATTTCATATAAAGTTTAGATTTGACGAAATATGAGATTTCTTAGGCTCTTACCTCAAGTATACCGTCAGTCTTTCTCTACTTGAATATTTTGGGTATTATTCTCTCTCAAAATATCTATAATTAGTTTACCCTTCAGGACAAACTTCATTCTAGTCATGCTAATGCAGAAAGCCTTCATTTATTTTTCTTGTCAATTTAATTATGAAAGTTATGGAAGCAATAACCTCTAGCTTTACTTGAGGGATTTTCTTTACTATGGTGTCACTATTGATTCTCCACTTGTGGCTACCAACAGTGTTTGTTCTGCCATGACATAAAATGAATATATAGTCTAGACTACCTATCTTTTAGTTCCCTCCAATCTTCTTACAATTTATTAGTCTAACAACATCCATTTAGGCTGCCAGATCCATAAGTTCAAGATATTAACTCTTATCCTTTTCGCAATTGTTAATCCATTGTTCTATTTCATACAAAAAATTTAGTGAAACTACAATGCAGATAACTTCACATACAATGAGTTTGATGAAATGCAGTGACGGAGCATGTCTAGCTTATGGTATTCTCACATGCACATACCAAAAGGGTACATTGAGGACTGAGCGAAGACATGAAAAATCACATGTTTTATACACACACAAACACATTTCAAGTGGGAGGGAGTGATTTGAAGCCTCAATATCTTTGTTAAAAACACCAAAAAATGTCATTCAACATTGGCAGAAGTTATATTTTACACCTGGAAATGTTCTTTTTTGGCATGAAGTTTATGAAGCATTGTATGATTTGGTAGCAAGTATGTCCATGTTAATAGTGAAACAGAAGTCGTACAGCAAAAACAAACAGATTATGAGAATAGGACAAAAGCTTTTATTTTTATTTTTTGTTTAAATATCTTTTCTACAAATTTTATCTTTTCTGGGGATCAATATCAATTGATTGTCTAGAAAGTGTGCTAGGGGGGGGGTGCGTCCTTGCGCAACTTTCTTTCTCTGTGGCTTTTACGTACTTGTGGATAACTTAATTGCATTTTGAATTCCACTGCTAATCTAAATTGATAAAATGGCCAGCAAATTATTCACAATTATAAAAAGGAAGAATTACATTTGAAACCCTACAGATGAGGGATGTAACAAATCAAATCCTATTGTTAAGATTTTAATAATTGAGCTGATTGAAACTCACGATTGTATAAGTCAAATTATGTTTCTTTGGAGCAACCACATTAGTGGTTGCATAATCTTGCAAAATACAAAAAAGTAAGTAATTTTACACATTTTGATAAAAAAAACATCTACATCAGTGAGTGTAAAATTGTGTATAAATGCACAATTGCTACAGTAATCGTGAATTTATGCATGGTTATTGTAGCTTTGCATATTATTTTTATTTATTAATTTCCCAATTTGGCTCCCTTTTTCTCTCTCTTCTTCCTCTGAAACGAACTCGAGCTGTTCTCTTCTCCCTCATATTCTTGCTCCTTTGTTATAGACCAACACCGTTTAGAAATTATTACCCAAATACAAAAACCTCAAAACTAAATTTAACAATAACCTATTATAGAACCAAGCAAAACCCAGATGAAATCAAAGCCAAAATTAATCAAAACCCAAATGATCACCACCACCACCATATCAACCCAGCACCACCCAACTATCACGGTCTACCATCACAACCCATTTCAACATTTGATAATCCAAACACAAAATCAACAAAATCAAACAAAAAAAACTCAAATCAACACAAAACAACTTAAAATCAACTCAAGCCCCATTGGAAAACCCATCCCAAACCCAACTCAAAATCAACCCAAAACAAAATCAACTAAAAATCAAACCATACAAAACCAAGAGAGAGAGAGAGAGAGAGAGAGGCAGATTTGTTGTGGCTGCTGATGTCTTTGTTATCTCTAGAGCTGTTGCCGATGTCGTCGAAGTTGTTGATGCCGCTGGAGTTGCTGATGTCACCAGAGCCGTGTGTGCGTGTGTGGGGGCAGGGGGCTTGGGATGAGAGAGGGGCAAAGATTTGAGAAAGATAATCATGTGTTGAGATGAGGGAGATATTAATGAAGAGATATATAATAAAATAATAACAAAAATGATTATTTACATAAATTGATGTGTATAATAGACAAATTGATGTGGGTGCTTTGTAAAAATGAGTGTAAAATAGAAAAATTAGATTTTAGATGTGCAAATTTTCAAAAATTTTCGGTCCACTAATGCGGATGCTCTTACTACCTTCATTTCTTTGTTCCTACATATGTAGGTGCTGTGTATGATGAGTACTAGTAGTTGAATCTTTATATCTAGAATTATTTTGTCTTAGAATTATTCTTTAGTCCCTTAACTTTCACGTCAATTGTCAAATTAATCCTTAATGCTTGATTTTTGTTGATTTAATCATTCACTTTGTTAAAATCCAAATCATTTAGCAAATACAATTGTTTCATCTTTTTTTTTTTAATAGAAATAATATTCATCAAACAACAAGATTTCCACAGAAGAACTAGATTGACTTCATTTTGAGAGTGAGGCTAAATTGATAAAAATTAAAATTTTGAAACCAATTTGAGAATTAAAGTAAAGTCAAGGGAGTGAATCAAATTTTAACCAAAAACTAAACAAAAGACTTGTTGTAGTTACAAATATTACATAACGGGTGGAATACTTCAAGCTCTAGATAATATATCAAGCTCATGAGAGATTTGCAATCTATAACAATAGAAGCATAGAAATCATGAGCAGACAAGATGTCTTTTCCATTTCACTTGAAATGGAAAGAGTTTTTTTTTTTTTTTTTTTATGGTTAAAAATCGTACCAAATGTCACGTCATTTAAAATTTAAAATTATGTTAATCTTAAATACAATGACACTGGATGTCACGTCATTATATGTTTCATATTTTTAAAATTCAAAAAATATTAATAATTTATTAATATGGAGGATATGACTGAATTTAAATGGTCAATCGTAGTAGTGCTATTGATGTTAGCTTGAATGATTTTTTTTTTTTTTTTTTTTTGCAACATGAAAAATGATAAACCCTATCCATAGAACAAAATTAAAGTTACTTTATGATGTTGAGTTAACAAAATGAATTGGTGGTTACCAGAAAGCTAAGCATTTTGTTTTTTAAAAGAATAAACCTGAAAGCTGAACATGAATTGTCTTGTTTTTATTGCTTGTCATTTGGGTGAAATTTAAGCCCTGCATAAATTAATGAAGCCTCATTAGACCTATCAACCATTATAGCTATAAAAAAATATTAATAACAAAAACTTAACATAAATTAGTACTTATCCTTTGCAAGTCAAGAGGCTACAGATGCAATTTAACGCACATCATTACCCAACAATGTTTCAACTCACCACATAGCAAAGTAATCATGCAAATGAACTTTGAAATATCCATTTGGTGTTACGATCAATGGTATGTATCTTTTAGGAAAAAAAATGTAGTAGTGGTAAATTAAACAACAATACTATTCAACTACTCAGATTTATCACAATATGAGGAGAACATGAATGCATTATGACCCCTTTGTTCCTTATGTTACAGTTGATTTTTAATTTAAATGATTTAGATGGCCTAATTAGTAGGGTTTATGCTCCACAAACTTTCAAAAGATTAGAAACATTAGTTACGTAGATAGACCAAACATTAGTTTCTCTCACACTACTTTTAAGGAACAATGTATAACTTAGAGGAGTCGATCCCTATAAAGCAAATTATTGTAGAATTTATTTTACTTTTATTTTATTTTTCATATTAATTGGTTGAAAGAATTCATGGCCCATACAAAATTTAAACATTTAGAATTAAGAAGAAATAGATTTCTAAATATATAAATAGAATATTTTTTGCTAGAAGTCAAACATAGCACAGGAGGAGAGAAAAAAAAAATCAAATGAAAAGATAACGTATCAAGTCTAAAAGGAATTTCATACAACAAGTGTCATGTTGTACAAAAATAACAAATATAGAACAACTAAATAGGTGAATTTGAAGTAACCCAAACTAAGAATATAAAGAAAAACACATGTAATACAATTAAAAATTTAAGAGAGAGAAAAACTTAAATCACAAAACTAAATCGCATCAACTCAATATAAAGTTTTAAAGAACACAACAATTTATCAACCTAAAGCAGAGATGCAAGAAAAATAAAAAAAAATCACCAAAAGAAATGAGAGAGAGAGAGAACTTTTTTTGTGAGGGAAAAGTATGTAAAGAATGGAAGAGAAAATGCCAAATTAATAGTAAGAGTGTGAATAAGAAAGAAAAAAAAATGAAAGATGAAGGGAAAGATGAAGAGAGATATTAAGATAGAGGGTAGTGAGTATTAGGGAGATGAAAATGTAACATAGAGGGTAGTGGGAGATGAAAAGGTAAGGGATATAGAAATGTTAGAGAAAATGTAAATATTTTTTTAAAAAAGTAAATGTTCAAAAAATTATAGGAAAATTGGAAATAAAAATGATAATGATGTGGACACTGATATAGCTCAACTGAAGCGTAGCAACAACAAATGCTACACTTTAGTTTTTAGATATATATATATATATATATATATAGATTATAAAATTCTGAACATAACAATTATTTCATAATGGAGTCACTATAATCTATAATTTAAATTTCTTTTAATAGTCCATGAGTGAGATAATAGACTAATTTAGAATTATTGTGAATGGTTGTTGTATCACTAGAAAGACTATTTCTAATTAGGTAATTTCTGGACATATTTTTAATCTTTTATTTTTTTTTCTTTTGTATTCAAATTCTTCTAACATCTCCTTATCAATCAATAATATAGTTAATCCACTTAATCTTTTTTGGAACATTTACATCATTGTCTCTTTAAGTGGACCTCTTTCTACTAATAAATCTCCTAATTTTGTTTCAATATTTTTCCAATTATTTGGATCATAAATATTTGTAGGAATATAATTTGACATGTCATTATTATTTTCATTTTCTTCTAGTTGAACATCATTATGGTGAACTTGTTCATTTGTAACATTTCATTATTATTTTCATTTTCTTCTAAATTCTATAATTTTGAAGTTCATTATCAAGATTTGTTGTCTTGCAAAATTGAACATTATTGTTATCTTGCAATTGTATCTATTTATTATCTTTTAACTCTATTTGGTAAATTTCTTGCTCATTTGTGATATTTTTACCTAAATTTTGTGTTGGATTCTGTTTATTAATAATAACAAATACATCCATATCATTTGTGACATTCTACCGCATGACTTGAAATGACTGTTTAAGACTTCCTATTGTCAAGTATGTTGAATTCCCTTGAAAAAAAAAAAAAAGGTATTGCAACATCTATTCAGGTTGCAATATTAGGGTTTTTTTTTTTTTTTTTTGAGAGAGTTTCAACCTATGGCATCCACTCCTGATGATAACTTTTTATCATCAGACTAAGATACCAATCAAAGACGGGGATTAAACCCCAGATCTCTTATACAACTATCAGAAACTTTACTAGTTGAGCTAACTGGAACCCACGGCTGCAATGTTAGTAAGTTTCAAGATGTTAGCTCTTTTTTTTTTTCTTTTTCTTTTTTTCTTGTTACTTATGATGAACCAAAATAAATGGAGGAAAAAGATAAATGCAAAATTACCACCATGGACGGCCAAATAATTAAAAAGTCAAACTAAACCCAAATGATCAATAAGAAAGCAAACAAGACCAAAAGAAAAAGAGTTTGATAGCAAAAAAAAAAAAGAAAAAAACAAAAAATCATAAAAGGCTGGATGGAGTGTTGGTCCACATAATTTAAGATGAATATTTAATTATCCCAAAAATTTTCTTTGCGGGGTATTGATTTAAATAGATAAGATTAATTGTTTGGTTTTTTTTTTTTTTTTTTTTTTTTTTTTTTTTTTTTTTTTTTTTTTTTTTTCTTAGGGCGAATTGCTTTTCCCAGGGTTTTAAATTATTTTTTTAGTGTTTACTAAGAATATGAAGCTGAAGATTGGCCATGGTATGGAGATCAGATGGTATCTCATGAGACCACCCTTTCACAACATGTGGAAAGATTAGAGGCCTGCATGTTGTGAAAGTCAAGTCTCATAAGAAAGTTTTTTGGGTTCTTTCCTTTTGTCAATTATTTTGTTTAATGGAATTAACTTGAATAAGTTCGAGTTTATTTTAGAAAGCATTATTTCGCTACCATGTTATTGGAGTGAAAACGTGACATATTGCAACCTTTTATTATAAATACTTATTAAAAAAATTAATATGATGGTATCTCATGAGACCACCATTTCTACATGTTGAGAAAGTCAAGCCTCATAAGAAAATTTGTTGGGTTCTTTCCTTTTGTAAATTATTTTGTTTAATGGAATTAACTTGAATAAGTTTGAGTTTATTTTAGAAAGTATTATTTTGCTGCCATGTTATTGGAGTGATAACGTGAGATATTTCAACCTTTAATTGTAAGTCTTTATTAAAAAAATTAATATGATTACACATTTTGAAAATCTAATCATAGATTTTCATGTTCTTAATACACGTGTCAAATTTTATGTCGACTGAATGTTATTTACTATTTGATTTATAAACTTATTTTTTGTTTATAATTATTATTATAAAGATTTGAAATTTAAACATTTAATTGATTACATAGCTATTGGTCTTTGATTTTTTGGAAATTTTGCAAGCATAGAGTTTATAAAAAGAAAATATAATCCAAAGGTAGATTTGTCAAGTATAGGCAACAACTAAATTTTTTTTCTTTTGTTTTTAGAAAAATGGTACGGACTAAGTATGTTGCCAAACTATGTTAAAGACAAATTATTAGGGCCTGATGATCTCTGAATACTTTTCAGGGCCTAACTAGCTCGACTAAGCCCACAGGGGGCCATACAGATTTTTTTATTAACTTTAAAACTTGAGAGACATATGTGGGTAAATGCTATTACACACACTCTTTCACTCAAACTTACACATGCGAGAAATGAACCGAAGTCACCATTTCAAACTGCCATATAGATTTTCGTATTAACTTCAGAACTTGAGAGACATAAGTTTGAGAGAAAGAGACTGTGTAATAAACACCACTCTTCTAACATATGTAAGTCTAAGTAACAACTTGTGACATATTGAAGAGGTTCTAGAGAGTTAATAACAAGCTTGAAAATGGTCTTTAACTCCAAATATCTTTACCAAGATTTTATTATTACATGGTATCCAAAAGTTGAAAGATCCCCATCACCATTACAGATAAGGTCCAAATGTTCACCATTCATCATCAGGTGGGTCCAATGTAACCTAATAAATGCCCAGTAAAGTCCTCACCGCCAAGCCAAAATTCCTAATTCCATTTTTCAAATGGGGAATATCTTTTTCGTCAACTAAAGTTCCAATGGTCAAAAAAGGTATTTCAGTTTGGATGAAAATTTTGAGTTATTATTGTTACTGAGCTTTGAGCTTTTTGAGGTTTTATGCTTAGAATCTTTGAATATGAGATCCCTTTATCTAAGGATTTTAAGTTTTAAGAAATTATCACATCTTAAAAAAAAAAAAAATTAAAAACACAAAAACTATTAAAAAACAAAAACCCCAATTTCTTTAGAGTCTATCTCCTACATTCATTGCTGGAGTAAGCTTGAATTTGCCCTCTCCGGTGACTACTAACGACCAGCCACACTCTTAAACAGTCCAAGCCCGCTCTTCACCACTGAGGAAAGAAGTAAAAAACTGGAAATCTAGCTCATTATTATGAATTGATCGAACTCTAAATAAGAAATTCAATAACCCGTTGTGTTCCACTAAGACACAAAACAAATTTTGAGTTGAAATGCTTTTTGCCAATCACAAACAAGGGCTTCAAGAGTTGGCTTCAGTGTTCCGATTCAATAATTTTTTTTTGGCAAGTAACTGATATGAACGTCCAGCCGCCAAGACACCACATGGTTTTGAATGTACGAAGAAAGTTGAGTCTGTTGTAACCTCCTCTGCTGAATAGGACTTCACTTCACTATATGGACTATATAGTGGTAAAGAAAAAAAGACTTACTTAATTAAATGACATAATATCTTTATTAGTGGTCAAATTTTTGAATGTTCAAATAAAAATTTAAAGAGTTTTAAATGTTATAATATTTTTTCCTAAATTCAGTACAATTAGAGCATCTACATTAGTAGTATTGGAGATTTCACCAAATTAAGGAGTAATAAAATTGTTGTATATATAAAGCATATATAAGATAGGTTGTGATATATATATATATATATATCAAAAATGTCTTTTGACCAAAATGTACCTATTAAATGAAAAGGTACTTATTTAAGGGTTATAATCATTTGAGTATAAATAGTGACTTATATTTACTTGATAACTACTTTTTCCCTCCCAAAAGTTAGTTTCTTAGAAACAAAAGAAATCGTGTGGGTGTTCTTCAAAATTGTTATTTGGAGAACCTAATAACTTGGTTGTATCCTGAGAATAAATTTGTGGAAACCCTTTAGCAACTTGCTTATGAGGACAAATATTGTCTAAGAAAAACATTCAATTGTGCCTCCAAGTTAATTATATCATAATTTCTATTTACATGTTGTGTTCATTTTGTTTTTTCTTTATTACTCCTTGGTTTGGTGAAATTCCCAACAGGTGGAGCCATAAATTTAGTTATTTGGCCTTTTATTTTATATTATAGATCTAAATATAGGATTAGAAAATTTTTAAAATTTTATTCCATGGGCTAAGTTAAATATATACAAAAAATTTTAATCCAAAAATAACCTCTCTCTCTCTCTCTCTAGTATGTTTGCAACATGCTAATTTGATATAAAATATCTTATTTTCTTATATATAACATAAATCAAATTTATTTTTGCATTAGTACAAAAATATTATATTTATCTTTTCATTTAGTAAATTTGTAAGTTGTAATTTGTGAACTATTTTTTAAATCATATTAATTAGAAATAGTATTCTTTGAACATTTTAGAATAATTTTTTTTTTTTTTGTTAAATGAATTAGAGTTACACAGTTTAAGTATACTGATATTTTGAAACATTGTGAAACATATATAAATTTAATCAATTTGAAATAATTTAAATAATAAATGTCACTCTATTCTTTAGAGATTAACCACCCTTATTTTTCATTTTCACAAATAACAATTGTAATAAGGATCTCTAACTCTTAACCAAAAAATCAATAATCTTCTAAACATAAAAGTATGTTATGCTAATTTAAATTCTCCAAAATAATAATAACTAGTCTCATCACATGCACGATGAAGCTTTTTTTTTTTTTTTTGGATTTAGTGTCATAATATTTTTATTAAGATGAGATAAATTTGTAATATGAGAGATTTAAAGATGCAAAGCCTAATTTTCAAACTATTTAGCTTCGTGTCTTTGTTTTAGAACTCTATTATTTGAAAATCGAGTTCTCCATATAACTCGATTTTACCATTTCCAAAGTACAAGTTATTTTTGCCATGCTGGACCTAGTATACGTGGCTCTTTGTGTTTAAAAAAATCCAGCTGGAACTTGATTTTAAGAAAATCAAGTTCCACAAAAAAAAAAATAGCAGAACTCGATATTAGTATGACCGAATTCTTCACAATTTTGAAAAAAAAAAAAAATCGATGTCTAACTCGATATTACAAATATCGGGTTCCACTAAAAGTTTGTATGTAACTTGATTTTTATGGTATCGAGTTATATTGGAATTTTTAAAAAGTGAACTTAAGTTTAAGAAAATCAAGTTTTACGGAAGCTATATCCAGACTCGATGGTTCAGAATCAGTGTTTCTATATCCTTCATTTCAGTGTTTTTCATGTACAGCTCCTCAACTATACATCCTTGGATTCGGTGTTCTTTCTTTAGCAATCATCTCTCTATCATCTCAGGTACAAAACCAATATCATAATTTGATGCACATTGAAAATTTTCTGAAGTAGGTGAGGAATAGTTTTAGAAATTGCAAAGGTTTATCAGCCAAAATGTATTTTCATATTAAGAAAATATTTTCAGCTGATATATTGTACTGTTTGTGCTAAAGCTATTTGGTTGAATGAGCGTTATGTGAATACATTGGAAAAATATTGGTCGTTTGTGCTCTGTTCTTGTAACATTGAGGTGCACCACCCTTCAGTTATTTCTTGTTAGGCACTATGACAAGTATGGAACCAATATTTAGGCCATTTCTTGGCATTTGTGAGAAAATCTCATGATGCTAATCAGGACTTTAAGCAGGATTGAATTAGTCAAATAGTCCATACGAACCATAAATCTCCTCAAAAAGTGTTAAATAATATATGGAACTTAGTAGTTAGTACTGCAGGGATACTTATGGAGGTAGTGGCCTTTCAATACTTGCAAACTATTTATTTGAAAAACAATGGATAATTTAGAAGTTAAAGCAATCAAATTTTTGAGAGTGACAAAACAGATCTAAGACGAGTAATAACAGTAAATTAGTTGACCATCTTCACCAAGGTTGTTCCAACTTTCAGCCAGAATTAGGCACCACTATGAGCCTGCTTGCATGCCTGGAACAACAAGAAAGCAAAACCAAATATGTTATTCAAAATTTAAATGCTTAGAATACCAATTTTAAGAATGAATTCTCAAAACAAGTTTTCAGCTATTTTTAGAACAAGTTTTAAAATGTGAACCATACAACCCCTATATTTAACAACAGGATAAGAAGGAAATAAACTCAAGCTCGTATGATGCGTAAGGTTTTGTGTTTCACTCCAAGTATAAAATGAAAAACCCTAACTACGATTTAGAAGTCTGTTGAGAGTTGTGTATTGAATCTTTTGTGAGATTTGAGAGGTGTTTACCTTCATACACACACATAGAGTTATCAAGATCAAGATTCACGTCAAGAACTTGATGATCTCTTCAGTTGCTACATAATGAACTATAAAGAAGATCTGAAACCTTTGAGTGGAGTCTCAAAATCACAAGTAGGAGAACTTATGGTTGCTACAGATCAAAGAAAGAAGTAATCTGTGGATTCAGAGCTGTCACGTGGTCGTGGTAGTAAGTTTTCTACTCGAGGTAGTAATAGGATGTTAGTGGTCTTAGTCTTATTGTACAAATTTCAATTCTTTCATAGTGGATTTGTTTTTACCTTAAGGAAAATTGAGTTAAATCCTCCCTAGGTTTTTTACTGGTTAAGTTTTCTTGGGTCATCATATTTGTGTGTTCTTTATTTTTTCACATTATATATGTTTTACACATATTGGTTTAACCTAAATCTAATTAACAAACTTGTTAATCAACTTGGTTTAATATTAGGTTGAACATATTGCCTTAAGGAGTCTAAAAACTAACATTAACATTTATATATATAAAAAAAAAGTAATTATAGAAGGGATGGATCTCATTCTAATTGATCATAAAGGAAACAAAATTACCATAAACCCTAAAAACCATATATTATACAACAAAGGTTGGATCTTATTCAAAGGCAGAGCCAAGGATGGTTAAGAGGGGCAATTGCCCCCTTGAAGTACTCATTTAACAAAAATGAGCAATTCTAGAATCATAACTTTTGCCACAACTTTGCCACGTGGCAAGTTGTAAGTAGTGGAGTTATGGACCAACATGAACCAACCACTTTTACTTCATCATTCACAACTTGTTATGTGAGCCAGTTGTAAAGGTGTGTAGAACCTTACCATAGTCGACCCAATCGATCAGCGTTTAAAATACCATACTGCCGTAGGGGCCGATTGATTGAGCCAAGGCTTGTGAGCAAAGGGCAAAGCCTATTCCAATGCTAGTGTGGTGCAACCACTTGAGCTGAAGTCTAAAACTGAAGAAAGGTTTAATTAGGTTTTATTTTTATTATGTATGGATTAATACGGCTTTGTTTTACTAGGTTTTGTTTTTACTTTTTAAACAAAATGTCATCGTTTCACTTGGATATTAAAAAAAAAAAGCATCAAAACAACATTCTTTTGTGCTAGATTTTTTTATTTCTACCCTTAATATAAATTCATCTCTCTCTCTCTCTCTCTCAAAGTCCAAGTCCACTTCAAGTTTATAGTGTTAAGTGTATAAGGGAGCCTTAAGGTGGAGTTTGGATACAACTTCTGCGTTTCCACGTTTTGCGTTTTCACATTTTGCTTTTTTTTTTTTTTCTTCTGCTGCAGCTCCAAGGACAATGCACAGTGCGCGCACTGTGCGTGCACTGTTCATATACATTTTTATCAATTTTTTATTAAAAAGGGTCCCGCATCACTATTTACACATTTAAAAATTATTTTGCTACAGTATTTTCAATTTTCAGTTTTCAGTTTTCAGCAATAAGTTCTATTCAAACAGACCCTAAGTAATGAATGATGAGTTGGTCTACACTCTACAGTCTTTTACTTTTTTTCTTTTTTTTTTCAACATTTTGATTTTTGAGGGGGATTGAGACTAAGAGAGTTCTCACTCTTCAATCTTTCATTGAAAGGTAATCACTCACTATTTGCCATTTTGATTTTAATATTCAATAACCACTGCTTTAAGATTTTTTTTATATAATTAGCTTTTATATTTATATTGAGAATAATATAATGAATTCCTTTTTATTTTATGTTATTATCTTTATATGTAAAAGAAAGTTGTACAAGGAAATCAATATAATTTTTTTTATATCAATGTTTCTTTAACAGTTTAACTCTGCTTCTTCTTTTTTTTAATATTTATTTTATTTAATTATTGAATTTGGGATGTTACATTGGTTGGTTGCTTGTGAAAAAAAAAAAGAAAAAAAAAAGAAAAGAAAAAGAGTAATGAGTAATGAGTGTTATTGTTGCCCTGTTGCACCTGATTGAATAATGATTGCTATTGTTGGATTTGGTTGTGACATTAAGTAATGACTAATGAGTAATTTGAAGTTGTGATTGAGTTAAGAAATGATGAATTTTACTATGTATGAACAGGTTTAAAATGTTGTATATATGAATACTTGAACAAGTTTTTACCCATTTATGTATGAACATGTTTTATCCATTTATGTATAATGTATTGACAATGGGGCAATGATTCCAAATAACTAGAGTTTGAGCTTGTCCATATACTTTTTGACAGCTTGCTTTTTTCTTTTTTTCTTTTTTTTTTACTAAACCAAGTATACAAAGTAAGGCTAAACCGAAAAACATCTAGTACGTACTAGGGGGGACCATCAGCAAAAACGTGTTGCGATGTCCCAAATGAGATACGATATACATAAAAGTTTGTATTTGTTTTAAGTCTCAAAGAGGTTGATGTATGGAAATTGGGATAGAAAGCCTAATTTTTTTTTTTAAATTAATATTTTAAACCGATTAAACCGATCACAAAAAACTACACCGATGTAAGTTAGAAAACCAACCTTAGGTGGTGTGTATTGGTTTGAGTTATGAGAAAAATGATTCCTATCAGTTCAGTGATAAATTCAAGAAAAAACTGCCCTAATTGAACTGTGCACACCTTTAGCAAATTGTGACAAAGATTATGGTCTTAGCATTTTAATATTAGTTCTTACCATCTAGAACCAAGTGCAACCGAAAAAAAAAAAAAAACAAAAAAAACAAAAAAAACAAAAAAAAAAAACAAAAAAACAGAAAGAGTAAAGGCTTCCTTGGCAACCGAAAATCAAGGGGAAAAGGCTTCCTTAGCTGATTGTATTCATGGAAAAAGGCCGCATCGAATCAAAGACGTTTTGTGTCTTATTTTTTCCACGTCTTTTTAGCTTTACACTGTGCACATAATCACATCAGTTATTTATTGCAAGGATAGAAATCATGGCACTTTTTGTGTTTTAGTGTTTATTCCAAGTCCTATATTTTACTCTAAACAATTTTTTTTTTTAATAAAAAAAAAAAACTACTATCTTTCCCACCCCAACCCTCCCCCCCCCCCCCCCCCCCAACCGACTATTCATATGAGTCTTCCTAGGGAAATTCTTGCTTAGTCCCGAACTACAAGGTCATCAAACTGACTTTGTAATCCCAGCCAATAAGAACAAGACACATAAGATGAAAAATGCAGATATCATTTAAATAGTACAGCTGATCAACAATAGCCAATGTTGGTCTTCCCATTAACTTTCCCGTTAGCCAGCTGTTTTCAACAGTTCTTTCACCATTTTCAAAAGTTTTCGGGCATACCTTAATTTCAAATTTCAGATTTCAATCCACCCGCTTGTTTCTTATATTTCATTTCTCCTCTTCAACATAAAAATGAAAATCACTTTCTTGTAACTCTCTCCCAGCCGACACAGCCATGGTCTCACTGGTTTTCTCACCTTCATGTGAGTCCTCCTATGGTGAACAAAAAATGGACCCTAAAGCAAATAACATGGGTGTTTTGTATTGTATGGAACCCCCCACATGGTAGCAATCCAACTAAAGATTTTGATTCCAGTAGGGATAGCTATGATCATGGTAGCTGTGGTGAAGTAAGCACGGGTATCAACGTTTAAGCCCACAGTAAACATATGATGAGCCCAAACAAGCAATCCAAGAACACGTATACCCCCACCCCAACCTCCACGCCCCACTTTCAGTTCAAATTTTGGGGTTTTGTTATAATTCAAATTTTATAACTTCGAAGAACAAAAAAAGAAATATTGAGTCCTATATATTTTTCAAAGCAATCAAGTAATGAGATGTGGATACACCTTTATAGGTACTGATGAACCACTAAATTCGTATCATCTAAAAGTGTCATTGGAGGACCAAAGTAAGTTAGATGACCAAAGTAGGAATCATTGGACGACCAAAGCGCCATAAAAACGCATTTGATGCATGAGCCATTGCAAGCGAACTCAAGCATATACATAACTGTCAGCAAGATAATCAATCACCTTATTAAGACATCAAAGACATTACAAGAGCCATTAAGGCCACTGTTGAGAAAAGACAAAGATCTATATAAACCACCTTAGAATCAAGAGAAGGTACTAATTCACATTCATACACACTGAAATACACTCTCAGTTATTATTATCTCTTTGAACCATCATTTGACTTTGTCATTGGAGGCTCATCGGTTGGCACCACGCCGGTGACCCAGATGAGAGAAACATCATTGTTAATGTTTTGCAGGTCTTGAACTCATTATCATTGGATTCCCTCTGGACAAATATATCAATTGATGAATTCAACTTCATCATGTACGTTGTTATACTCTTTATACTTTTAGATTAATTTAGTTTTTCAATTTATTTTTTAAGAAATCAAATTAAATATCTAAAATTTTTGTATTTAGATTAATTTATGAAATGATATTTTTGTTTCTTTATTAAAAACTACAGTAACAACTAACAACTATAGTAATGGTCAACTTTATATATCTACAAGTCTAGGACAAACATCAACATTTCGACAAACTTTTTGCAACAGCACACAAAAGACTACTGATTTTATCAATCCCATGAATAAACGACTATCCATGTGAGTCTGGTAGTCTAATGAAATTTTGAATGAACGACTATCCAACATTATTAATTCCCTTAACTTTTACCACTTGTGATATTTACTATTTAGTCAAAACCTATCATCTGGCATGATGTGACGCTAGCCATGCACTTCTCGTGAGGTTTAAGTACCATTTGTGTTCGAAGATGTAGGTAGGTCAGTTTCGGTGGAGCTGGAGGCATTAAACTTTATGTCATGTTTGTGAGATTGTATCTCAGGTCTGCATGTCAGTGAGTTATAAATTTCATGTGCTTGGTGCATATAAAATTTCGTATGATTTGTAGAGGGAAAGGAAAAAAAAAAAAAAAAATCAATCCCAAAATCCCAACAATGACAAGATTTTAAAGCATGGGCTTCATCTAATCATCTTTTACTTTAGTTGGTTTAAATTGAGTCCAAATTTGGTGAGAATGAGGTATAAAACTTATGTTTTACATCATCCAATAAGAAATTGCCACATTAGCACTTTACTTAAAATTCAATACATCTTACCATATTTAATAACATCTCAATAAACTATTAATTTGGTTGGATTTATATATGGGTATTAGAATTGATTGAGTGTTGTTGTGCTTATTATTAAATATGTAATAAAATGATATGACATGTTTGGATTGAATGGGTAAAACATGAGTTTTATACTACCTTCTTACAGAATTTAATCTTGTTTAAATTTGGGTTAAAACTTATAATACATATTAGTGGCGGAGCCAGAACTTTATCGTTGAGGGCCAACTAAAGAATAAATTGTACCTTTTTATTTATGTATATTAAATTCATATTATGTACATAATTAGTGTAAAATATTACTAAAAACACAATTTAATATACAATACAAGTTAAATAGTTTTTAATTTGCTCATAGATTTATATTTTCAAATTAATAATAACTTATTAGGTATAATAATTAAGATAAAAATTAATAATAGGTTAAAGATTATTTAAAAATTAGACAAACAGTCAAACATTACATTATTTTATTTATGTGATAGATTATATGGTTTTACAAAATTAAAAATAGTCTATTATATTTATATGTTATTATGTAAAATTTATATTAATTTATAATTAAATTAATGAATATAAGAAGAAGAGTTCTTGATAGTAGAGAAAAAAAAAAAGTACTGGTTAATAACTTAATATTAATGAACGTTGAAAAGAGTAAGGCTTTTAGCCATACCCGTGTTCTTGGAATTGATGTATGGCGTAAAATAATTTTGGACTTGCAATATGAATTCTGTAAAGCACTAACCTTCAGAGACAACTAAAGTAAGGAAAAAAAAATAGATAAGCAAATCCAATAGAGAAAAGCTGAGAAGATATGGAAGAGAGAGAGAGAGAGGTGCTAAGAAAAGAGTCAATGACTCATGCACCCATGGGCACCGTGTGGATTACCTATAAGTTCAGTCTGAACTGTTCAACTGCATTTTATTGGTGTGGAACTCGTTGAGGATGAAGAAGAATAGAAACACAACTTCTTCATCATCAATGGCAAAGTAAGCAAGAGAAGGCTTTTTCTTTTTTAAAGTTTTTTTTAAAATAAAAAAATAATTAACAAGGAAAGAGCAAAATGTTGAACTTTTTTCTAAGATTTTTTTCTTCAAATTAAAATTTTGAGATAATTGTTATAATAATTATGTGATTATCATAGTTGGATGAATATCCAATAAATTTGCCACTAGTAGAGTTGTAAACCTATTTTAAATTTTTAATCGAAGGATAGGGGGGCCAAAAAGGATATTTACTCGATTTTTTTTTATCAAAGAATTTAAGATAATTTATAGAGGAGCCTATATATATCAACTTTTTTTAAAAAGAAAAAAATATATATTGGAGGGCCCGTGGTCCCCCTTAGTCATGATGTGGCTCTGCCACTGATTCCTATGTGATTACAACAAAATCTCATAATATATTTATAATAAATTTAAAATTTCTTAGATGTAGTATTAATTTTCTTAAGAATTTAAACGCATTATTGACTTGATTAGTGAAGAATAAACAATTTCTATCTTTTCTAAGAGTTATTAAATTCAATACTATTTGAATTTAATACATAACACCTAGGTAATTGTATCTAATTTTGATATTTGATTTTAATCTATGATATGGTTTAGCCTTTAATTTTCAGTGCCACAAACAATCTTAGATATTTCTAGAAAATGTGATTTTTTATTAGAAAATCAGGAAAAGAAGTAGCTTTTGAAAAGTATGATTTTTCCATTATATATAGTCGAAACTTTGGACTTTTGGTTGACTTTTCCACAATTTTCCACATTAGCATTTTTTATTTATATTTTTTAATTAGATTTAATTCTTTCGATTTTATAGCACCAAATTGTAGAAAATTTACTAAATTTCTTTTTTAAAAAATTAAATCTAGTTGTTTGGTGCCATACAATCACTATACTTAAAGGAGACCTAAATTACCATCTAATGAGGGAATTTTTAGATAATCCTAACAAACTATATAATAACTCATTAATATAAATCTATCCCACAAAATGGAATATATCTCCATTAATTTGATAATTTTTATGTTGATGGCATTTTTTTTTTTAAATCTATCATATTTCCTTATATCTATCACTCACGTTTTCTTTTTCTTTTCTTTTTAATATTTTGTTATATTAACATTGATTAGAAATTATAATTTCAAAAGGATTGGAACTCGATAATTATATCAAATGAGACTCAAAAAATATATATCATCTTTAATTTCAATAGGATTTAAATTTTATAATAAATGGACTCTACCAACATATTCATCTTTTAAAAAAATTATATAACCAAATTTGATTAGGACTCCATAACCCTAACCAAATTTTATTAGGAATCCATAACCCTCTATTATATTATAAATATTTTTTTTAGGGATTATTTGATACAATTTCAACTCGGTTTTCATTCCTATATTATATTTTAAATAGTTTTTTTTAAAAAATTAAATCTAGTTGTTTGGTGCCATACAATCACTATACTTAAAGGAGACCTAAATTACCATCTAATGAGGGAATTTTTAGATAATCCTAACAAACTATATAATAACTCATTAATATAAATCTATCCCACAAAATGGAATATATCTCCATTAATTTGATAATTTTTATGTTGATGGCATTTTTTTTTTTAAATCTATCATATTTCCTTATATCTATCACTCACGTTTTCTTTTTCTTTTCTTTTTAATATTTTGTTATATTAACATTGATTAGAAATTATAATTTCAAAAGGATTGGAACTCGATAATTATATCAAATGAGACTCAAAAAATATATATCATCTTTAATTTCAATAGGATTTAAATTTTATAATAAATGGACTCTACCAACATATTCATCTTTTAAAAAAAATTATATAACCAAATTTGATTAGGACTCCATAACCCTAACCAAATTTTATTAGGAATCCATAACCCTCTATTATATTATAAATATTTTTTTTAGGGATTATTTGATACAATTTCAACTCGGTTTTTCATTCCTATATTATATTTTAAATAGTTTTTTTTAAAAAAATTATTCTTCCAACACCACTCTACTGTACAGTCTCTTGCACTAATTTTGGTTCTTGGAGCACCTTCAAAACAAAGGTATGTAAAATTTTCTTATCAAGTTTAATGTTAACATATATGAGAGATATTTTGGTCAATTAAAAAAGTTTGACGAAACATAAAAAGAAAAAGAACTAAAGAACGCACAATTTGAAAATAAATAAATAAATAGTGACTGTATTAGGCAGAGGCTTTGGGAGATTGTTTTTTTTTTTTTTTTTTGAATTCTTTATGTTCATGTGTATGTATGTATGTATTGGGCTTAATTGAATTGGAATTATTTTTAAAACTTTGATTTTAATTGAATAATGAAAAAGGAAAAAGAATTATGTTTCAATATTTGGAGTTTCTGTATATGTGTTGTTATAGTTTAAATTATTAATTCATAGTTTCATTGTTAATCTATTATTCATGAATAATAATATTGCTATTTGCAACCATCATGATATGGTATCAATGATGTGATCATCCCGATTACTTTCCTTTAGAGTTTAGACAGAGTCTATTTTATGACAAAAAAAATTACAATTAAAAGAATTTTGAAATTACATTTTTTTAAAAAAAACATTTATTGGATACGTTGGATCTTAAATGACTTCTATTAAACTCCATCATCTATGACATCATTAAAAAAAACTCATATAGATAGGTATTAGGATATTATTTGGAACTATCATAATGGACTAATGTGTTACACATGATACGGATCTAATTGTAATATCCTATGCTATAAAATAAAATTTGGGCCAATGGTTATCTTCTCTTTGCAAAAAATGGTTAAATTCTCATTAATTGTGATAGTTCACTTTGAGGTAAAATAGAAACTCTATTAACTAAATTATAAGAAATTAAAATTCTATTTCAAAAAATTTCCAGAACATTAGATTTTATTTAATTAGTTTATTAATTTTATATTATAAAATAATAAAATTTATATATTACATACAATCATTACTTTAGTTACCTTCTAAACTAATCGCTAACCCGTGCGATGCACAAAAAAGTTATATTGTATGAAATTTAAACAATTCTTTGTTTCTTCCTCTTGTACATTAAGATTCCAGTCTCAAAAATTCGTATCTTTGATATGAAAAATTAAATTACTAAATGAAAAATATTAATCAAACTTATATTAAAATTAACAAAACACAACTTATAAATTAAATCCAAACACAAACAAATGAAGAAAAAAAATGTCCCATATTAATACAAACAGAGCATAAATTGAGAATTCTAAAAAATGGTCTCAAATTAATACAAATAGAGTATAAACTGGGAATTAAACTGTGCATAGACAATCTTACTACTTATTGTGATATTGTAAAATTGTAAACAACACACATCAAAACTGATCTTGATATAGGGTTTTAAGGTCCATAAAGTTCCACACAAAACCAAATTAAACAACATCAACATGAACATGAACTAAATTTTCAACCAAACTAGATAAATTAAGAGAGCAGTAAAAAGTTGCAATAAGTTGGAATAGAAAACCTAATGAGTTAGGTTAGATTAAAAAAATGCTTTATTTTGTAAATTACCATTAACTTTTTTTTAATGAATAACTTTAACTTAACAAAGTTTGCCTTATATTGATTTTTATAAACTAATTATTTAGTCAATTTAGAAAGAAAGAAAAAATAAAAAGCATGAACAATAAGTTTAAACAACTAAGCAAATATGATGAGATAAGAAATAAAACAATTAAGCAAATCTCAAAACCAAAAAAAAAATATATATATATATATATATATATATATATATTATTTACAATAAGCAACACTATCATGTATATTTGATATTTATAACATTCTCTCATGACTTAATAACATGGCAATAGGAAATCTCCGTTAAAAAAGAAAAAAGAAATAAAGAAATAAACTACACGGTAATATAATATTATAAACTTATAATATTATAAACCTATAAATGTAAAGAAATTGACAACCACAAAGTTATTTACTATTTTTTTTTAAAATGATATTGGCAAACAACTACAAATGAAAATTAGTCAAAAGCAGTAAACTACTAAACTTGAAAAAGCCTAGTTTAGCATATTCATCTCAATTTCGAAGATCAAAGCCGAATCCAAAAGTTTGAAGGAGATGGTCAGATTTGAGATTTGGGGGAAGTAGTTGATAGCATTTGAGAGATATGAGGAGAGAGATTATCTGAGTTTTGGGTTTTGGGGGAAGGAGATGGCAGTGTGAGAGATATGAGAAAGAGAGATTTTTTGTTTTTTGTTTTAATTGTGTTTTGGTTTTTTTTTTCTTAGAAGAATTGTTTTTTTTTTTTTTTTTGGGGGGTTTAAGTTTGAGTTTGAGTTTAGGTTGGACTCATTATAGAGATAGAGTTCCATTTCTTATTAAGTTTGGACTAAACAAAAATAATTTTATTTAAATAAAATGATAATTTTATTTAAATATTGTGTTTATGTGGAAAATTGTGAGAGATTAAGAGGTTTTGGTTATATATATATATATATATATATATATATATATATTGTTTTTTTGGTTTTTTTTTCTTAAAAGTATCGGTTTTTTTTTTGGGTTTGAGTTTGAGTTAGAGTTTAAGTTGGACCTATTAGAGAGATAGAGTTTCACTCCTTGTTAAGTTTGGACTAAATAAAAATAATTTTATTAAAATATTGTGTTGATGTGAAAAATTGTGAGAGATTCAGATGCTTCGGTTTTTTTATGTATATATAGATGATGGAGGATATGAGAATGTAGTTTGTATATCTTCTATCAAGATAACATAGAATAGATTGGTGGTGGATGATAGATTTAAAGCAATTGAGTATTGTGTGAAGTCATCACCATAGAATAGCTCACGCCGGGATGTGTTATGTGAAACCAATAATATGAAAGAAAACGAATTTTTCTAAACTATTATATTGAACAAAAAAAATTACTTATTTTCATTCATTTTCAAGTTATACATTTTTTTTAAAATAAGTTATAGACCTTTAAATAAAATAAATACTTTTAATTTTTATTTAACTATCTCGTGTAACATGTTTTTATTTAGCTGTTAGTTATAAATATATCGCAACATGTAGACACACACATTGACACACACAATTTGAATATTGTTGATACCCATTTTTTAATGGCATGGGCCAACAAAGACAAGCTTATAGACCCAGCAACAGAACCCCAAGAAGATGCAGGGAGAGGCCTGGCCTAGCAATCAGAGGAGGCAATTTGCTGCAGAATGCCCAAGGTTGTGAAAGTCATCAAGGGGCATGATCACCCACTAGTCATAGGGAAAGAAAAGAAGATGATCTTGGGCCCCAAACCCACGAAAGATGGAAAAGAAATAGGAGCCAGAGAATGTCAAGAAAAAAGGAAGAACCCCGCAGGATGGCCCATGAATTTTGTCCAAGTCCGAAGGATCCCAGACCAGATGTTGCGCATAACGGTATAAGAACAAAGTCACCTAGGGCAAAAGAGGAACTATACAAAACACGGAAGAGAGCAAAAGCATTAAATGCAATCCTTGAGTTTCAGGCACCAATTACTCCTTTCCTAGAGTACACACTGCTTCTTGAGCCTCCCTTTTACTTCAGCCAAGATTGACTCTAGTTCCAAACTTCATAGTTTTGTATTGAATCTATTGATACCAAGCAGCAAGACTATGACTATGAGAGTTGGGGGCTGAACTCTTACTTCTTCTTCTTCTTTCTTCCTTTTTTTTTTTTTTTTTTTTTGAATAAAACAGTATACTTATTAGGATACACACGAAAATAATAATACTTATGTTGGGCTATTTTGTATTGTCTTTTTTAGAGTGTTTTGTTTTGCCTTAGACCGGTTCACTTTAAGTCATTCTGCAAGGTGTCCTGGGTCTGAATCCAGCAAGGCCCATTATGCAGAAAGGACCAGGCCCAATCCCTCGACCCATCAGCCTTTGTCCTAGCATTATCAAGCAGTGGTTTGACACATGCACTTTGACAAAAAAAGGCCCATCAGATATCAATTTTACCTCACTGAGAAGGTGCCTACATTTTAATAGGTGAGACCCTGGGGCCGCGTTATGTGTTGGTGAGGGTCACTTGAGAAAGAAAAAAAAAAAAAAAGTATTTGTTGATTGTTGACCACCTGGAAAAAAAAAAAAAAAAAGACTTGACCACCCTAAAGAAATCCTTGAACACCCTAAATAAAACTTTGGGCCCAAGAAAATAAAATTTGACATTTCCAAAACTTTAGTCCGTTGAAGGTTAAATATAGTAATTTGTTGAAACAGCAATTTTAAATCAATAGCTCAATTGTCAAATCACAATTTTTTTCAAATGTTTAATTGTGATTTTTAAAATTGTGTTTTCAAAACGCATATTTTAAAATCGCTGTTTTTTAAAAACTTTTTTTTTTTTGTTTTTTTGTTCAAACAGCTAGGCTGTTAGTGTTTTCTTATTCTTTTACCTGAATTTGTTGGATTTATGTGATACATTTTGTATATATAAATATGCAATGTCTTAATGCTCTTTTGAATGTGATTAATGTAGTGGTTGAATGCCTAAGTTGAATATTTTGAATAAACTTATAGTTTATCTTTTATTCTTTTGCTAGCACTTATAAGAAAATCATTTTTATTGCAAGATTCATCTTTTAAGATATTTGTATTGACTTAAGCAATCTTCTTTCAGAACTTAGGATAAGAGAAAATATCTCATGTTTTCATCATAATGATCTAGATGAAATAAGAAGAGCATATTTACAAAGAGGTTCTTGCCAACCTCTTAGCCATGATTTCCCTATAAAAAAAAAAAAAAAAAAATTAGTGAAGCATTGCATCGATTTAATCCTAGTTGGTTTAAAGATAACAAAAATTGTTTGGATCAAATTATAAAAAAAAGGATATTATATTTTGTTTATATTGTTACTTATTTAGACAAGATTTTGGTAATTGAATTGAAGATCAATAAATAAATGATTACTTGATTGTACATTGAAAAATCTTATGACGACTTCATTCATCAAAAAAAAAAAAAAAAAAGATTCATAAAAAAAATCTTATAATGATTTCAAAATATGAAAACTTATAGGTGGAAAATTTTGAACTTCATGTATTTGTATGTGTGTTTTTATTTTTTGGTGATATCAATATATTCAAGTTTTATTTATTTTTTTAATTTAAACTTCTTAATGACCATCTGAAGAAAATTCATAAAGCCGCCACTAAGGCCCAACACCTAAGATTTTTAACATTTTAAATGAAATATAGAGTAAAAACAAGGATCAAACTTAGAGTTTTCTTCTTTGATACGATGTTATAAATTATTTATTATTTCAAAATTTTGATACCATGTTAAATTACTTTTTTTTTTTCAAAAGTTTTAATTGTTGGGAAATGATAAATTTAATTATTTAACAGCACACAATTTTAACATAAACATCTATATGGACCTTGGTCTCCACAATCGCCAATTTTCTACATATATATGTCAAATATGCCAAAATTATTTTATGCTTCTGCTTACATATAGCACAGAAACAATTCAAATTACATTGAACATAACTACCATTACCGAGCAATACTTGGGAAAGCTAGAGCTTATATAACATCACCCGACCACCATTGACGGATTTGGTTTGGGAAAACTGGCCTTGGATGCCGAACCCATGGTTGCCTGTTTCGGGTTGCAGCTGATCTGACTATGACCACCTTCAATCTCTTCTTCAATTGTTTCCAACCTCTTTCCAAAAGCTGGCCTGTTCTCTATCCGAATGAGTTGGGGTGGTGCTGCCTCAGTAGCCTGCCAAGTTGTGCTCACTGTCCTTGACATATGCCCAAGTCTTTAGAGCTTTCTCCTAATGCCTTTTCAATTTATTTATAATAAGGTGACATCCTTTGTGTACACATTTACAGGGAATAACTAAGCCGACCCTATTGGATGTTCTTTAGAGCCAATTGTTGCCTGCTTTTGTATATGTTCTCTAATTAATGGAGAATCCACGCTAGTTTATTCCTCCGTTATTTCCTTATTTGTGGAGATGAATGGTCCAAGATTTTCATGAACAAATTGTTACTACTTTATAAAGAACCCAATATTATTCTGCATGCGGATTCAACCTATAAATTATAACGTGAAAATTGAAATTGAAACACCATCTTTGGTTTGAAAGTTGAAACCCTCTCCACCAAGAAGAAAAAAAAGAGATAGATTCAGTGTTCTATAGGAATCTATATATGCCATTTCTCTTGTAAGACAAGTTGTCCTATACTGAAAATTCCATTATTCAGCAATTTCAGCTATATGTTTTGCCAAAAAAAAAGTTCGTATCTGGCAAAATAGCGGAACTGCCTTGAAAAAATCCCACAATTCTTGTATTAATTTTTTCCAGGAAACTTATTAAACAAATCAAACCAAACATTTAGAACCATTCCGATCAAGAAAATTTAGGAAGAGGAAAAGACTTACAAAGAGTGTTATTGGTTCAACTTGTTCATGCCGAAAGTTGTGTTTCTTTGGATGCCTTTTAGTTCTTACATCATATGTTGGTCAGCAGGAATACATAAGGTTGGCCATACAACTTGTGGGAGATGAAGCATATATTCTACACGGCAAGGAGAAATTAAGAACCTGACATATTTTAATACATCATATATACATCCACTAAAAGAGAACAAATAATATTCTCACCCTAAATATGCGATCTTTGCCTTCTTCAGCATAACAGGATAACAAGGAATCTATTCTCGTTTTTTGTTTTTGTTTTTGCTTTTGTTTTTTGTTTTTTGTTTTTGTTTTTTGTTTTTTGTTTTTTTAAATATAAATCATGGGACTTTAGCATCAAAGAAGAGGAAGCTCAACATTATTATCCACTAGCCTGAAGTAATTAATTTAGTGTAATCTTAACTTAAGGAGATTTACATGAAATATTTTAGAAATTTTTTTTTTCAAACAAATAAAAAAGACTAGCTCTTTTTTTGAGGGTGGGAGTTTAGTATCATAATTTTTCATTCATCCCAATATAAGGTTTACACATTTGTCCACTAATATTTATGCATTTAGAATTACTAATATGACCAAGAGTGCCATGAGGCTTGCTCCAAAAAATGAACGCCGATATAGCATTGAGATCATATGTTCTTACATAGATTTATGGAACAAATTCTTACTAAGAAAAACTAAAATTTATGGAACAACTGTTTCACTCTACTGCTAAAAAAATATGTACAGCATGACTCAACTCTTCAGTCATAACTTCTTTGGGCTTGAGATTTCTGTTCCAATAGACAAACATAGAACCATTGAAAGACTTAACACCTGCCAATACAAGCAATTGGTTAGCAAAAACAAACATATTAAAAAAAAAAAAAAAAAAAAATCATTTGAACATAAATTTTTATTCACCTTTACATTTCACAATTAGGGTCTGTTTAGGATCTGCATATTTTGGTGAAACTGAAAACTTTTTGTTGAAAGTACCGTAAATAAAAGGAAAAATTAGTTGAAAGAGTATAGTGGGAGCCATAAATAGTATCAAAAAGTACAATGGGGCCATGAATAGTAGTAAAAATAAGCTGAATAGTAAAATAAGCTGATTTTTAAATTTGGAGTCAAACACACACTTGGATGAAATCTCTTCCCTAGCAAATAGGAGAGCAAGCAAGTCAGCAAGAGCAAGACTGCAAGACTAGAACTCGTAGCATTATAAGCATTTTCAATGTAAAATTGATGGGTAATGGTAAAGGTCATTGGGTGGTTGGGATAGATAATGAAATGAATTGGACTTTATCACTTAACTTGATTTTATTTTGGCACAAGGCACAAAGCACATCCATCATCTTTTGCCTCGCAAATAGGAGAGCAAGCAAGTCAGCAAGACTAGAAACAGTAGCATTATAAATATTTTCAATGTAAAATTGATGGGTAATGGTAAAGTCAGTGGGTGGTTGGGATAGATAATGAAATGAATTGGACTTCATCACTTCAATTGATTTTATTTTGGCACAAGGCACAAAGCACATCTATCCATAATACATGGTTCAAGCGTGGACGAAGTTTGTCCTCTTGAAACAACAATTTTATTATTATTTTTTCAATTTGTATAAAAAATTTTGATATAAAAGTATTAAAAACCTCATAGATTCACTTCCCTCAAAAAAAAAAAAAAAAAAAAAATTTTTGTTTGGTCACTTGATGTGATACTCATCACAAGTCTCTTGTAGTTTGTACTACAATTATTGATACATTGTCAACAGCATATTAGCATTATTTGAACAACAGGAAGAAATTGAGATTCTTAAAACATTTTCCTTCTTTCAATTATTATGCTCTGCATGGATATTAAAAGTGTTAATTTGTCGATTGGATCCAAAACATTTTCTTAAAAATAACCACAAAAAACAAAAAGGGTACTAAGTGTTCATTTGGGAACAACTTAGGGTTCGTTTGAAATCTGCTTATTTTGTTGAAATTGAAAACTTTTTGTTAAAAGTATTGTAGATAAAAGTAAAAGTTAGTTAAAATAGTATAATAAGACCCATGAATAATACCAAAAAATGCAATGGGACCCATGAATAGTAGCAAAAATAAGCTGAATAGTAAAACAAGTTAACTTTTTTAATATGGAGTCAAACACACACTTAAACATTTGATTTGGGCTAAATTGTATTTGTTTGGACAATTTTTTAAAAGTGTTACGTTCATAACATTTTTATGACATTTTTACAACAAATCCTAGATGAGCATTTTTTACTAGTTCTAATTTGAACCTACCACAAAAATCACTTTTTTGTATATCAATAACAATCAATAATAACTTACTACTTAAGATTTATTTGTGAAACTGTTGTGAAAATTTTGTAAAAATTGCATTTTTTGAAATTCTTTGGTTCAACCTTCAACAGACCAAAATTTTGGAGAGATCAAAATTTATTTTTATTGGACTCAAATTTTTGCTTAGGGTGTTCAAGTTTTTTTCAAGGTGGTCAAGATTTTTTTCTAGGGTGGTCAACAACCCATACTAATTTAATATTCAAAAATTTTAAGGTATTAAAAAAAAAAATCAATTCAGGGCGGTCACGTGACCACCCTGAGTAACATGTAGAGCTGCTAGTACTTACCATTTTTTTTCTTTTGTTTCCCAAGAAGGGCATTATTGAATCAAAGGAGGTGATACAAAGGGTCCATTTGGATAGAACTTATTGTTGAAAACTGAAAACACTGTAGCAAGATAATTTTTAAATGTGTGAATAGTATTATAGGACCTATTTTTAATATAATAAAAATGACTGAAAAGTGAAGTTTGTGGGTCCATAAACAGTGCACGAATGCACTGTTCACGGAAGAAAAAGTTAACAAGTGCGGCTACTCTTCATCATGCAGTAGCCGTAATTGAAAAGGTTGTCAAGCAACAAAAAGAAGAAGGAGAAAACGTGCGTTTGAAAACGCAACGTGTATCCAAACGGATACAAAAATTACGGCAACTTGCTTATTTAATACTAGGGTTGCGTTTGGAAATAGATTATAAAGTTAGATTATTTTACTATTATTTATGTGTCTTATTGCACTTTTTTGTTTTTTTTTTTTTTTTTTAAGTTCAATCTATGGTGTCCGCTCCTGATGATAGCTCTTCATCATCAAACCAAAACACCAATCAGTTTTTGGTGTAGGCAGGAATTGAACCCCATATCTCTTATACAACTATTAGAGATTTTACTCGTTCAGCTAACTGGAACCCACACTTTTTGATATTATTTATGAGTCTCACCGTACTAGAGTTTTCATATATTCATGATAATCTCTGATTAATTAATTAACAAATTTGAGTTGATGACGACTTGGACCAAATTAATAGCCAAGCGGCAATTCATATTTTGTCCGCGATCAAGACATCCAATAAAATAACTTCATTCCCATTCCTCCTAGTGCGATTTAGATTTATCATTTAATTATTTGTTTATGTATGAAACTGAAGCATTTAAATATAAAACCTGAAGTTTTCCCCGTCCCCAGTTCTGGTATGGCCAGTTCAACCTGCCTCACTTCTTACCTCAGAAAAAAGAAAAAAAGTTGGCCCTTAGAGAACGGCATTTCTCAAAAAACAACGGACCATGTTTTGGTTCAAAATGGCTTGCTTGACTGAATGGTCAGTTAGAGACAAATATTTTTCATTATTTGTTGAAATGATAAAGAGTTGTTTTTGGTGAAAAATAAGTTATAAGTCTAATAATATTTAGATATGTACTGATAGTTCATAGTTGGTTACATTACTCAATCGTACGCATATTTTTTTCTTAAAAATGTAAATAATTGTGTGTAAACAACGTGTGTATATATATAACCGAAGAATGTAAATAATTCTACATATACGATGCACACAATTTTGTATATTTAATGAGAATATACAAAATTATGTTCATATTACATACAATTTTTTTTAACTATTTACAAAAATTTCAAACAATGTACAAAATTTATAAAAAAATTGTTCACAATTTTATATAATTAACTTACACAATTTTTCAAGAAATATAATAAATTTTTTAAATTCACTAGACACATATTTTAAAATATGTACACAATTTTGTACAAATACACATTTTTTTAAAAGAATGTATACACAATTTTGTTCCTTCAACATACATATTTTCAAAAAATGTACACAATTCAGTATAATCAAATTACACAATTTTCAAAAAAAAAAAACTTACACAATTTTTCAAAAATTGTAAACAATTCTCTATATTCAACATATAAATTTTTCAAAGAATGTGTACAATTCTATACATAAACTCGATTTACACAATTTTTTAAAGAATATATCCAATTCTATGGATTTTTTGTATACAATTTTTCAAACAAATGTACCCAGCCAATTCTATACATCCAATGTACACAATTTGGCAATGAATGTAGACAATTTTTTACATTCAATGTACATAATTTTCAACAAAAGTAAATGATGTGGTAGATTTAATGTACCAAAATTTTCAAAGAATTTATACAATTTTATATATTCAATGTACACAATTAAATACATTCAACGTTTACATTTTTCATGGAATATACAAAATTCTATACATTCAACTTACATGTTTTTCAAATAGTGTACATAATTCTGTAAATTCAACTTACACATTTTTTAAACAATGTACATTTTTTGCAAAGTCAAAAACAGCAGAGCTGTTGATATCGCCAAGGAAGAAAAACTCATGATCACAATATTTCTCTTGGTACTATCTTTTAGGAAAATGAAATCTTGGATTATTTTTATGTAGTTGGTTGAACCTGATTAGAGATTTTTTTTTTTTTTGTTTAGGCTTTTTGCTGAATAACGTGTTCATTTATTATTGTTTGGTTTAGTCTTGTTTTTGTTTGGCTATTTTTGTTGTTATGTAATTTTAATTCTTATTATTTGAGCTTATTTTTTAGTTTAATGTGTTAAAGATTTTGTTTAGAGAGCCATAATTATTTTTGGAGTAATGTTACGTACAAAAAATTTTCACAGTAAATCTTATATGAGAATCTATTAATAATGGATAAAAAAGTAATGTTAGTTTTGGTCCAAATTAGATTGGTAATAATTTATCACCTAAAATTTCTTATGAAATTATTGTAAAATATTGTAGATGTAGTATTACTCTATATTAATTTGTTGAACCACAATTCTTATGATTCTTAAACGAGGGTGTTTAATAAATTTTTTTTTAGGTTGACCAAAATAAGAGTGAGGAAAGTGCAACGTTACATCTTCGCTGTTTCCTCTTTCTTTTTCTTTTGTTTTTCCGGTCAACATCAATGCTTCAAGATTTGATCAATGTTGTCCTTTTCTTGTTTGCACTTTCCTCACTCTTATTGTTGCACCTGTATCAAAAAAAAAAAAAATTTAATACTAACAAAGTATTGGCCTGATCGTTAAGCACTTTCGAACTCATATTTTTATATTTTAAACAACTTTACACATATTTTTACACATTTTTTCATCCATACAAATTTCAAAAAATTACAAAAATCTCATCTCAAACTACTCTATCAAACACTCTCTCAATTTTCCAAAAATAGACAAATTAAATAACATATCTTTTTTTTAGGAACTAATTAACATATCTTTTAAAAAAACAAAGGAAAGGTTCCATCATATTATAAACAAAATAAAAAAATTAACCAACACAAATTGGAAACATCAAACCCCGTGAGTCACAGGCCGTGAGACACAATTAAAAAAAAAAAAAAAGGAAACAGCGAAGAATTGAACACGAAATATTTATTTCTTATTAATTGCCTCTGTTTGTCTTAAGCTTTGTTTTGCAACACCAGTATCACTACTACAAGACCAACATTCTCATTTAACAAAGTCACAAGCGACCGTAACTCCTCCCTTCTTATGGCGCCCTCTGCCATAAGAAATCGTTTTCGAAATCGCAACACCAGTATCACTACTGCAAGACCAACATTCTCAAAGAACATGGGGAAGGCGGCCTCAGACATAAGAAATTTTTTTCAAAGGCTACCAAAGGCTACCAAAGTTGAAGAAACTGCGAAGAATTTGAATAATTTAGGGAAACCAATATTGAAGGGATTGCAGAAAGTGCCGAAATTGGTAATGGAGCCTTTAAGATCCCTTGAGCGATTGCCCCCAGAAGTGAAGGAAAACGACATGCCGGAGCCTCTGTCGGAGCCTCTATTGTCACCAGAAGTGTCAGAGCCTCCATTCGACATATCGGATGCTGAACATGGCTCCCCAAGTAAGTCCTCTTTCACAAATATTTTTATACTTTCTTGTTTATGGGCTTCTCTCTTACCAATATTCAAGGCCCACGTGTAATTTTTTCCAAAGATGTATTTGTTTAACATTTTCTTTTTTCTTTTTTTGATAGGAAGCTGAAAATCCATTAACATAAACAAAAAGTAATTAAGAGAGCATGTTATAAAAAATAAGGGCTCTCCTCAATCCAAGTAACAAATTGCTCAACATCCTGAGCATGTTTTACTAACAAGTGAGCTATATAATTACCTTTCCTACCAACATGTAAAATAGAAAACTATTGCTTCTCAAAAAAAAAAAAAAAAAACTATTTGTTGAACATTTTTTTAGTCAAGCACCAAGAGCTTATTTATGTATGTATATATGTTTCACCAAAAAATAATAATAATAAAAAGCATGTATATATGTGTAATATTTATTGATATTTCGTGCAAAAAGGTATTTGCCCTTTTTGTATTGTTGTGAATTTTAAACTTTTAAGCAAAGTTAGGCACCGAATCCATATATATAGCCTTTTTTTTTAATAAATAATTACAACGTACAGCTAAGGATTTAGCTCAAACTCTTTCTTTCTTAAATTTCCAAACACTTTGTTGTGAGTTTGAAGCAAAGTTAGAAATGTTATATATATATATATATATATATAGAGAGAGAGAGAGAGAGAGAGAGAGAGAGAGCTCAAAAAAATTCATTAAATTTTAATTGAATTCTCAATTTTGAGGCTGTGTCTCGTTTAATTTTTAATTTTGTGTCAATAAATTATTGAATGTAAAAATCAAAGAGTCTAAATCAAATTAAGTTGTAAATTGGATTTCAATTAGAGTCCAAAGCCAAAGCTTAGAAAAAATCTAATTATGTTTTTATTGAATTCTCAATATTTTGCCACATGTCCCATTTAATTTTTAATTTTATGCCAAGTGATTTATTAAGTGTAAAATTTAAAGAGTTTAAATCCAATTAAATTCTAAATTATATTTCAATTGGAATCTCATTTCCTGTTATGTGTCTATTTATTTTTTAAATTTTGTGGCAAGTGATGAAATTTTGGTGAAAAACCAAAGATTCTAAATTCGATTAAATTCTAAATTACAAACACGCATGCGCACGCGCACACACACATATATATGAAATTATTACATATTTTAGAAATATAACTTAAAAAATATTTAAGCTAATATTATATATAATTTAATTTCTTCTTAAATATATATAATATATATATATATATATATTATTAATTGTAATTGTTTTTATTGTACATGTGCATATGTATGGAATACGCACTAATGCTTTATAATAGTCAGGCTATGTCATATTTTAGAATGAAAGTTGTGTTATTTATTCTTTTTTCGGCTTCTTTCTGGGCAAAATTCAAGGCCCATATTCACCACATGGTAAATTGTATTTGAAGATAAATTTATCTAAGAAAATTTTCTTAAAGTAGATTGTATTTGGATTGAAATGAAAAATTAAAATTATTTCACTATTTATGGATTCCACTACACTTTTTGGCACTATTTGTGAGGTCCACTGTACTATTTCAACTAATTTTTACCTTTATTTACAATACTTTCAGCAATATTTTTTTAGTTTTAGCAAAATAAGCGGTATCTAAACACACTTTAAAATTAAAAGTAAGTGATCACTGTTTTTTTTAACTAACTTTTGGCAGGATAGAAATATAGAATATTCTATCATTTCTGTCCAATATATATATATATATATATAAAGAATATGGAAATTTGAAACATCTTAAATTAAAGAAATAAATAATAGAAGGAAAATTGAAATATTAATTTATATATATAAGATAAAGTATCATAACTATACAAGTCAAGAGAAGCGACTGATTGAATTATTATGTAGGATACTAGGATATATCCATAAAATCAAGATGTCAATTTTTGAAAAATCAACACTGCTGAAATTGATATTAGTTTATTGGAAAGTGATCATGAATTACATCCGCAAATATGAGATTATGAGATGTCTATTGGGATATTCCATTTAACAGCGAGGGCTTTCCATAGTCCATACTTCTTGCACTTAAAATTTCTGAAGGATGGAGTCAGAAGGCTTTAGGAAAAAACTTTAGATAACGTGACAGCTTTGAAGTTCTCGTTGGAGTTTTGGCAATGCACTTGCTGCACTTCACATATTTACTCTTGTTTTCAGTTGTTATGGAGTTATAATCATAATGTATCAATGTTTTCTTATTCTTTAATATACCTGATGTTTAGTTCTTTTGGAAAATGAAACATGAATAGTTGATGACTTTGGATGCTTTCGTTCACCTCCTTGTCCATTATTAGTGATGAATGTAATGTGAAAGTTGTACTCTTTGGCAGTACGGAAGCGACACGAGGTTGATGATTACTACACGAAACAAATGAGGCAACTTGAAGGGTATACTGAGATAGAGACCATGAGTGAAACAGGTTGTGATCCTGGAAATCCAGCAGAGGTTGGTTATTCTGCACCCCCTAGTCCCCAAAACTTTCATATATTTCTTGTGATATTTTATAGTTTGTAGGAATTGAAAATTCTTTTAATGCTGGTTTCTAAAGTCAAACATTATCGCGTTTATAGGACATATTCATAAAGTTTCATCCAAGATGGGGGTCATGGCAACATGCCCAACTCCTTTCTTTTGTTTTAATTGTATTCCCCCCTAGCTTGATGATTTTAAATGCATGTTCATTATAGTGGTGTCAAATGGAAAATTTTGGAATAAAACAAGAAGGAAATTTCTGAGTTTGATTGTATAAAATAATTGACTAACTACTATTTGTGATCATATCTCTTCCTCTATGACACATTTGTCTCCTCGTGAACTTATTTAACAAAAGTTTCCAGCTCCCCTTATTAGGAACCACTGATTTCCTAACAATTCCATTCATCCCTATTAGGAACCACTGATTTCCTAACAAGTGATATCAAATCCATTGATCTTGAGATGACCAAATCTGTTGCATTGCATCGAAGTTCCATGGATTTACCAAAATCAAAGGTTAGATCCTTATACATGTCTTCCCAAAGTCTATGTTCTTTACTCTTGACAACACTTTACCACATTTCAAGTCGTCCTCTTATCACATGGAAGGAGGGGCGAAGAAATGGATTCAAGAAGCAGAGGTATCAGGATTCTGCACAAATTGGATGGAGTTTTATGTAGCCTACAAGATTGGTTTCTAAAATTTCTCTCTCTCCCTCTCTCTCTCTCAAGAAAACTAATAGAATTGCTCAATCTATTACTAACAAAAATGAGAGCATACATGATAAATGCATTGACATTGCTACTTATACATACACAAAGCATAACCGTCTAATCTAAGGGTCCATTTTGTTGGGAGGATGGAAAAGTAGAAGGATAAAAAATATTTTAGTTTCTCTTATTTGTGTTTAGTTAAGAGGGTGGAAAAGTAAAAGGATAGAAAACTTTTTTGTTTGATTGAGAAGAAAAGTGAGAAGATTGAAAATAGAGTTTGTAAAAATTTACCATCATGTTCCTATTAAATTTGCAGCCTTTATTGCCACCAGAAGTGGAGAAAAACGACATGTTGTCCAAGTCATGTAGCAAATTGGAGCCTTTATTTCTACCAGAAGTGGAGAAAAACGACATGTTGTCCGAAGTGGAGAAAAACGACATGTTGTCCAAGTCATGTAGCAAATTGGAGCCTTTATTTCCGCCAGAAGTGAAGATAAACGACATGTCGTCTAAGTCATGTAGCAAATTGAAGCCTCTATTGCCACAAGAAGTGGAGAAAAACGACATGACAAAGCCTCTATTGCCCCCAGAAGTGGAGAAAAACGACATGCCGTCTAACTCCTGTAGCAAATCAGAGCCTCGGCCATTTAAGTCATGGAAGATAAATATGGAAAAGTTCCCTCCATTGCCTGAAACTGAAAAAAGGGATGCTGAACATGGCTCCTTCACTCTGCGATGGCTTCTTCTTCGTACCCTAAGTAAGCCCTCTTTCAAAATATTTATATACTTTCTTGTTTTTGGGCTTCTCTCTTACCAATATTCAGGCCCACATGTAATTTTTTCCAAAGATGTATTTGTTCAACATTTCTTTTTTTCTTTTTTCTTTTTTGGATAGGAAGCTAAAAATCCATTAACATAAACAAAAAGTATTAAGAGAGCATGTTATAAGAAATAAATCCAAGTAACAACTTGCTCAATACCTGAGCATGTTTTACTAACAAGTGAGCTATATAATTACCTTTCCTACCAACATGTAAAATAGAAAAACTATTTGTTGAACATTTTTTGAGTCAAGCACCAAGAGCTTATTTATGTATGTATATATGTTTCACATAATAATAATAATAATAATAAAAAGCATGTATATATGTGTAATATATATTGATATTTCCTGCAAAAGGTATTTGCCCTTTTTGTTTTGTTGTGATTTTTAAACTTTTAAGCAAAGTTAGGCCGAATCTATATATTAGCCTTTTTTTTTGATAGATAATTACAACTATAGCTAAATTCACAGCTCAAACTCTTTCTTTCTTAAATTCCCAAACACTTTGTTGTGAGTTTGAAGCAAAGTTAGAAATTAATATATATATATATATATATATATAGAGAGAAGAGAGAGAGAGAGAGAGAGAGAGAGAGAGAGAGAGAGAGAGAGCTCAAAAATTCAATTAATTTTAATTGAATTATCAATTTCATGCTTTGTGTCCTATTTAATTTTTAATTTTGTGTCAATAATTATTGAATGTAAAAATCAAAGAGTCTAAATTCAATTAAATTGAAAATTGGATTTCAAGTAGAGTCCAAAGCCAAAGCTTAGAAAAAATCCAATTATGTTTTTATTGAATTCTCATTTTTTGCCACATGTCCCATTTAATTTTTAATTTTATGCCATGTGATTTATTAAGTGTAAAATTTAAAGAGTTTAAATCCAATTAAATTCTAATTTATATTTCAATTGGAATCTAATTTCCCGCTTTGTGTCTATTTATTTTTAAAATTTTGTGGCAGGGGATGAATTATTTGGTGAAAAAACCAAAGAATCTAAATTCAATTAAATTCTAAATTACATGCACACACACACACACACACACACACATATATATAATGAGAAACTATTACATATTTTAGAAATGTATAACTTAAAAATATTTAAGCTAATATTATATATAATTTGAATCTCTCCTTAAATATATATATATTATATATATATATATATATATATATATATATATATAATTGTGATTTTTTTTATTACACATTGCATATGCATGGAATTACACACTAATCAATATATATATATACAAAGACCTCATGTGAGGTACATGAGGTCCTGCCACGTGGCAATCTAATATTGCATTTAATCTTTTTTACCTTTTTTTATTAAGTTTTTTTACTGTTACCCAATAAATTATAGTAACTTATTTTTATTATTATATAAATTTAGCATTTTTTACCTCTTTTTATTAAGTTTTTTTACTGTTACCCAATAAATCATAGTAACTTATTTTTACCTTTTTTCATTAAGTTTTTTTTACTGTTACCCAATAGATCGTAGTAACTTATTTTTTCTATTATATAAATTTAGCATTTTTTTACCTGTTTTTATTAAGTTTTTTTTTTTTTTTTTTTTTTACTATTACTCTATAGATCATAGTAACTTATTGCATTTAACATTTTTTTTACTTTTTCATTAAGTTTTTTTTACTGTTACCCAATAAATTATTGTAACTTATTTTTATTATTATATAAATTTAGCATTTTTACCTCTTTTTATTAGTTTTTTTTACTGTTACCCAATAGATCATAGTAACTTTTTTTACTATTATATTGATATGAGCTATTCTTGACAATTAGACCAATTAGACAAAAAATTTTCACTATAAAATTGATTACCTTTTAAAAGACCAAACTTATGAAAAACTCAGCCCAGTTTTTACCTTACATATTATGACCCAAGTTTGACCATTCCCACGTGTAAATCAAAGCAAAAACTTTTACCCTCTTACAAACTCTCTTCTTCCTCCCCCGCGTATAGATGATACTTATAGAAATCTCATTCTCTGATAAATATCTCTTCATTTTCCCCCATTTCAATTCAATATGTTTTGTCTATTAATAATATTCTATGCAATTTATGCAGACAAATTCTCTGTCATCGACCAGTGTAACAAAATATATATAAATCTTGAGATCCCTCAGGTTGCTGAATAATTGACAAGTACATATTTATAAAATTTATAATAACAAAAAGTATTAAATAGCATTTATTATCTCACAAAATGCCATTAACTTAATATTTTCTTTAAAAAAATTCAATGATAGGAGGTCAAAACATGATCCCATACAAGAAATACCAAAAATACATGCAAAACAATTTCATAGGAGGATTTATCTTTAAATAATATGAAGACAGTAAAGATAAAATCATTGAATGAAATTCTACAAAAAATGTTTGTTAATACCTATTATTTATGTAAAAAATGATAATAGATCATATTATTTACATTTAAAACTAATACATATTAATTCAAAGTTTATTGCAAGATGTGAATTGTTAGGGCATTGCAATAATAAGTAACATTAATACAACATGGGTTGGTATACCTTTTGTGCATACTTTGTGAAAGAAATGTCAAATTACAAACAGGATCATTTTGGTGTGTAAAATGTAAAACAAAAACAAATCTTTCTATCCCAAAGTTAGAGGAACTCACATTAATTACATACTCTCAAAATATTTATAATATATTTATCTCACTATAACTACTATATATATACAATTGCAAGCTACTTTAGATACAGATTCAAATTGAAGTTTTTAATGTAAAAAACAAAACAAAGTTTGTGATATTTGATCAAGATGCCGAGAAAATCCTAAAAAATCTACAAGATCGAGATCTTGCTGAAAAATAACTAAGGTACAACTTATTTAATTATTGTAAAAATATCATATTGGAGAAAAATCCCTCGTGATTTGAAAAAAAAATTAGGAAAAAAATGGATTCTTTACTTCATTTGAATGAATTTAATCTAAAAGATTGTTTTGAAAATTGCACAGTTGCTAAGATTTTTTATGCGCATTCAAATGATAAAAAGGTATGGAAGAAAAAAAAACCACACAATTCAACATGCTATGTTATTGTTTTTGCTGCACTATTCCAAATTAACAAATAAAAAATTTACAAAAAACTGTCACATCATTGAAATTTAATATAAACGCAAATACCTATGAAAAATCTTAGCGATAAAGTCCAAATTTTGTAAGATCTAATCAAGAATCTCTCAGTACCAATTCATTAGTAATTAACACAAATGGTGCAACAAAAGGAAAAAATGATGAAAGCTCAAAAATTGAACAAATATGAACGAACTAAATTTCAAATGTTGAAGATGAAGAAACTGATGATGACAACAAGCGTCACCATACCACAATAACAAAGCATTGAAGAAAAAAAAACCGTAATGAAGTTTTTTATTACATTACATAATAAAAATCAATAATATTGAATGGATTAATATGCTTTTATCAACTTTTATTATATAGTTTCTCAAAATAAAAACTTTTATTATACAATATTACTCCAAGTTGTTTTCATTATTGCTATTACTTGAACAAAATAATTATAAAGATTATACGTGTAATTTATAATTGTTATTTTTTATGATGAACTCATTACTAACAAAGTTTTATAATAAATATGCTATAATATGTATATTTTTCAAAAACAAATTTACATAAACATTATAACATTATCTGTGCATCGCACGAGAAACTTACTAGTGCTTTATAATAGTCAAGCTATGTCATTTTTAGAATGACAGTTGTGTTATTTATTCTTCTAGGCAAAATTCAAGGCCCACCTTCACCACATGGTAAATTGTATTTGGAGATAAATTTATCTAAGAAAAATTTCATAAAGTAGATAGTATTTGGATTGAATGAAAAATTAAAATTATTTCACTATTTATGGGCCTCACTGCAGTTTTTGGCACTATTTATGAGACCTACTATACTATTTCAACTAATTTTTATCTTTATTTACAGTACTTTCAGTAATAATTTTTCAGTTTCAACAAATAAACGATATCCAAACACACTTAAAATTAAAGTAAGTGATCACTGTTTTTTTTAACTAACTTTTGGCAGAATAGAAATATTGAATTTGAAACATCTTAAATTAAAGAAATAAACAGAAGGAAAATTGAAATATTGATTTATATATATATATATATATATATTATACACATACATATATATATAAAGATAAAGTATCATAACTATACAAGTCAAGAGAAGAGACTGATTGAATTGTTATGTAGGATACTAGGATATATCCATAAAATCAATATGCCAATTTTTGAAAAATCAACACTGCTGAAATTGATATTAGTTTATTGAAAGTTATCATGAATTACATCCGCAAATATGAGATTATGAGATGTCTATTGGGATATTCCATTTAACAGCGAGGGCATTCCATACTTCTTGGACTTAAAATTTCTGAATGATGGAGTCAGAAGGCTTTAGGGAATAAGTTTAGATAACGTGACAGCTTGAAGTTCCTGCTGGAGTTTTGGCAATGCACATGCCGCACTTCACATATTTACTCTTGTTTTCAGTTGTTATGGAGTTATAATCATAATGTATCAATGTTTTCTTATTCTTTAAACATACCTGATGTTTAGTTCTTTTGGAAATGAAACATGAATAGTTGATGATTTTGGATGCCATTCACCTCCTTGTCCATTATTAGTGATGAATGTAATGTGAAAGTTGTACTCTTTGGCAGTATGGAAACGATGCGAGGTTGATGATTATTACAAGAACCTAAAAAGGCAACTTGAAGGGTATTCTGAGATAGAGACCATGATTGAAACAGGTTGTGCTCCTGGAAATCCAGCAGAGGTTGGTTATTCTGCAACCCCTAGCCCCCAAACTTTCATATATTCTTGTGATTTTTATTTTGTAGGAATTGAAAATTGTTTTAATGCTGGTTTCTAAAGTCAAACATTATTGCGTTTATAGGACATATTCATCAAAGTTCATCCAAGATGGGGGTCATGGCATCATGCCCAACTCCTTTCTTTTGTTTTAGTTGTATTCCCCCCTAGCTTGATGATTTTAAATGCTGTTTCATTATAGTGGTGTCAAATGGAAAATTTTGGAATAAAACAAGAAGGAAATTCTTGAGTTTGATTGTATAAAATAAATTGACTGACTACTATTTGTGATCATATTTCTTCCTCTATGACACATTGTGTCTCCTCGTGAACTTATTTGATAAAAGTTTCCAGCTCCCCTTATTAGGAACCACTGATTTCCTAATAATTTCCATTCATCCCTTAGGAACCACTGATTTCAACGATTGATCTTGAGATGACCAAATCTGTTGCATTGCATCAAAGTTCCATGGATTTACCAATCAAAAGGCTGAGATCCTTTCATGTCTTCTCAAAGTCTATGAATTCTTTACTCTTGACAACACTTACCACATTTCAAGCCGTCCTCTTGATCCTTTTACATGTCTTCTCAAAGTCTATGAATTCTTTACTCTTGACAACACTTACCACATTTCAAGCCGTCCTCTTATCACATGGAAGGAGAGGCGTGGAAATGGATTCAAGAAGCAGAGGTATCGGGATTCTGCACAAATTGGATGGAGTTTTATGTAGCCTACAAGATTGGTTTCTAACAAATTTCTCTCTCTCAAGAAGAACAAAATAGAATTGCTACAAAAAATGAGTGCATACATGATAAATACATTGACAGTGCTATTTATACATACAATTAAGCATAACTGCCTAATCTAAGGGTCCATTTTGTTGGGAAGATGGTAAAGTAAGAGGATATAAAATATTTTAGCTTCTCTCTTTTGTGTTTAGTTAGGAGGGTGGAAAAGTGGAGGGATGGAAATTTTTTTTGTTTGTTTGAAAAGAAAAATGAGAAGATTGAAAATAGAATTTGTATAAATTTATCATCATGTCCCTATTAAATAAAATAATTGTAAAATATTATACTTAAAAAAAAATTGCGTATAGATGGACACTTCAATCAAAAAAATAATAATAATAAAGAGCACAAGAAATTAACCCAATTTTTTTATTAAAAAAACAAGAAAAAAAACCAACCAAAATTGATGAGAAAAGAAACATATGAGCACCCAAAAAGTTTTATTAAAAAAAAGGCTACATGTCAAGATGTCATTGGACTATTAGTTTAGTGGCTGGCTAGAAAGCATGAACACTTCATTTTGGGTTTTGTACTCGTGTCGTACTTGTTTTGGATATGGGACACACCTAGGAAACTTTTACACCCGTGTCTTAGCTTCATCTTTTTTTCTTCTTTTTTTTTTTGAAAAATTGCGGGACATTGCGGGACACGAGAGTGACGCTTAATTTTTTACTTCTTTTTAGTTTTGGTTTTGAACATTTATCTAATTATCTTTTATTTACTCTTTTAGATCTTATTCTTTGGTTTGTATTCTAATTTCTAAACATCATATATTAGTCATGAATTCATTTTATTATCCTTTCCTGTTCTTGAATTGATATACTTAACATTATATGAAAAAATAAATGCAATAATATATTAAATAATTAATTAATATACGTATCCTCACCGTACCCGTACCCGTGTTTTAATTTTTCAAAAATTGCCGTTTCACCATGTCATATACGTGCCATAACTGTGCCCATATTCGTGTTGTGCTTCATAGGTTGCCGACCACCCCATGAAGATGCCACTCAAAAACACCACTTGTGGGCAAGGTGTTTTGAAGGGGAGAAAATGTTAGAAACCCCAATTATGTTATAGGCATACTGATATGATTTTTGTAATCTTCTAATAATTGTTGTAATTTCATCTTTTCAATTATTTAGTTAGTTAGTCTGTTAATCTTTCTATGTCTTTCCCTCTTAATAACATTTTGGAGGGCAGCTAAAAAAATAAAAATAAAACTGATTTTTTTTTGTTCAAGTAAAATCTGTCCTCGTTTCCCGGAAACAGAAACTGATTTTTTTTTTTGTTAATCTATTTAAACTTTGTCAGGATGAGATGAAGCAGCGTGAGAGGATGGCTATCCTTGTAACAAACATAGCTAACATCGTGCTCTTTGCGTTAAAGGTTTTTGCTTCTATTGAGAGCAAATCATTGTCATTATTGCCTCAATCTTCGATCCATTCTTTGATCTCTTGTGGGATTATATTGTGGCTTACGTCTCATGCTATGCAAACCCAAACCCGCATAAGTATCCAATTGGAAAGAAACGGATGCAGCCAGTGGTAAGTCATTCAACCAACAATTGTGAGGTGCATTTGGAAATACCTTAATCTATATTTGAATTTAAGACTCTCCCTTCCTGCAATCATTTAATAAGTTTTACTGCCGTAGTAAAAAAGTAGTGTTCTCTTTTCAGTCAGGCCATTACTGTAACTGAAGGTTGTATGCTTTTCTTTTTGTCATTTCGGCAATCCTTAATGTGATCAATGAGGGAAATGAATATTTTCCACCATTACTGTTGTTGCCTCAACTGTATCTTATTCCACAAATGCTAGACGGAGTAGCAATAAAGAAACATTTAATGGTGTTAGGGACCATTTTACTTTTATTCTAGGCTAAAATGCAAAAATTACCCTCTAAGTTTCATCACTTTTCATTCAATCCTCTAAGTTGAGTTTTTGTCATTTCAGTCCTCTAAGTTTCATTTATTCTCAATCAAGTCTTTCCGTTAACAATCTATTACTTGTTGCCGTTTCTACAGTAAAGCTACGCTGTTTTGTCATTTTTTTTAATTTTTAATTTTAGTTTATTATTTTAAGAAAACATTAAATTTAATTTTTTTTATATAAAAATCCAGAAATTAGAGTAAGAAACGACGAACAACATTAAAGAACAAAATTGAATCCCTACCCAATATTGAGAGATCAAGAGGGAGAAAGAGGGGGGAAAGAGAGAGAAAGAGAGATTAATACAAATGCATGTTCATTAGGTTGAAATTAATATAAATGCATGCCTAATTCATCAGGTTATGCTTTAGACTCTCAATTGTTATTGAAATATTGAGCTTAGAGTCTTTTGAGTTTGCCAAAAAAAATAAAATAAAGAATTTTGGTAGAACTTGTTAATGAGAAAATGCAGGGGACCATTGGCTTTTTGCTTCTGCATATCAACCTAGGAATAGACACTTTGGAATAAAATTTTGTTTTGTTTTTGTGATTAAATGGAAAAGTGTTCAAACAATCTACACTTGGGAATAAATCGCATTGGTTTTGGCTTAGACACTTAGGAATAAAATACTTATGGGGGGGATGTGGCTCCAGGCAAGCTAATATCGCATCAATATATGCCCCACTCTGTTTGAACACTTTTTTTTACTGCACTTTTGCTAGAATGCATCAAATATTTTACTAATTTATATTGAACTCGCAGGGAATGATTCTTTTTGGATCTTTTGGATTACAATTACTGTTTCTGGGCTAAACATTCATTACAAAGGTATGCAACTTTGGTCATATATAGCTTCAACTAAGGTAAGGATATAGATGGTGGTGAGCGAAGGACTAGGATACATCATAACCAAAGTTGATTTGAGAAGTTTTAAAGCACCATTCCTGATGTCTTGTCAGAACTCAGAGCTCCGATATTTCCTTAGTCATTGGTACTTTACAAAATGGTTGGCATAGGTTTAGAGTTACTACCCAAATGTATGAGGTCCTAGTTAGATCACAGTCTTAGTTGTGGATACACTTGAGCATGATTGTTCTAAAGTTCTATATTGTACTCGTTTACAATATTAGTGATTAATATAATCTTCATTTCATGTGTTGATTACAGTCCGCCTGAAAGGATCCTCAGAAGCAGAAATGGATGATTGGACTAATGACCTTTGTAACTATTGTGGAGTTTATGCTCGCATTCCATTGTCGAAGATTTGAAAATAAATTGTTAGAGCCTATGCAGAACATCATTCTTCCAACGTTAAAACTAATTTAATTTTTGGCAGCAGCTGTCCTGGCTATTCGATATTATTGGTGGATTGATCCTACTGGAGCTATATAGTGAGTTCAAATTCAACTTTCTTTTCTTCTTTTTTCCTCCACTTTTTACTATACTGTAGAAATTGGGTTCAGCTACTCTATTGGATTTTATAATTTTCTTTCTCATAAACATCACAATTACCACTCTCTCTCAAGTGATATTCCACTTCCACTCTGTGCCTTGACATGGATCTATATAGTGGCATGAGGATGGAAATTTTCTTGTCTCCTTGGAATTGAACCTTACTCTTATCTTATTACAATGATTTCATGAACCTGTGGTGCAGATACTATTATATACAATGAATAAATGGAAGAAGACGTTCTTTGAGAATTTATTTGCCCTAATTGGAAGGACAGCACCACCTGAATTTTTGTCAAAGCTAAAATTTCTGATATGGAACCACCATAAAGATATCAAGCACATTGACACAGTAAAAGCATACGCACATGGTTCTGATCATTATATTGTGGAGGTTGACATAGTTTTGCCACAAGACATGGTTCTCAGAGAAACACATGATATTGGTGAGACACTGCAAGAGAAGCTGGAGCAATTGCCTGAAGTTGAGAGAGCTTTTGTGCATTTAGATTATGAGTGCACTCACAAGCCTGAACACAAGACCACGGTTTGATGACAAAGATGATGATGTCAATTGTAATGATTAGAGCCCAGCCTTGGTAGAGCACAAGGGCTATTCAAGTACACGGTGATCTTTTTCTATAAATATTCAAGTAAATGCTATTCCTTCTTTTTTCTTTCAACATTAATATTTTAATAATTGAGCTGATTTGAACTCGATTGCATAAGTCAAATTATGTTCCTTTACTACTTATATTTTTTTGTTCCTACATATGTAGGTGTTGTGTATGATGAGTACTAGTGGAGGGTACTTGCAAAACATAGGTTATGATAACGAGTCCTTTTGAGGCAATGGTTAACAATTCATTTTAAGAAAGTTTTGACACCATTTTTATGAAAAAAAAAAAAAAAAAAAAAACTATCAAAACATTAATTGTTTTTTTACTTTTCTCATAAAATTTTTAAAATGAATTATTAACTATTGTCCTAAGGACATCCGTTAGCATCTAACTTAAAAATATTTCAATGAAATGGTTAGGAGTCATCAATGCAATTTGGAAGGGGTCTACCTTCTGTTTGAAATGAAAGGGCCGTGAGCGTGGATATATTTCAAAGGCCACAAAGACATGCCACCAGTGACCAAATCTAGGGGAAAAAAACCAGGGAAGAGGATTTCGTACTGTACCGGCCGGTACCGGCCGGTACGTACCGTACCACATACCGTACCGGGTTAGATACCGGGTGTGCCGGCCTTGTACCGGCCGTACCGGCCGGTACATGAATACCGGACCGATTTTTTTTTTTTTTTTTTTTTTTTGTAATTTCGATTTTTTTTTAAGGGCACTCTGGTAATTCTAACCTAACCCTAAAATCCTAAAGTTGCCGCAGCCTTCTCTTTCTTTCTTTTCTCTCTTTCTTCTCTGTTTCTCTCTCGGTTCCAGTTCTTTCTTTCTCTCTGTTTCTCTCTGCGTCTCACTGCTCTATCTCTCTGCTCTGTCTCTCTGTGTTTCACTTCTCTCTTTGACTCTCACTCTATCCTCTGGTCTCTACTCTCTGCCTCTGCTGGTCTCACTCTTCGGAACAGGTATGTTCTGTTTTTTTTTTTTTTTTTTTTTTTTTTTGCCTTTGTAGTTTTCTGCTTTTCTCTATGAATTTATGTTTTAAAAAATAGTGGTAAAAATTGAATTTATGGTTATTGAGTTGTTAGTGATAAATCTATTGTTTAGTTTTTAATGGGAAAAAATTATGGGAGTTAATTTCTATTCAATATTAATATATTATAATATTAAGGTACCAAACTTTAAAGAATTTGTTGTATTTATTTAAACGAAACATGATGATTAAAGGAAATATATATATATATATATATATATATATATCTATATCTATGAAGATTAATACAAAATATAAATTACAAAAACCACTATTTATGCTGTTATTGAGTTGTTAGAGATTTGTGTATGTGTGTGTGTATATATATATATATATTAATATATAAAATAACGGTAACCCGAAACGGTACACCGGTTTGACCGGTATCCGAAATATACCGTACCGGTGGCCAAACCGGTACAGCCTCCGCTACGGTATTGACTTCCTTGAAAAAAACAAAGAGTTTCTTGTTTTGCGTGTTATAATAAGCAGTGTTGTTGAAAACAACGATAAAAAGTCTCAAACACTTCCTTTTTTTTTTTTTTCCGTTGTTAATTAAGTAAATAATAAATAAAAAGACCATGATGTTATTTTTTTTACTAGGTTTAATTGTCTTCCATATTGTATACTTGGACCGTTAAAACTTAAAAGCCACGGCAGTGTTTATAATATGCTGGAGTCATGCAATTGACCATGTATTAGTTAACAGGTTCAAAGTAAGATAGATTTCATGGTCTTTTCCTTTTAACAAGTCAAGTTGACAAATTATCATTTAAAATCCATTAATATATTTGTAAGTATGAATGAATACTAGAGTACTCTTAATATTCACTCACAAAATATGAATGAATAGAGGGGGTGCGTACTTGCCCAACTCTCTTTCTCTGTGGCTACGTGTGGATAACTTAATTGCATTTGATTTCAACTACTGATCTAAATTTTTTGATAAATAACCAGCAAATTATTTAGAGTTATAAAAAAGGAAGAATTACATTTGAAACCCTACAGAGGAGGGGGTGTAACAAATGTTACAAATCAAATCCTATTGTTCTATAAATATTCAAGTAAATACTATTTTGTTTTTCTTTTAATGTTAAGATTTTAATAGTTGAGCTACTTAAAACTCACGATTGCATAAGTCAAATTATGTTCCTTTACTACCTACATTTCAAAAAAATGTAGGTGTTGTGTATGATGAGTACTAGTGGTTGAACCTTTATATCTAGAATTATTTCGTCTTAGAATTATTCTAGAACTATTCTTTAGTCCCTTAGCTTTCACATCAATTATCAAATTAATCCTTAGTGTTTGATTTTTGCTAATTTAGTCCTTCACTTTGTTAAATTAAGCAGATATAGGTCTTCTATCCAAATCATTTAGCAAATACAATTGTTTCAACCTTTTTATTAATAGAAATAATATTCATCAAACAACAAGATTTCCATGGAAGAACCAGATTGAATTCATTTTGACGGAGGCTAAATTGATAAAAATTAAAATTTTGAACCTAATTTGAGAATTAAAGTAAAAGTCAAGGGAGTGAATCAAATTTTAACCAAAAACTAAACAAAAGACTTGTTGTAGTTACAAATATTATGTTCTTAGATGTGTATTGGAGGAGTGCTATGAACAACAAAAGACAAGTCTTATTAGTAACCAAGTTTTGCTAGGAAATCAGTTGCTTGATTTCCTTCATGGTAGGAATGAAGTAGCTCTAGATAATATATCAAGCTCATGAGAGCTTTGCAGTCTATAACAATAGAAGCATACAAATCATGAGCAGATAAGATGCCTTTTCCATTTCAATTGAAATGGAAATAGTCTTTTTTTTAATGGTTAGAAACCATACCGAATGTCACATCATTTAAAATTTTAAATGATGTTAATCTTAGGAGAAAATGGGTTTTTGCCCATTTCGTGCAAAAAAATTAGTGTGTTGCCCCCTTTTCCAAACTAATTAGGGAATACCCCTCTTTTGAAATTCAATTTTCTCAAAATTAAGTTTCAAAAAATAAAAGTTCTAGAGCCTTATAGTGGCATTTTAAAGAGCCTATATTGACGTTTAAAGGACCTATAGTGACATTTTGGAACTCGAGTTCCATGCAAGTTTTTCTTCTTTTTTTTAACCTATAACTCGAGTTCCAAAACGCTACTATAGGGCTTAACTCGATTTTGAGAAAATCAAGTTTCAAAAGAGGGGATTTTCCTAATTAGTTGGGAAAAGGAGGAACACGCTAATTTTTTTTGCACGATGGGCAAAAGCCCATTTTCGCCATTAATCTTAAATGATATGACACAAAATACACCATCCTATTTATAATTGTTAATCTGAACTACGAAATGGATCAATTTCAAACGGAGAGGATCCCAATAGACTGATACTATTAGTCAAAAAGTGTATAACGAGTTTAGCATAGGTTCAACAAACAAATGGGCGAGAAAGCTAATTGAAGATCATCTATAACTGCTCATAAGTCCATAATGCAACTAAAACACTGATTGCCCAAGTAATTGAGTCTAGAGAACCTACTACCAACGTCCATTGTGATCATGAATTAAGCTCCTCACTACTTGCTTACTTTGGAATCTGGATTTCTTCAGGAAGAACCATCAATAGTTAAATATACAAGCATTTAACTAAGTTAACTTGGACGTGACTTTATTTCATTTAGAAAAAAATTAACCTTCAGATATAAGGTTTGTGATAAATTAACCATTCTATTAGATTAAAAACAAAGGGTTTAATGGATCTAATCACATGATATACATATGATTTTTGCTAAATGATTGATATTTTCTAAATTAACCCCTTGACATAAAGGGTTTTTTCTTATATTTTAATATTGATCATTTAATTTTTTAAATCAAAAAGTCTAAAAGAAGTTTTATGAAGAAAAAAATCAATCAATCAATTGTTTCTGTAAAAAGAGAGAAGAGAGAGAGAGAGAGAGAGAGAGGAAAGATCTAATTAAAGTTGATAAAATCCTAATTAAAATAAAGTATGCTATAAGAAATATTAAGCGAATTAATAATGTTATGTATTGAAAGGAAGATGTAAGCCAAACTTAAATACAAAAAATAACTTGCTTTAAAGCAGTTGTCTTAAGTCTCAAATGATCTAATCGAGATGGTGCTGCATGCTTTCTCTATCAATAGTGACTCAGATACGCAATAAGATGTTGAATTGCAGACTTTTTGTGTCTTCCCTATTAAAATTCGTCAGCAAAGCAAAAGGCGTGATTTTTTTTTTTTTTTTTTTTAGGAACATGCAAAAGGCATGATGATAAAGGTACTCATGTGATAACTCAACAAATATTGAGGTGTCAATAACATCCCATAATTATGAGATGTTATTGACACCTCAGCATTTTTTTTTTTTTTGCTTTGCTTTTTTTTTTTTTTTTTTGAGTGGAAATATTTGTTGTTCCTTTGTAATAATTGTGGGGACCCGAGAACTTAAGAGCCCGAGGAGACCTAAGAGCCCGAGGACCCGAAGAAAGAGAAGCCTGCATCTAGCATACCAGATGAAATTTTTCTGGGTATGCCCGGGGATGAGGTGGCTGGGTGGTAATTATGTAAGTAACCAGTTACAATATCTGGAGGCCGCAGGTTGATCTGAAAGGATGCATTAAATGCCCAGCAACAACCATTCTGGCCGCATTAATTAGCAAGCATGACCTTTGCCCGTCGCATTAATGTGACATGACCTGAACAGTGCAAAGCATAAAGCAGAATCTACTCCATTGCCGACGGACAGGTGTCATGGGAGGAAGACCGCAGATTACAAGGTGTAGGGCTATGATGAAGGCAGGAAAGAAATATAAATAGGAAGGAAAATGCTTAGATGAAGGACTTTTGTTGTTGGACCTCTCTACCAATCTATTGTAGAAGGATCTCCGATTGAATTACGAAGCAAGAAATAGTAATCAAATTTGTGAAGTTGAGGTCCTTACAATTGGCGCCGTCTGTGGGGACAACAGAATAGGAATGATGGCGGAGGTATACTTAGAAGGGGAGGAATCAGTAAGTTCACGAAGTAGGGATGTAACGACAAGTCTCCAGCGGGACAAAGGGAAATCACGCGATGGTGGTCAAGGGGCTGAGCAGCAGACACTGACTGAGGGGCATATGCCTCGCGACGACGTATTGCAGCGGATGCAATCAGAGTTAGCCTATTTACGCAAGTGCTTGGCCAGTAAGAAACGGAGGCGTAAAAGTCATGCTAGTTCTTCTAGTGACAGTTCGGGAGTGAGCCCAGTCGAAGGGGTCCTCTGCTAGTCGAACCTACTCGAAGTATTACTCGTGGCAGTGTGTCTTCGGGTCTAAGGGCACAGCACAGAGGGAGACCGGGATGCCTTATACAATGGAGGAGATCGTGATGACGGGAATGATGCAATGGGTAAAGCCCTGAGGCAAATTTCCAATCTCCTTTGTGTCGCCAGGATAAATAGGGCGAAGCTACCTCGTAGATTTTCACAGCCCATCTTTACTGTGTATAATGGGAGGACCGACCCTGTAGAGCATGTTAGTCATTTCAGTCAGAAGATGGTTGTTTATTCGAATAACGAAGCCCTGATGTGCAGAGTTTTTCCTTCCATTGGGGGCTATGGCTATGAGGTGGTTCGATGCATTGGCAGATGGTTCTTTGAGGTCTTTCGAAGAGTTGACGAGGGCATTCGGGGCGAGGTTCATAACTTGTACCCGGTTCCGAAAACCTCTGGATGCCCTATTATCTATGACTATGAGAGAAGAGAAACACTTAAAACCTACTCCGACCGGTATTGGGAAACGTATAATGAAATTGACGGGGATGTGGAGAATGTAGCCGTGAGGACCTTCAAGGTAGGTCTTCCCCGCAGAGCATGGGTTACGGAGGTCTCTGACAATGAAGGCCGCATCAGATATGCGTCAGCTGATGGATCGGATAGATAAGTATAAACGAGTGGAAGAAGATCAGATGCAGAGCAAAGCAAAGTGAAAGGATATCTGGAGAGGAAGGATCTTCGGGTAGGAGGATTTCAAGGTAATCGGTCCAACGAGATTTTCCAAGTCAGCCGAGGATCGCCGAGTCTCCTTTGATCAACTCATTATTTAAAGAACCCGTGCATCACATATTGGAGAAAATTCGGCATGAGCCATATTTTAGACCACCTAACAAGATGAGTGGAGATGCGTCTACCAGGAATCAGAACCTCCACTGCCACTATCACCAGGATAAGGGACATACCACAGAAGAGTGCCGGACATTGCGTGATCATTTGAATCAATTGATTAAGGCCGGAAAAATCAATCATTTGTTGGCAAGACCAGGGGGGAAGCAGGAACCGCAAGATACTCGGAAATATTGGGGTCGGACCCCCCAACCATCTCTAGGCACTATCATCGTCATCCTAACCCAGCCAAGAGGAGATGTGGAAAACTTTCACGGGTCTGACCGTTTAAAGCAGGAGTGGGAAGGGAGATTTAGATGAGGATCAACCAACTAACAAAAGAATGAGATTCTCGTCGGCGCCCGTGTTGGGCTTCTCAGAAAAGGATAAAGAGGGAACGTTTCAACCCCACGATGATGCATTAGTCGTCACGGTTCGTATCGGGGGGTATGATGTGAAGCGAGTCTTGGTGGATGATGGAAGCGGCGCCGAGGATTATGTATCCGGACCTCTTCAATGGCCTAAAGTTGAACGAAGAGGATTTGGAGAAATACGACCATCCTTTGATCGGCTTTGATGGAAACCAAGTGATCCCAAGGGGAATGATTAGGTTGCCTGTGCAGGTGGAAGGATCCGTAGTACAAGTAAACTTCATAGTCGTTATGGCACATTCTCCTTACACAGCCATCTTGGCTAGGCCGTGGCTGCATGCAATGGAGGCAGTTTCATCTACTTTACATGTCATGGTGAAGTACCCTGTACAAGGAAGCGTAGGGGTATTGCATGGTAGTCAAGTGGTGGCCAGGCAGTGTCTAATGTCTGCCATGATTCAGGCAGGCCGAGGTCCGATACAAGGAGAAGAGCCTGAGACATCATAGCAATTAAAGGGTGCTCGGGAAGTCGGCCTAGGTAATGATGAGGGCTCGGTCGAGCAGCTAACTAAGGTGGTTATTGGGGAAGATAACGAAGATACTTTCAAGTGGATCTAGGCTGCCGGTCAGGAAGAAAAGATTTGATTCAATTCCTGAAGGATAATATTGATGTTTTCGCATGGACAACTTATGATGTGCCGGGATCAATCCGGACGTAATCTGTCATCGTTTGAATATTAACCCCCATGTAACGCCTAAACAGCAGCCTCCTCGGCGAGCTTCGCTAGAACATGCGGAGGCAGTTAAACAAGAGGTTTTAAATTGAAACAAGCAGGTGCAATCAAGGAAATTTTCTATCCCGAATGGCTGGCCAATACCGTTGTGGTAAAGAAGAAGAACGGAAATGGAGAGTCTGTATTGACTTCACGGATCTGAATAAGGCGTGCCCCAAGGATCCTTTCCCTATACCCCGAATTGACAGTTGGTGGATGCAACTGTGGGGCATCCCGAATGAGCTTCTTGGATGCATTCCAGGGGTATCATCAAATCCCTTTGTCATTAAGTGATCAGGAGAAGACGGCTTTTTCGTGCCCCAGATGGTAATTACCATTACCGAGTAATGCCCTTTGTCTCAAGAATGCAGGGTCTACTTACCAACGAATGGTACCAGGATGTTTGATGGCCATTAGGCCGAAACATGGAGGCCTATATCGATGACATGTGATCAAAAGTAAGAGGACAGAAGACCATCGGCAGATTTGCAGGAAACTTTCCTCGGTACTAAGAAAATATGAATTGCGCTTGAATGCGTCGAAGTGTTCTTTTGGAGTGGGGTCGGGAAGGTTTTGGGATACATGATTACTCATCGGGGGATCGAGGTAATCCGGATCAGATTAAGGCCGTCCTAGGCTTGCATCCCCCTCAGAATCCGAAAGAAGTGCAGAAGTTGGCTGGTATGATTGCAGCCTTGAACAGGTTTATATCTCGGTCAGCAGACCGTTGTCGCCCCTTTTTTCGCCTTTTACACAAGTGGAGAGATTTCCGGTGGACTAATGAATGCAACTTGGCTTTCGAGGACTTAAAACAATATCTGTCTAACCTCCAGTTTTATCAAAGCCCGAGAAGGAAGAAGTATTATACGCTTACCTAGCAGTCACAAATCATTCCGTAAGTCTGGTCTTGATACGAATGACGATGGGGTTCAGAAGCCGATATATTATGTCAGCAAATCTTTACAAGAAGTAGAACAGCGATACCTACTTTTGGAAAAAGCGCTTTTGGCCGTGGTACATGCAACACGGAAACTACCCCATTATTTCCAAGCTCACACCGTAGTAGTACTCACTCAACTGCCTTACAAGCTATCATCAGGAGGTCGGATTACACGGGTCGTGTAGCAAAGTGGGAACTAAACTGGGAGCTTATGATATCAAGTACATGCCTCGGACAGCTATCAAGGGAAAATCCTTGCCGATTTCGTCGTGGCCGAGTTCACAGAAGATCAAGTGAATCCCGGGAAACCGTGATGACGGTAATGTCCATTGGGCTGGAAAACATCTCTTCTCGGGAAGTTTGGGAAGTTTATACGGATGGAGCGTCAAATCGGAAGGGAGCCGGGGTTGGAGTCGTGTTAATATCACCTGAAAAGCTAATTATTGAAAAGTCCTTGAGGTTGGGATTCCCTGCCACAAATAATGAGGCAGAGTATGAGGCTCTCTTGGTAGGCGCCCAAATGGTCAAACATTTGGGTGGAAAGGTAGTAAGGTTGTATTGCGATTCCCGATTGATAGTAGGTCAAGTTAATGGGGAATTTGAGGCAAAAGATGAACGAATGAAAAGCTATCTCAAGCGAGTTCAAGGGGTATTGGGTTTGTTTAAAAGTTTCAGGTTGCAGCAAGTCCCGAGGGGACAGAATTCACATGCTGACTCATTAGCAATGTTAGCCACCTCATTGGGCTCGCAATTACCACGAATGGTTATGGTGGAAGATTTACTGTCCTCTAGCTTAACCAACATCTCGGCAGTACGGGTTCACAGCGTACATGTTGGTCCGAGTTGGATGGACCCGATTGTAGCTTTCTTGCAAAATGGAATACTACCGGAAGATAGGGCTGTGGCCGAGAAGGTACGAAGAAGTGCTCCTCGGTATTGGTTGTCCGAGGAGCAAAAACTCTATAGACGTTCCTACACAGGGCCGTACCTGCTATGCGTACATCCTGAAGCCGTGGAACCTTTGCTGGAAGAATTGCATGAAGGTTTGTGTGAAGTCATACGGGGGAAGATCATTAGCCCATAGAGCCATGACCCAAGGGTATTGGTGGCCGAACATGCAAAGAACCTCTCAGATTACGCCAAGAAATGTGATCAATGTCAAAGTTTGCGCCCAGCATACATCAGCCCGGAGGAAGCTTAAACCCGTATCCAGCCCATGGCCCTTCGCTCAGTGGGGATTGGATATTGTCGGACCCTTTCCTCGGGCACCAGGCAATAGGAGGTGGCTCATTGTGGGCACAGATTACTTCACAAAATGGGTAGAGGCCGAGCCGTTAGCCAGTATTAGGGTGTAGATGCAAAAAGTTTATCTGGAAGAATATCATAACTCGCTTCGGAATTCCTCATACTTTGATTTCTGATAATGGGCTTCAATTTGATAGTAAAGCTTTCCGGCGGTATTGTGCAGCAATGGGAATCAGAAATGGATATTCAACACCATCCTATCCTCAGGGGAATGGTCAGGCCGAAGCAACCAATAGTTTCTTAGCAGGTTTGAAGAAACGTTTGGATGATGCTAAAGGAGGTTGGGTGGAGGAGTTGCCTTATGTGTTGGGCTTATCGCACCACGCCCCGAAGATCAACGGGCGAGACCCCCCTTTTCAATGACGTATGGAATGGAAGCTATAATACCGCTAGAATCGGGCTTTCCCACCCTGAAATCCGACCAGTTTGATGAAGCAAGTAATCACGAGAGGATACATGATTGTTTAAATACTATTGAAGAAAGACGAGAAATCGCCAGTGTGAAAATGGGTAGTTATCAGCAAAAGCTCAAACAGACGTACGACAAGGGAGTTCGATCCAGACCCCTGGTGCCAGGTGATCTAGTACTAAGAAAGTGGTGGGTGTAGCAAGGAACCCTGCTTGGGGGAAAATTAGGTCCTAATTGGGAGGGGCCGTATAAAATTGTCTCATTAGCTGGAATAGGGGCTTATCGTCTAGAAGATCTGGATGGAAGGGTGATTCCTCGCCCCTGGAATGTAATAACTTACGACGTTATTATTATAATAAAAGAAGTTCCTTTTCTACGTGGTTTCCATTCGTATTAATTCAGCATCATTTGCAAACACTGAGGGGTTAAACTGATCTTAGAACCTGTTCGGCTCCTCGGGCCACAGGTCTAAGTGAAATTGATCGCTCGCAAACATTAAGGGGTTAAACTGATCTTAGAACTTGTTCGGCTCCTCGGGCCACAGGTCTAAGTGAAATTGATCGCTTGCAAATATAAGGGTTAAACTGATCTTGAACCTGTTCGTTCGGGCTCCTCGGGCCACAGGTCTAAGTGAAATTGATCGCCTGCAAATACTAAGGTTAAACTGACCTTAGATCCTGTTTGGCTCCTCGGGTCACAGGTCTAAGCGAAATTAATCACTGGCAAAAGTTTAAGCGTTGAACTGACTTTAGCACTTATGATTCTTCAGGGGTTCCTTGGACCATGACTTAAGAATCTAAATCCCATAAGATCATGGCTAAAGTATCTCATTATTTCAAGCATTAGCACAACACGAATCGTTAACCTTAGGCGCTTATTAAGACGTTGAACCTCAGATTTTCCTTTTCGAACAAGGGTAAAGTGTTGGAACTTGGGTCATAGGGTAAGTTTTTTTTGTGTTTCTTATAGTCACAAACATCATGAACCACCTTATAGCGAAGTCAGGATTGCTACTTCGAGAAAATGGTATTTAAATGCAAAACATAATAAATAAATGGCAGCACATGATAACACGGTTTATATTGCAAAAAAAAAAAAAAAAAAAAAAAAAAAAAAAAAAAAAAAAAAAAGAACTAAATGGTAATTTCTTAACAGATGTTTGGTACAAAATTGGGGGTAATCATACACCCCTTACATCCGTAGGAACAAAAAGGAAAATAAAACAAACAAAACAAAAACCTAAGCAAGGCAAATGAGGCGAGGGTGACGGAATGTTAAGCAACAGTTTGCTTATCTTTCTTCTCTCTGGGTCCCTTTCTTTTTTCTTCCTTTTTGGTTCTTCAGCCAATTCACCTTCAGTACTATTCGTTAGTGGGCTGAGCTGGGGGAGAAGGGTTCCTCGTAATGATGGCCTCAGAAGGAGCAGACTCAGGCATGAGCTCTTCAGGATCATCTGCTGGTGTTTGCGGAGTAGGAGCTAAGCACAACGCAGGGGGTAGTAAATATTGTCGGGGGCACGGAGTATTGCATTGGCATCCACCCCCGCAGCATCCAAAGCGTGACCCCACACCTCCGAGCAGAATGCTTTAGCCACCTCTCTAAGTTGAGCAGTTAAACTGTCAGAGGCTTTTTTCAACCCAGCATCATAAGCCGCTTGCTCGGCATTAGCCTGCTCCTGCTCCTTCTTAGCCAGCAGTTCTTTTGTTTGCTTGAGCTCGACCACGGTGAGGGCGAGCCTGGTTTGAGCTTGTTGCTGAGCCTCAAGAGCAAGATTCGCTTGAGACTCATAGCTTTTTAGGGCTGATTCAGCATTCTTATGGGCCTTTTCTACCTCGGACAGGCGAGCAAGGGTCTCCTTCAAGTTCAATTCAGCTTCTTTTTGAGACTTCACCGCCGCCTCGGCTTTTTGTTCAGCTTTTCGGGCAAGGTCCATCGAATGATCGACCCACTCCTCAGCCATGAAAGACCTGGACCGCCTAAGACATATTTGAAGTAATAAAGTAGTCATTATAAGGAATTAATTTGCGTACAAAAGATGAGCGTACAAAGACATTGAAATTACCTTGGCTAGGTCCTGCTTCAAGGACAAGAAAACTTCCCTCTTTCGAAAGGACCGCAACTCGGCCATATCTGCATGAAGGCATAAAGCCTTCTCTAGACATTCGGCCACTAGGCTCGAGCTTCCCTTCTTCGGATCCCGCAGATTGGCGTCATCAAAACAGGGCTGCCCGAGCTAAGGGTAAAGTTGGGTCGCCAGACCGAGGTTTTCCTTGTAGATTCACCACTGGTGTCTTTTTGATGAACCAGTGGGAGGAACTTTCTTGGAAAGGCTTTCGCAGCCCTGGCATCTTTTTCAGACGGGTCAAGGGTTTCCCCCTTCTTCAATATCTATAACATTTTTGTTGCTCGGGCCCCGTTTGCGTTTTTTCTCTGTCGCTTCCGGGTAGGGGGCCGAGTAACAGCCGGAGTGACCGGACGAGGGGGAGCTGGCGCCGCAGACGAGGAACCGCCTGCGTGGGCCTGTAGTAAGGCCAGCAAATCGGGCTCTTTCTCTTGAAACCCATTTGACTGCCTGACGGTTGGGAATTGGAAGGGGCGTCTGGGCGGTTAAATACTTCGAAGTCTTCCTCTGTAACGTCGGGAAGAGGAAGTTCGGGCGCGGCACCCTTTCCTCGGCAATTGGACTAGCAACTTGCTCCGCAGGAGGTAGATTGTTGGGCGGCAAGTGGAGCAGGAAGTTGCGTCTTGAGGTCCTGCGGGGGGAGTGCGGCTAGTAAGAATCCCGTGGCAGCAACGTCGATTCGAGCTAATCGTAAGTCTCGGGCTCTTATAACGTTCTTCGGGCTCTGAAAGCGTTTTGTAGAAGGAGCGTATCCGAGGATGACGTGGGTGCTCGAAGCTGTCCGTCCCTATGAACGAATATTTCCGACCGAAGGATCCTGTTCAAATCGGCACGGTTCACGGCAGACAAATTTGGGGCGGTGTGGTAATCGTCTGCAATAACAAGTGAGGTTATTAAAGCAAATGATAAATTGATATGAAGTACAGGGATATAGTTTATCCTAGTTGCTAGATTAGTCCTCGGGAACCCTACCTGGTACCCTTCTCGGTAGGGCAATGCAATCCATCATGCCAATTGCCCGAGATGACGAGATAATCTTCATCTCCCTTTGCTCGAATCAGGTAAACAGGATATCAGCCTAACAGAAGGGACTCTACACTTCATATAGTATTTGTTCTATCCCCTTTTTGGCAGTTATATACCCAATTTACGTCCTGCAGGTCAGGTTGGTTCCCATCTTTCGGTTGAGGGCATCCGTACATCCTAAGATCTAAGGACATTTTGGGAGCATTGCGAAGGAGTAAGCCTATAATTGATTAAAAAATCCCTAGTAACTCTACCCATAGGAATTTCCATACCCCCCCTCAATAAAAGCAATCATCGGAATCAAAACAGATTCAGGTGGCCGAGACACCAATGGAATGTCTTCTACCTCGCAGTATGTATATCTACGTCATTGGGGATCCGATATCGGTCCTTAAAAGCGGCTTTCGCCTCATCTGTATTCACTAACTTAGCGTATCTACCCATTAACCCCCGCTATAAAAGGAGACAAGCAAGCAAGAAGAGAAAAATGAGAAGAAGATGAACACACCTCTGAAGATTGCTTAAGGATGGTCCTCGGGAGCTCACTTTTCTTCCAATCCTTCAAAATGGCAAAATAAGCTTCACCCAGCACAAAAGTTTGCTTTTATAGGGGTAGGGAAAGTGGTGACGACGGGGTTAAAAAGGTAAGAGCGGTAACTTTCCTGCTCATAATTCAGGGTGGAATCTGAGCCGTGAATTTCTCATCTAATCGTAGAACGTGCGCGGGAAAAGAGGCGCCAGACACCATAAATGCTTCATCGTGGAATACGAGGCGCCAAGCACGGATCATGGGGTAGTGAAGGGACGTTTGCACGTGTGAAAATAAAGAAGCGTGTATGAGAAGTTAAAACTTGGTTATTAATAGGTAATAACTCAAGTATTAAAGGGGCTGTTGTGGGGACCCGAGAACTTAAGAGCCCGAGGAAGACCTAAGAGCCCGAGGACCCGAAGAAAGAGAAGCCTGCATCTAGCATACCAGATGAAATTTTTCTGGGTATGCCCGGGGATGAGGTGGCATGGGTGGTAATTATGTAAGTAACCAGTTACAAATATCTGGAGGCCGCAGGTTGATCTGAAAGGATGCATTAAATGCCCAGCAACAACCATTCTGACCGCATTAATTAGCAAGCATGACCTTTGCCCGTCGCATTAATGTGGACATGACCTGAACAGTGCAAAGCATAAAGCAGAATCTTACTCCATTGCCGACGGACAGGTGTCATGGGAGGAAGACCGCAGATTACAAGGTGTAGGGCTATGATAAAGGCAGGAAAGAATATAAATAGGAAGGAAAATGCTTAGATGAAGGACTTTTGTTGTTGGACCCTCTCTACCAAATCTATTGTAGAAGGATCTCCGATTGAATTACGAAGCAAGAAATAGTTAATCAAATTTGTGAAGTTGAGGTCCTTACAATAATGATTTGTTATCAATTTTTACACAATTAGTTGGATTCCAACTTCAATACGTATCACCGCACACCCTTGGTGCGATGGTCACTCCACAAGTATAAGTGTTTGTGGAGTGTGAGGGGCAAGGGTCGGGGTTCACGTAATTACCATATCCAAGAGAGAGTTTCACTTACACATACACTTAAATTAGGCTAGAGTAGAATTCTATCTTGTATAAAAAATAATAATAATAAAACAAAAAAAAAACTTCAATACGTATTTATTAATACTTATTCTTTCAGAAATATGCTATCCCCGCAGTTCAACTCACACCCTTCCTAACTCCCCCAAACACTAACGTTAATTTGGAGAAGTACCAACTCATCCAAATGGTATGGTGGTGTATTGAGTGCAGCAATTAATATTTGCACGGCTGATTATTATATTAATCAGCCGATATAATTCTGGACATAACTATAATTTCACAATACTTTTAAATTAGCCTATCACTTCACACATAATGGAGTCTCTATAATCTCTAATTTAAATTTTTTTAATAGTCCATGTGTGAGATAATAGACTAATTTAGAATTATTGTGAATGTTTGTTGTATCACTAGAAAGACTATTTCTAATTAGGTAATTTCTGGACATATTTTTAATCTTTTTTTTTTTGTATTCCATTATTATTTTCATTTTCTAAATTCTATAATTTTGAAGTTCATTATCCAGATTTGTTGTCTTGCAAAATTGAACATCATTGTTATCTTGCAATTGTATCTATTTAATATCTTTTAACTCTTTTTGGTAAATTTCTTGCTCATTTATGATATTTTTACCTAAATTTTGTGTTGGATTTTGTTTATTACTAATAATAAATATATCCATTGACTGTTTAAGACTTCCTATTATAAAGTATGTTGAATTCCCTTAAAAAAATAAAAATAAAAATTCGGTATTGCAACAGCCGTTTAGGCTGCAATATTACCGCTGCTAAATTATTTTATGGCTATCTTAGTAAGGTTGAAGATGTTAGCTCTTTTTTATTAAATTCCTGTTAATTATGATGAACCAAAATAAATGAAGGAAAAAGATAAAAAGCAAAATTACCACCATGGACGGCCAAATAATTAAAAAGTCAAACTAAACCCATATGATCAATAAGAAAGCAAACAAGACCAAAAGAAAAAGAATTTGATAGCAAAACAAAAACAAAAAATCATAAAAGGCTGGATGGAGTTTTGGTCCACATAATTTGAGATGAATATTTAATTATACCAAAAATTTTCCGGGCGGGGTATTGATTTAAATACATAATATTAATTGTTTAGTTTTTTTTTTCAGTGCGAATTGCTTTTCTCAGGTTTTTAAATTATTTTTTTAGTGTTTAGTAAGAATATGAAGCTGAAGATTGGCCATGGTATGGAGATCAGCTGGTATCTCATGAGACCACCCTTTCATAACATGTGGTATGATTAAAAGCCTGCATGTTGTGAAAGTCAAGTCTCATAATAAAAATTTTTGGGTTCTTTCCTTTTGTCAATTATTTTGTTTAATGGAATTAACTTGTATAATTTTGAGTTTATTTTAGAAGCATTATTTCGCTGCCATGTCATTGGAGTGATGACGTGACATATTTCAACCTTTTATTATAAGTACTTATTAAAAAAATTAATATGATTACATATTTTGAACATCTAATCATAGATTTTCATGTTCTTAATACGCATGTTAAATTTCGTGTCGATCGGATGTTATTTACTATTTGATCTATAAACTTATTTTTTGTTCATAATTTTTACTATAAAGATTTAAAATTTAAACATTTAATTGATTACATAGTTACTGGTATTTGATTTTTTGAAAATTTCGCAAGCATAGAGTTTATAAGAAGAAAATGTAATCCAAAGGTAAATTTGTCAAGTATAGGCAACAATTAGGGGTGTGCATGAGTCGGATTAAGGAGATTTTTTGACCCAACCAACCATGGTGGGTAAAAAAAAATTCAACCCAACCCAACCCAACCCATGTGGGTTGGGTTGAACTCATGGGTTTGAAAAATTATTATTATTATTATTATTAAATTGAGTAGAAAAAAATATAAAAATAAATATATTAAAAAAACCCAAATATTAGTATCAATGTAACTCCTTAAAAGCAAATAACACTAATGACTAAACAACAATAGTAATTTATTAGGGTTTGTGTGAACTAATTGGCTTTTATATAGGATAGAAAGAGTCGGTTATTTTAAAAAATTTATTAATTATATAATATATTTCAAATATATATATATATATTAAATATATGAGTGGGTCGGGTTGGATTTGACGGGTTTGAAATTTTATGACCCAAACCCAACCCGACCCGTTATCAAATTTTTTTTTGTAACCCAACCCAACCCGACCCACCAAGGCCTAAAAATCGACCTAACTTGGCGGGTTGGGTTAGGTCGGGTCGGTTTTGGCAGATTGGCTGCACACCCCTAGCAACAACTAAATTTTTTTTTTTTTTGGAAAAATGGTAACGACTAAGTATGTTGCCAAACTTTATTGAAGACAAATTATTAGGGCCTGATGATCTCTGGATACTTTTTAGGGCCTAACTAGCTCGACTAACCCCAAAGGGGCCCATACAAATTTTTTTATTAACTTTAAAACTTGAGAGACATATATGAATAAATACTATTACACACACTCTTTCACTCAAACTTACACATGCGAGAAATGAACTGAAGTCACGATTTCAAACTGCCATATAGATTTTCCTATTAACTTTAGAACTTGAGAGACATAAGTTTGAGAGAAAGTGTCTGTGTAATAAACACCACTCTTCTAACATATGTAAGACTAAGTAACAACTTGTGACATATTGAAGAGGTTCTAGAGAGTTAATAACAAGCTTGAAAATGGTCTTTAACTCCAAATATCTTTACCAAGATTTTAGTATTACATGTTATCCAAAAGTTGAAAGATCCCCATCACCACTACAGATAAGGTCCAAATGCTCACCATTCATCATCACGTGGGTCCAACGTAACCTAATAAATGCCCAGTAAAGTCTTCACCACCAAACCAAAATTCCTAATTCCATTTTTCAAATGGGGAATATCTTTTTCGTCAACTAAAGTACCAGCGGTCAAAACAAGAAGTTTAGGGTCTGTTTGAATAAAATTTATTGTTGAAAATTAAAAATTGAAAACTAAAAACACTGTAGTAAAATAATTTTTAAATGTGTAAATAGTAATACGGGACCCATTTTTAATAAAAAATTGATAAAAAGATACATAAATAGTGTGCGCACACTGCACGCACAGTACGCGCACTGCACATTATCCATGGAGCTGCAGCAGAAGAAAACAAAAAAAAACAAAATGTGAAAACGCAGAACGTTGGAAACGTAAAAGTGGTATCCAAACTCCACCTTACTCGCTACTTCCAAAAGGATAACACAATTTAACTGATGGATGATGTAAAGCTGACATAGTGAGGCTTATGTGGTGCGGATGACGTGGCATTGATCCAGAAATGTGCGTCAGCATGAAGGATTGGCATGTCTCCATTTTGAGTTCTTAAACTACAAGAAAAGGGACAACATTGATCAAATCTTGAAGCATTGATGTTGACCGGGAAAAAAAGAAAAAAGAAAAAGAAAGATGAAACAGCGAAGATGTAACGTTGCACTTTCCTCACTCTTATTGTTGCACCTGTATCAAAAAAAATTTAAAAAATACTAGCAAGATATCTATTTATTCATTTTTTTTTTGAAAGTATTAGGCATGATTGTTAAGCATTCTTAAACTCACATTTTTATATTTTAAATAATTTTATACATATTTTTACACACTTTTTCATTCACATAAATTTTAAAAAATTATAAAATTTTTATCTTAAACTACTTTATTAAACACCCTCTTAATTTCCCAAAAATATACCAATTAAATAACATATCTTTTTTTTAGTAACTAATTAACATCTTTTAAAAAAAAAAACAAAGGAAAGGTTCCATCATATTATAAACAAAATATAAAAATTAACCAACACAAATTGGAAACATCAACCCGTGAGTCATAGCCGTGAAACGCATTATGCGGGTTGACCGCAAAAAAAAAAAAAAAAAAAAAAAAAAAAAGAGCGAAGAATTGACCAAGACTTTACTGGAAATTATACTTGTCATGGACATTGTATTATAAAAATTACATTGCATCATGCATAACACAGGAATAATATGGTCTTAGATTACAAATCATTAGGGATTATCATAAAATTTTGTAACGCTTTGTTGCTGATAGAGTTTAATTAAAAAAAAATTTTAATTAATTAATTTGGTTACTGATGGAGTTGTGGAGATTATAATATTTTGATAATGGGTATGAACTCACTTGAGTGTTTCCATAATTGAGTCAAGTACTTTCTATAATATTTTGATAATGGGTATGAAACTCACTTTTTTTTTTTTTTTTTTTTTTTTTTTTTTTTTTTTTTTATGGGAGGCAAAAGTACTATGCTTGGTAGCTATCAAAGGGTGAAAATGAGTGTAACAGTGACCAAGAAAACTCACTTTCAAGATTCTCAGGGCCTGGAAGAATTTGAAATTATTGCTGCTGACAGATTATCTCTGCAATACAAAAAAATGTGGCTCTACTCCTTTGGACAAATGTGAAATAATTTAAAAATGGACCTGTAATGTGACCAGACTGCAAAAGTATGTGACAGAAGATCTTCCCCAAAAGTGCTGGACGTTTCGCTTTTAGTAATGGACAACCCTTATTGCCTAATTACTCATATTACTAGTGCTGTAAGCACTCACAGCAGTGGTGATATATTGACATATTGGTATTTTTTAGCTCTTTAAACACCAAAAAATATGCTCTAATAGTGGAGCTAAATCTATTTTTTTAGCTTTAATGAACAGTGCACATCTATCACTGCTAAATCTATTTTTTTTAGCTCTAATGAACAGTGCACATCTATAGATAGATGTGCACTGTTCATGAGAACTAAACAAAAAAAATATTATTTTATTGTAGTTGGTGTTGTGAATATTTTTTGAGTTGTGAGATATATTATTTTATTGTAGAAGATATATTATTTTATTGTGTTGAAAACTAAAATAGATCCACTATTGTAGCTTGTGTGTAGATATGTATAGGTAAAATAGATAAAGTAACTTTTGGTGGAGCTAAAAAGCTAATTTTTTAGCTCCAGGATGCTCTAACCATTAAAGCTAGGCAGAGGTGACATGATTATTTCACTTAGTTATGCACTAATGTTCTTTTAACATACATTTACAACAAAAGCGTGCTGGGGCCGAGTGATCACAATGACAAATTAAAATTGAAGGGCATCAATTTCTTATCAACCATGCTGACTGGTCCCTATCTAAATCTTATGGGAAGCGGCACCAACAGCACTAGAATTTTAGTTATTCAAGCTTGCAAGTCCACATAAAAGCACAACAACGGAACAACCATGCAACTTACTTATTGATGATTATTAATACTAACACTTCTTTCAGCTGCAATACTGTGAAAAAAAAGAAAAGAAAAAAAACTATCTTAGAATATTAATCATCAGAAAAGTGAAATTTAACAAAAGCATTTTACTTATACAAATCAATTTTGCCACAAACACAAGCATCTGCACAAAATTCAAACTTAAAAAATTGAAATGAAAAGTGATGGAACTTAGAAGGTAATTTTTACATTTTAACCTAGAATAAAAGTAAAATTGTACCCTAACACCATTAAATGTTTCTTTATTGCTTCTCCCTCTAGCATTTGGGGAATAAGATACAGTTGAGGCAACAACAGTAATGGTGGAAATATTCATTTCCCTCATTGATCACATTAAGGATTGCCGAAATGAAAAAAAGAAAAGCATGCAACCTTCAGTTACAGTAATGGCCTGACTGAAAAGAGAACACTATTTTTTACTACGGCAGTAAAACTGATTAAACTGATTGCAGGAAGGGAGTCTTAGTGTCCGTTTGCGATACATATTTTTGATAAAAAATAGTTAAAAAAACATATAAACAGTACACGCTTGTCTCCTGCAGCAGCAGAAACCAAGAAAATAAATAAATAAATAAGCAAAACGTGAACGAACGTGGATGCGCTATCCAAGAAAAGGGATAACATTGATCAAATCTTGAAGCATTGATGTTGACCGGGAAAAAAAGAAAAAGAAAGATGAAACAGCGAAGATGTAACGTTGCACTTTCCTCACTCCTATTGTTGCACCTGTATCAAAAAAAATTTTAAAATACTAACAAAATATCTATTTTTTTTTTTTAAAGTATTAGGCCTGATTGTTAAGCACTCTCACCCTTATATTTTTATATTTTAAATAATTTTATACATTTTTTATTCACATAAATTTTAAAAAATTATAAAATTTTTATCTCAAACTACTATATTACTTAATTTTCCAAAAATATACAAATTAAATAACATATCTTCTTTTTTTGGAACTAATAACATATTTTAAAAAAAATCAAAGAAAGGTTCACATCATATTATACACAAATAATAAAATTAACCCACACAAATTGGAAAATCAAACCCCGTGAGTCACAGGCCTGAGACGCAATTATATGCGGAGTTGACCGCAAAAAAAAAAAAAAAAAAAAAACAGCGAAGAATTGACTAAGACTTTCCTCTCTCTTTTTAATTGCCTCTGTTCGTCTTAAGCTTTGTTTTGCAACACCAGTATCACTACTGCAAGACCAACATTCCCATTTAGCAAAGTCCCAAGCAACCGTAACTCCTCCCTTCTTCCACCTCAAAGAACATGGGAGATGGCGGCCTCTGCCTTCGCAAAAGTGCCTCCATCTCGTGGTTGGATGAAGAAAAAAATATTTGAGCAAATATTACGGGCTTCAGAAGTGAAGAAAGACGACATGTCGGAGCCTCTATTGTCACCAGAAGAGGAGAAAAACGACATGTTGGAGCCTCAATTGTCACCAGAAGAGGAGAAAAACGACATGTCGGAGCCTCTATTGTCACCAGAAGAGGAGAAAAACGACATGTCGGAGCCTCTGTACGAAATATCGGATGCTGAACATGGCTCCCCAAGTAAGCCCTCTTTCACAAATATTTTTATACTTTCTTGTTTATGGGCTTCTCTCTTACCAATATTCAAGGCCCACATGTAATTTTTTCCAAAGGTGTATTTTTTAACATTTTCTATTTTCTTTTTTTGATAGGAAGCTGAAAATCCATTAACATAAACAAAA